>OX463861.1:18563268-19163268 GCA_949825065.1 Odontocerum albicorne
TATATTATATATATGTTAATATGCAAATATACCTATATATATATATATATATATATATATATATATATATATATATATATATATATATATATATATATATATATATGCATATATATATATATATATATATATATATATATATATATATATATATATATATATATATATATATATATATTATATATATATATATATATATATATATATATATATATATATATATATATATATATATAGGTATATTTGCATATTAACATATATTGATATCAAATTTCTTGGTGTCTGTCCTGATAGTAAACTCTCCTTCGATAGACAAATTAGTTATTATGTTTCTCCAGGTTTTTAAGGTCTTACAGAGTTAAAATTTGTACTTATCTATATCATAAGGTTATGATATAGATATCTTATGATATAGATAAGTACAAATTATATAGATAAGTAGAAAACTTTATGATATAGATAAGTACAAATTTTAACTCTCTAAGACCTTAAAAACCTGAAGAAACTGAACTAATTTGTATATCGAAGGAGAGTTTACTATCAGGACAGACACCAAGAAATTTGCTGTGATGAGACAGTTGACTAACACAAACGAAATTTACATACAAACACATTTAATAGTTCAACAGATTCGAGCTGCAAACTCTCGCAGGATTTGATAACTCTTAACAAAAAATAGTTCAACAGATTCGAGCTGCAACCTCTCGCAGGATTTGATAACTCTTAACAAAAAATAGTTCAACAGTTTCGAGCTGCAACCTCTCGCAGGATTTGATAACTCTTAACAAAAAATAGTTCAACAGATTCGAGCTGCAACCTCTCGCAGGATTTGATAACTCTTAACAAAAAATAGTTCAACAGATTCGAGCTGCAACCTCTCGCAGGATTTGATAACTCTTAACAAAAAATAGTTCAACGGATTCGAGCTGCAACCTCTTGCAGGATTTGATAACTCTTAACAAAAAAATGTTTATTTATTTATCTGTGTTGTTAAAATTTATACTCTTTTTAAGCTTCAGTGAATCTGGGGTTACGTGAGTATATATGAGTAAATTTATAATTTTAACAATTTTCGTATTTATTTATTGAGTTGTTTTAACTGTTTATTTATTAACATTTCAGAATATAACGAAACAACGCGTCTTATATCGGCTCTAGTTGGCAACCCTGAATCTAGAGGTATCAAATTATAACTGTAACATCGTCTGACTATACGTGGGCGGGGTTTTTGACCATACACGCTCGAACTTGTTCGATCCGGAAACTTTTGAACGTTAGTGGGATAATGGTCCGTTTTTGCATCTAATAAAATAAGTCATTTTTATCGTTCATGGTTTCATTTTTATCACTGACCAGACCCCACTTAAAAAAACGAACCTCGGATATAAAAATCAAGTATTTATATAGCTTTATAGTTTATTACACATGTCTTCTTAGCAGCATTCCAAGAGTTCGTGTTAGGGCGTTACTTAACGCCAGTATTAAATTTAATTTAAGTTAGTGAGGAAATCAGGGATTTCTGGATGCAAAGCGAGCATATTTATAACATCTAGGAAACAGCGTCGAGAATTATTTATACATTTAAAATTAACAGCGTTTTTATGAAAAGAGCGATCTTAGATTTAAAAAAAGGCTTTAGTCTGTTTTATTTCTTAAACACTTTCTGGATGGTCTAGCCTGTCGTGGGTGTGATATGAAGTTTGGCACAGCGGTTAGGAAATATTTTTTGTAAAGGGCCAAATAGTTAATACTATATTTTGGACTCAGTGGGGCAAGATGCAAACTCAAGGATATTTATGAACTGTCTACTTAAATAATAAGAAAAAAATCACAAATGAATTGAACAAAATGTAACGTAATAATAATAAGTATACTTAAAAAAAGACTACAATTGTTTTAAATACAGCTCTAATAATGAAAAGAATGGAATTGCTTTTTTTGAAAAAACATTTCACCAAATTGAGGTTCAAAGTGTATACTTCCTATCATCAAATTTATTGCTCGTCTGTTAATGCTGATCTGTATTGAGATTTTATGCCTTTCATCTTTGAAAAAGAACAGCGATACGCGTGACACTGAAAATACTGTCGAATTATAACTGCGTGGCGTCACAGCAGAGGCCACATAATGTGATGCTATAAAAGCGCCACATAGGTCGAATCTCGCAAATCTTCAACTCGGCGGTCGACCGTTCCGTTATACGAGTAGTTCGTACTGAAATTTTAAAATATTTTTTTATCAAATACATTCTTAACTTGCGAGCGAGATTTTGCCCACGGGCTGTAGTTTGCCAGCCCCTGATTTAGCATTTACGCAAAGCAAGTGAGCGCTATAGGTTCTTGACTAACAAACAAATATACAGTGCTAATGTAAGTGGAAGACGTGGTAGAGGGATTACCAGGAAGTACGAGTATGGTTAGGACAAGTGTACGATATTTTAAAAGAAGAAAGTATAGAAAGTCGGGGAATTGTAGGAGCTGTACGAGAAGGTGTATAGATGTAGAAAAAGTAAAATATGTATAGCGCGATAGGAAAATCTAGCGCTCCCTCCTTTATACCTACCCCGATATGAAAACGGTGTGTTGGTATGTATGTAGTGTATATTTGTATGTGCATGGCCGCGTGGTAACGCATTAGATTTCCGCGCAGAATGTCGTCGGTTCGACCCCCACGCTGTACTACTTCCTTCGAATGATACAGGCATTTTTTCCGTCTAGTATTCGGGAGCATCGAGATACTTATGGCTTCGATCGTATATATTCTTTCAAAAAGAGAGCAGAAAAACATGCCGGTGTGTTCCGAGCATCGCACTTCGGTGTGCCATCGGATCCAGTACATCTATGTGACTGGTGAGTTTGCTGGTGTGCAACGGATCACTCATTTAAAAAATAATACACTCCACGGCACAGCTTCGCTATTCAACTGAATTGACGTTAGTATGTCGCGGAGATCTTCGACTACCGAGGCCCAGAAACGAACGATAAATATGTAAATTTTGAACATATTAAGAAAAGAAAGCGCCTGAGTGCATTTTATTCACTTGCTTTCAAAATATTTTCATATTTTTCTTCACTTTTTTACTTAATTTTCTACCTTCTTCATCTATGGTATATGTTTCTTATTTTTTCCTCGACTAATATTTTGTAATGTTGTTACAAAATGCATGTTATCTCACCAGAAAGCTAGTCCTCCGTCATTGGTTCTTGGTTGGAAACGTCCATCTTGTAAGTGGTCCTACCACAATCCAAGAATTTCGTCTGCCTTGAAGATTGTGGTGTATCCAGAATTGTCTTAGGTACAAGCCTTGCACTAAGAAATGATGTCGTGGTTTCGATCGGGGTTAAAAGTGTAAATAAACGAAATTACTTTCCCAACAATACAATCCTTAAAATCGCACTCACTGAAACCTAAGTCACAATGTCAAACTTCGAAAGGGCAAAAGTGCAGCGCATTGTTCAATAATCAGGATAAATGCTCTTTTTAAGGTCATCCGTCCTCTATAGAGTTTATTTATTTATTTGCATATTAACTGTGACCATTATGCGCTTTGTGCCTTTTGTTAATACTTTTTAACCTTCATTAATTTCGACTGCATTTTTGCATGCCATAAATAGACTTGAGAATAAAAATCGACAGTTGGCAATCACGCAATCTCCATAAAGAGGCATCAGTGGCGTAGCGAGGGACTTCTGCACCAGAGAACAATAATAAAACTATATAAAATTAGTTATACTTACGTCCGTGTGTAACAATAGGCGTTATCGTATATGTGTCCTATGGAGAGAAGTAGAACTTTGAAGTAAATTTATTTTTCATCTAAAAAAATTGTTCTTTCAAATCAATCCAATATGCCGGGGTATTATGATAAAGCTTTTACCGTTGCTGGTCCTGTGGTGTGAAATTGTCTGCCTCCTGGGGTAGAGATATGAGTGGTGTGTGTAGCTTTAGGAAGCACTTAAAGACAATTATTTTTGAGAGGTCTTATCAACATTTATAATTAAGTTCTAATCCTGAGTAAGAACGCCTTTGAGGAGAGTTTGCTCTCTAAACGGCGCTATATAAATTGACTTTTTGTTATTATTACAATGTTAGGTGATAATAAGTGAAATGCATGGCGGCGCGGTAACGCACTGGACTTCCGTGCGGAAGGACATTGGTTCGAACCCCGCGCTGTGCTACTCCCCTCGAACGGCATAGGCACTTCTTTCGCCTAGTGTTCGAGGGTATAAGGATACCTATGACTTCGTTCATATCTTTTCTTTAAAAAAAAATGCCAAGGACGAAGCGAGTCTAAGTTTGGTTTATAACTGACACCAGAGTCTCACTGCATGGACAATAAAGGACGACGTAAACAAAGAAGAGTGCCGAACTGGGAATGCCAATAAACTACAATATTTCTGTTTAAGCGTAGCTCAAGTCCATGATCGGAAAGACACTGATTTTTTTCGACGATATAAGAGGGGATTGCGGGACAGTTAAGGATATTATACAATAGAGATGATATGTGAATTTGGCGTCTATTTCTCGCGTTCAACCAGTTCAGTGCCTTGTGGTATGAAGTTTCATGATCGTACTTTATCAGGTTAAAAATAAATCTTAGACAAACATTTTGAAGACGCCGTAATTTGATCAGCTGTTTATTCGTTATGTCTAAATAACAGACGTCCACATAGTCGGAAAGATCGAACTCCACTTTGAGAATCACTGATATAGAATATGGATATAAAACTATTTATTTTTATGCCATTACTGTATCCTCTAAAGCGCCTACTTGTCATATTTTCTCTTATAAAATTATTCGCCACTTCGGAAACCTCTGGTTTATTATACTGAAAAGCGTTATGGATTTCCAAATATTTTTATTATCATCTCAATGAAATTTGTCGAGAATTTGCATTTGACATTTTACAATTAGAATAATGATTTTACGATCTCGTTATCGTTTACTTAATTGACAGAGTGACTTGTATCACTTGGTCCATTGCTAATTGGACACTGCCTGCAAAAATATCTTCCCAAACAGGTCAGAGTCAAACCTAATGGCATTTATTTCGTCTTTGTTTATGTTAAGACTTTGAAGGCTTCTTCATAAAGAAACTATTAGAGATTTAAATAATGCTTGTTCAGATGTTATAGTATTACTGCAATAAGTTAGACACTTAAGTGTAATGTAAACAAATTGCGAGTTCACTACCATGCAACAATCTCATTCAGCCAACGTTACCAATTGTATTGTATTGAATTACACTCTTGGTATATGCAGTTCAACCTTGCGAGTTTTTGTCATGTAATCTATTTCTACCAACCAAAAAGAATTTTAAACAAGCCTTAAGTTAAAACCAGATTAGAAACCGTTAATAAAAATATCTGGGTTCCAACCGAGATCGAACCTACAGCCCTCGGGTTGTAAGAAAGGCGACTTACCAACTAGACCACGGAAGCTGTAATTACTAGGTAAACTTGATTTCCAAAAAGAATTAAATATACTTAAAGCATTACAAAAAAAAATTAAAAAAACAGTTAAATAAAATCATAGAAATTTTACGGTTCGTCGTTAGAGAAACAATGTTTTAGTCGCTATTTTAAGTATTCCAATGAGGGTGAGATTCTTACGGCATAGACAGTAAAGGATGATGAGAAAAAGAAGGGGTGAACTGAAAATGACAAAAGGTAATCTCTGTTTGAGCGTAGCGCAAGTCCTTGACCAGAGGCACTAAACACTTTCGACGAGATATTGAGGGGCGACGGTAGAGTTTAGAATGTTACAAAAATATAAAAAAAGACAATTTATATAGTGACGTTTAGAGAACGGACTCTCTTCAAGGGATGTTCCAAATCAACCCAATAGGGCGGGGTTTCATGATAGAGCTTTTGCAGTTGCTGGTCCTGCGGTGTAGAATGATCTGTATTCTAATGACAGAGATATGGGTGGCGTACGCAGTTTTAGGAAGCACTTAAAGACAATCGTTTTTGGGAGATCTTGTAAAGATTTATGAGTGGGTGTGAATCCTGAGTTAGAGGACCTTTGAAAAGAGTTTTCTCTCCAAACGGCGCTATATAAACTGACCTTTTATTATTATTCAAATTGTGATAAGCCCATTAATTAAAAAAAATACACGTGTAGCCCGTAAGCCTTTACCCAATACCGGTTTTGGCACGTAGCCCATTAAGGTTGGCCATCCCTACTTTAACTTGTCTATAATTAACTTTTTTTTTTTCTCGTATTATATTGATACTCGTATAATTGCATAGTGACTTTGATGTGATTGCACAAATCATCACAAATAGTGCCTAGTAAAGAGAAATGCTTTTTTTTCCATTGGTATGGAAAATCCCTTGAACATATCCAAACTGGTGATTCGGACATATACTCGTATGTCCGAATTAGGGCGGAATTAACTGAAGTAGGGCGGCTCGACTTCACCGAATGGAAGTTAAACGTCTTACTAACCAGACCACAAAGGTTACACGTATGTCAACACTTTAAAACCTGATAAAAATCAAGAAAACCTTTCACAGTGCCCTGCTGAATTTGCAGGATTGTAAATTTTTGTGAAGGGTTAACTATTATAAAATTGCTATATCTAAGTAAATATTTGGAATATTGTAATAAATCTTTGTATATTTATTTAAAATACTCGTACTTTAGTAATTTATTTTGGAATGGTAATTCTGCAAGCATTCTCATTTTTAGAGAGCTACATCACACTCCTTACACATGTATTGGGCCTCACTTCTCCTCTTGTGTTTAGCACACACCTTGCAAGCTCTTCAGGGTGTTTTCTTTTTTTTTAAATGAAACTTATATAGGCACGGTAGGGCAAATTGGCCTGAACGTCACGAAAAATGAAACGGTGTATTATATTATTGTATTATTTTACTATTATTAAATTATTATTAAATATTTCATTTATTAATAAATTATTATTAATTATTTTAATGTTAGTTATTTATTTTTAATAATAATCAATATTATTTTAATATTATGAAGTGTATTATATTATAATTAAAAAAATAAAATTATTATTTATCATTAAAAAAAAGTTTTGTTACATATTATTTTTATATTAAGTAATATATTTAATAATTATAATATTAATTTTATTTTATATTAAATTATTTTATTTCATACTTATTTTAATATTAATTTAATATATAATTTACATTTAATGCATAATTATAATAATATATGGTATGTTATTATAATATTTATAATTATATTATTATTATATTGTAATTAATTATAATATAATTAATTAATAATATAATATAATGATATTATTAATAATATATTATTAATAATATAATAAAAATAATATAATAATAAATAAATTATTAAATAATTATTTAAATGTAATTCATTTAATAATGATTAATAATAACATAAAAATATTAATATGTTTAATATTAAAAAAAAATAATAATATTATTAAGTGTATTATAGTATTATTAAAATTATTATTATTTATTATTATCAAAAATAAAAATAGTTTTTATTTAATTTAGAGAGATTTTCTTGAATTAAATTCCACATAACCATTTTTTGTTTATTTAAGAGAGATTTTCTTGAATTAAATTCCACATAACCATTTTTTGTTTATTTAAGAGAGATTTTCTTGAATTAAATTCCACATAACCATTTCCTAATCCCAAAAAAAAATAAAAAAATCGTTAACAAATGAAAAAAAGCAATGCATAAAATCAACTTTTCCTAGGAGCTAAGAAGTTTCACTTCTACCGCGCGAGAGTCTCACGCATCTGTTTTTTTTTTAATTATTTGATGGAATACATATCAACACATATTCACACACGTTTTTTGATACCCTGTGTGGATCTCGCAAGTTCGTTATACTACAGGATGTCGCAAAAAAATGTATCCACACTTTGATAGCTGGTAACTTGCTGAACTTTTCATTGGAACTAGGAAAACGCGATAGTAGACTTTTTCTTTTCCGGATTTCTCAAGAATAAAGTTTATGCTAAAAACCTTAAACCATTTATGAATTACGAGTAGCCATTGAAACAGAATGTGCCCAAATACCAAATGTAATGATTCTCGATGTTTTTTATTCCGTTGCTTCGCGTTGCCAGCAATATCTATACCAGAATAATCATCAGTTTGAAAATAGGCGCTAAATATAGAAAAATACTTTATGTAGTTTATTTTGAACGTTGAAAGGGAAATGTATGTTAATAAATACAGACTTTATACTTATTCAAATTTTGGATACTTTTTTTTGCGACAACCGGTGTATGGACTCGGAAATTAGTTGGTCTCCAGATTTATGTCAAAATCTTTAAGATCTGACACTTCACTGCATACTAATTTCAATCAAACAATTCAGGAATATTTTCATTATTTAGGGTATTTTCTGCCCACCAACCAACCCTTCGCTTGCCCACTTCTTCCTCCGTACAAGATACGTTTAGGGAATTTATAATCGTCCATGCGTATCACATGGCCGGTCCATCGCAATTTCGGCTTAACAACCATATCTTGTAAACGTTAACAGTTGGAAGTATATTTATTAATATTACTAATATTAAACAAATAAAAACTAAATTTAAACATATCCACTTGAATTCAAGAATGAGATTGGATTCAATCGCCGATAATGATGAAACATGACGTATGACTTAAATTAATTTTAATAGCGCGCACTTTCGCCAAAAACTCCATACCCGAATCCGTACACACATGAATGCAAAATCGTCCATCATCCATTCACCGAAATCAATAAGACATTTAACAACGGACTCCGAGTCGATTAAAAAACACGATCTCTTTGAGTTATATTATATATACATTTGTGCTCGATCCGTGTCAAGGTCTCCGTCGACTTAATTGCCCTTAAAACTTGTCTTGATTTTTAAATGTTACCCATGTGTGTTCTCCGTACACACATGTGCAGCCGGTAAACTGGAATATCGTTATTAATACTATGAACTCGATTATGCAATATACAAATTCGATCGAATCTCAATTTTGCGCTCTGTCACTTTGATGTGTTTACAATAGATTAAAAAATACATTAAGGAGAATAGAGTAACTATGAAAAATTACTTATTGTCTATGGACTATTTTATCCTTGACATAAAGACACCCTAAATCTGTGACCGCAATGCGTGATGGAAAACAAAGGCTACAAAGTACTTCTATGGTGTCGGAATTTATTGTCAGCATATTATTTTAACAGAACTAAATATTAAAAGTATAAATACAACGTACATCAGTATAACATGAGAAAAACATATAAAATCATCCATCATGTTGTTTAGCTTATGACTGAGCATTGTGACTCTCAAGATAGTCTCTGACGAATCCTCTCCATCCATCTCTGCCCTCCGTGGTTCGAAGGGCAGTTATTAAGGGTAGCTCTGTTGCGGACATAAAATGATAACAACGAATAAATATAGAGCAAATGTTTTATACAGGTTTTAGAAAAAATAATCCACCTACTGTGGCCTGATGGCCCTCCACTCGCTCATCTTAGCAATAACAGGTAATTGTTCCAGAGGCTTAGTGGCCCTAATGAAGCTCTGCCTGAATTTTAACTATGGGGTTGGGAGCGCGTGGTTATGCAAAAGATTTCTGAGATAGTTTAATTGGTTGAATCTTGATTTCTTAGGTGGATTTTGTCTGTATAAGAATTGTCACCTGGTTTTGAACTGCCCTGAAGAATTTGAAAATCGCTTAACAGGTTCAGCACATGAATTTGGAGAACCAAGGACAGCATGTCAAAATGGAGAATGTTACGTGATGGAGCGGCTTTTTATATCTGCGGTGAGATGCAGTCCGTGCGACACTTGCTGTCGGAGGAACCATATGTCTTACGCCGAAGAGGAGTTGATTTGTGAAAAGCTGAGTGCTGTTCAGGTGGCAGAATTCTGGATGGAACCAGTAAAGTGTCGTTGATACGAAAAAAGAAAAAAAACATTCCCAAATTGCCTAACAGTTTTTGGGTAACGGTTACGTCAAAACGGTTTTTATACAAAAATTAAAACGCTAATTATAAAAAATAAACACAAATTTTACGTAAAGTTAAGTGCTTTCAGGTGTTTTCTTTATAAACTTGTCAATAGTTAGTTGAATACCAGCTTTGTTTTTATTTTCTTGATGAAGAGTTCTATAACATGCTGTGTCTTTCTCAATTGCCTTACGTACTTGAGATATACGTTCTGCATTGGGATCACATTCTTCCATGATAGTCACAAATTTGTCAAGATGCATGAAGGCTTCATTCATAATTTTGATTGTCAAAGCCTTGACGATTTTATCAGCTTCTTCTTCTTCCTCACTTTCATTGTGTATTTCATTTAACTCTTGTTGTTCAATTAAGTATTCATTTGACAGAGGTACTGAGTGAGATTCAATCAACTCATTAACATCTACGTTGTTGACGTCCAAGTTTAGTTAATTCATTAGGCTAACTATTTCATATGTGATATTTTTCGGAGTTTCTTCAGAATTTATAAAATCACTCAGAATTGTTTTCACGAACCTTTCATTGTTGACTTTTTTATTTCAGCCGACGAGTCTCCAATATTGTTTATTGCGTTCCATATGTTATAGTTCTTCCAAAAAAGTGGGAGCGACTGCATCAATTTTTGCATTATCGACAAAAATCTTTAAAAAATAAAATGTGCGAAATAGCGAATTGTGCGAAAGTAGAATATGCGAAAGTCGAGAGCTGCCTGTAATATTACAAATATTTTTTCGAAGAAGATATATTTTATTATATATTTTGTATTTGTTGTGTATGTATGTAAAGCTTTAAGAATATATTATATTTCAAATGACCCCTTCGGATAACCTAGGGTTAGCGGAATCTCTGTATTACTCGTATCCTTATAACTACAGAGCCAACAGTTTATTTATTGTGGTGGGTAGGCTGTATTCAAGGATGTTCTGAGGCTTTCGCGGTTCCTCGTATCAGTTTTACACGATCTATCGGAATGTTGCTGATGCCATCATAGGCCAAGCCATGCGGTGCAACACTCCAAAAGACCTCATACGTATTCAAGGATTTTGGTTGAATCGTCGAATTAAACACCTGTAATTAAAAATTTATTTCAAGTCGTCGAAGCCAATAACTGTCAAAAAAGTTTAAATTCGTCAAATAAAATGACTTATTAAAAAAATTAAGTCTTCGAAACATGTAATTATAAAAAAAAATGTATTTGTCGAATTAAATAGCTGTCATTCAAATATGTATTTTAAGTAATAAATATTCGTAAATATAAAACAATTCAAATATCAAACATCAATCTTCGTAAATATCAAACAATTCAATTCAAATTCACGCCAAATAAAAAAAACTATCAGTAAAAAATTATTTCAAGTCGTTGAAATAAAAGTAATTAAAAAAAAAAAAAAAAAAAAAAAAATATATATATATATATATATATATATAGATATATATATATATATATATATATATATATATATATATATATATATATATATATATATATATATATATATATATATATATATATATATATATATATATATATATATATATATATATATATATATAAACTCGTCGAAACAAATAACTATAAAAAACCGTCAAATTAAATAATGGTGATTAAAAAACTATTTAAAGTCGCCGAAACAAATAATATTAAAAAAAAAATATTATTCGTCGAATTAAAAAATTAATAGAATTATTGAAAGCCGCCAATCGAAACAAATAAATAATTATCATTAAAAAAACTATTTAAAGTCGTCGAAGCAAATAATATGAAGAAAAAAAACGTCGAATTAATTTTTTATAAATATTTCAAGTCGTCGAAACAAGAAAAGAGTATTTGAAATCGTAATACCCTCATTAAGTATAAAATTTAGATTTTTCAATTTAAAAATATTGTGGTCAAAATTTAAATCCTTTTTGCAGCCGAACATTTCAAATAAATTAATTACGTTGATTTCCGAAGAAACTGAATTCCTGAAGATAGGGGCACCGTTACATAAAAGTATTTTCTATTCTAACTTTATCGTTAAGTTATCATCAAAAACAACAATATAAAGTACGCTAAAATTATGTCTTTATGCCTCCATATTCTCAAGAGACAGAAGTATTTACAGTTGTTATCCGACAGGTTTTGAGAACCACTTAACACATCGATCAATAAGTCCCGGGCCTAACTACTAAAACAACATTTGTTTGCCAATTTTTTTTCTTTATTCATCAAAATAGTCTCCTTCAAGAGCGATACATTCATTCCAACGCTTTCCTAACTTTTATATGTCAATTACCTTGATCACCACTTTGTGTTATGCCTTCTATTATACTTGATCACCACTTTGTGTTATGCCTTCTATTATACTTGTGTTATGCCTTCTATTATAGCCGTGTAGAACGATTTATCTTTGGTTTCAAAATAAGCGTTAGTTTTGGCAATCACTTCTTTATTGGAACCAAATCTCTTTCACCGGCTGCTCTCCACTCAGCTGACTGCCGATTTGATTACGGAGTATAGTGGTGGATCCAAGTTTCATCCATTGTCACATACCGATGCAAAAACTCCTGTTTATTTCGCGTAAACAGTGCCAAACAGCGCTCTGAATCATTGATGCGTTGTTGTTTCTGTTCCATTGTGAGCAAACGCGGCATCCATTTCGAAAAAAGATTTTTCATGATCAAATGTTCATGCAAAATAGTGTAAACAGTGCCAAATGATATCTTCAGGATGTCAGCTATCTCACGCAACTTTACTTTGCGATTTTCCATCACGATGTTGAGGTTTTTTTATGTTTTCTGATGAAACAGCCTCATTTGGACAACCAAAGCGTTCAGCATCATTTGTGTCTCTATGACCGCGTTTAAAATCAGCATACCACCGACAAATGGTTGTTTTCGACGGAGCAGAGCTCGGATAACACTTTTCAACCCATCGCTGAGTTTGAACGGTATTTTTTACCATTAAAAAGCAATGTTTTATCAACACACGAAATTCGTTTTTTTTTATTGTTTTGAAAATAGCAAAAGTAGCGTCACTAAAACCACTGTAACTCAACGACACAATGTTGGATTGTCATGAAAGTTTGACACGTAACTTCTTAAGGTTGATACTAACTGAGAATGGTATGGATTTGTTATTAGAGGCACCATCTGTTGGTTAGTCTTGGGACTTATTGATCGATATAATATAAGTTGAATATTTCGATAACCTTTATTTTATAAAGGATCAATTTCTCTAGTTCAGTTATTTTCAAACTTTTTCGTAGCATGGAACTCTAAAAATATACCAAGAAGTTAAATGAAATCTTAGAATTAAATAAGACACAGCTACCATTATTTCCTGTTCTACATTTCGTTGTGAGCGATATTTGGTTTAAATTACAATTTATGTTACACATTAAGTTTTGAGCAGTATTTAATTTTCATTACATTTGCTGTTACACATTGAGTTTTGAGCGATATTTGGTTTTGATTACATATTCTATTACACATTAAGTTTTGAGCGATATTTGGTTTTAATTACAGCTACTGAAGTAACCCCAGATTCGTATAGGTAAGTCGTCACAAATTGAACCAGGATTCACTAAGGTTCAGAATATTATTGTAACGCTATTGAAATGGTTTCATGAAGAGAGCGCTTGAAGACTGGGACGACGATATTGCTAATGGTGGGAAAAACTCTCCGAGATTTGCAGATGACACGACTTTGCCACATCACAAGAAGAAATGACCACGCTCTTCCCAAATGTGGAACACGAATGAAAACTCTTGGACCTGGAAATCAATAGGTCAGCAGACAAAGTTGATGATAATACAACGCTGAAACAAGAAGCCTCCAAATTACGTGAATAGTGTCCAGAAGTGATTATTGACTAAATTTACTTATAGGTCTGTAAATTTGAAACCGGAATTTTTTTATAGAAAATACACATTAATTTTATGAAAATGGTAAAAAATATTTTATTCAAAGTATTGCCCATCGCTAACTACGCATTTTCCCCATCTCTCTGGCAATTTGTGGATGCCACGCCAAAAAAACTGTTGCTCTTTTGAGGCAAACCAATCATCGAGCCATTTTCGTAAGAAGTGAAGCGCTGCTCAGCAAGTGCGTGTCCCATCGATGCAAATAAGTAGTAATCGGATGGAGCCAAGTCTGGTGAGTAAACCGCATGCGAAAGTATTTGCCAACTAAACGCCTCAATCGTTTCCTTGACCGGTTTTGCTGTGTATGTAGTTTGCTTAAACGTGTATTGTTGTGAGTTAAAAGTCTTTGACAAATGTAAACACAAGAAAAAGCGCCAATTACGCGGTTTGACAGTCACTACATTGACAACCAGAGCCATCTATGAGCAAATTCCGGTTTCATATTTACAGACCTGATATTTCCAATAATGGAAGAAGATGCGAGGCTAGAGTTAAAAGAAGAACTTAAATGGTGAAGAATGCGATGTCAAAGCTGGAAAACATATTTAAGATCAGAAACGTCATCATCACGACGAAAATGCGTCTAGTAAAGTCTCTTGTTCTCGCAATATAAAAAAATGTACGGTGCGGAGACATGGACTCTGAGAGCTAGAGAAAACTGAAGAATAGATGCATTTGAAATGTGATGCTGGAAAAGGATGTTACGAATTCAATGGATGGTTAAGCAAATTTATTCCTCCATTCTCGAACTGCGATTCACTGACAGATTGTCGACAATATATCAACGACGAATCTTCCGTTTCTTTAGACACGTTGCTCGTGGCCAAGGATACGGTTTGGAGAGGTTTGTGGTCGGTGGAAGAGCCCAACGTGTTGGACAGACCAAGTTAAATGCTTAATCTTGACAACTGCTCTTCGAACTGCAGAGTGCAGGGATGGATGGAGAGGAGTTGTAAAGGGCTATCATAGAAGTCACGATGCTCAGTCATGAGTTACACGACTGAATTTATGGATATATTGAAACGGTGAAGTTCAACACTACACGGATAGAGTGACTCCAGTTAAATATCGCTTTCTTTCATTATGACCATGCATCAGCGCATTGAATCAATGTTACCTGAAATTATTAAAATTTTCTCTTATATTCTCGCGGCACATGTGAGAATTAGTTGCGCACCCCAAGGCGCCGAGGATCATACTCGAATTTTAAAAGCCTCTGCTATGGTCAAATGTCAAAGTATCAAACATATTATTATATAATCTTGACAAGTTGAAATTTCCAATTATTAAAAGCCCGCCGTTTATAGAGAGAAGTAAAATATTATATTTTTGATAATAATTTAACGTATATGACATTTTCAAACTATGAATGCATTTAAGTACGATATGTACGTACAGTAATACTTTGCTTTACGTTTACCTCTGTCAACGATACTTCGCTATATCGTGATTGACAAAACAACATATTTATTTATTTAACACTTCATTGTAAAACAATCTAAAGGGCTTTTTACCCGGTGTTAATCTCTTCCAACCAACCAGACAAAAATAAATAAACGAAGTTACATGATCGCAAAATATACCATATTCAAATGATTACTCATATTTATGAAATTTACTAACAAATATATGAGTGGGTCAAAACCAGACATGACTATCCCACATTTATCTTGTTTTGAGATAATTGACTTCAAAGTTGCAGATCTATTAAAAAATGCTTTGTTTTCTGTTTTTTCCAAAATTGAACGGTAGATGCCTGCACTTATGATGAACTATAAATTCATAATCATGTTTGGTTCTGATATAAATGGGTATAAAGATGTAGCGTACGTGCCTAACTCTAATTTTATATTTTTGTGGGATAGTCAAGTCTGGTTCTGACCCACTCATATAATAAAAGTAAAAATGAGATATCATCTATCAAAAGAAAAGGGAGGGATGGTGGAGAGGAAAGAAAAATCAGGAATGAGACACGTTTAATTACTGACTAGAAATTGAGAGTTTTTTTCAGTCGCTTCTTAAAGCATGCCAAGGACTGAGCGAGATTTGTAACTGGTTCCAGAGCCTTACTTGATATGGCGCGCCAACTTGATTCAATAACGTTGGCGCTGAAGGTATTCAGACATTACTGGATGATAACGTCAATCCTCTCACAAATAACAAAATATAACAATTGACTGAAGAAATTTTGGAACGAGAAGATGCTAATTCTATTTTCAATGTGGAGGAGTGCCAACTAAAGTTTCAACAGGAAATATGTTATCCGATTTTCTCAGTAAATTATCCGTTAAACGTTTTATTGAAAAATTACATTGATTTTGCTTGAAACTATACGAGTACACTAAAAAGAAACATTTTAAACGCTTTTTATTTTAAATCCTTGAAGTCGGGCTCGCTCTACATTGGTGGAGTGTATCTCGGCCGGGGGAATCGTGTGGGATGAGTCCGGACCTTTTAATGTCTTCTCTCTTAAATGTATTATATTTTCTGCAGTTTATTTTGAAATATATGTGCGATTTCGGAATGATTTTTTTATAAACCATATATGTACACAGTGTGTTGCTGTCAAGGAACCTTTATTTATTTGTTTGAATTAATCTGAGGTGCTATTTGTGGATTTGCTTTTTTTTCTGCCATCTATTTACTTTCTGTTTTTTTTTCTTCCTATTCTATATGTGCAAGGGTGTGGGCTGAAAAACATCTGTGGCCTCGCGGCTGGGCTCGCCCTATATTGGTGGGGTGTATCTTGGTCGGGGGGATGTTATTAGATGAACCCAGACATTTTGATAGCTTATCTCTTAAATGTATTTTCTGCCATTTTTGTGTTTTTGGAGTGTAGTTAAATATATTATGTACATACTATGTTACTACTCGTATTAATAGACCTCTATTTATTTATTTATTTATATACTCGCACTTGGTGTGTTATTTTTTACCTCCGATAACGATAACTCTGTTAACGTAATGATTTTGAGGAACGTATACCTATCGTTAAACAAGTTATTACTGTAAATATTTTCATTAAAATATATGTACATTCTCATTTGAAAACGGGATTTTTTAAATTAAAAATGTACTGTTTGAAAGTAATAAACAAGACATGGTAAATTCTTCGATTTTGACATCATTGGTAGATAGATCAATATTGTATTATATTGCACTTTCATCGTATAAAGCACTGTCGAAAAACACCGTGATGCCAAGAAAGACTTCATATGGTCTTCATCGATCTTGAAAATGCATTTGACAGGGTCCCTAGAAGCCTAATTTGGGCAGCACTTAGAGCCCATAGTGTACCAGAGAAGTATGTACTTGCCATCCAGGACATGTACGATAACGTGACAACGCAAGTGAGGTGCTCTTCGGGAACTTCACCAGAATTTCCTGTAAAGGTGGGGGTACATCAAGGATCGGTACTCAGTCCGCTACTGTTCATCTTAGTCATGGACTATTTAACTAACCAGGAAATGAACAGTCTCCTAAAAATCCTACTATTTGCAGACGATATCGTATTAATAAGTGAAAAACACGAAGACCTGCAAAATAGTCTGGAAAGGTGGAGAAGAATCTTGGAGGACAATGGATTGAGACTGAGCAGAAAGAAAACAGAGTATCTGTACCTACCATTCGAGAACACAAATGCTATCACTCCCGTAATGCAAATGGATGGAGAAACATTACCAAATTGTGACTCCTTTAAGTATCTCGGGTCACTCATCCATTGCGATGGAGGATGTGCAGCAGATGTAACACATAGAATTAGTGTGGGATGGATGAAGTTTAGATCAATGATGGGAGTTCTATGCGATCCGAAAATGCCAGTAAAGTTAAAAGGAAAAGTATACCAAACGATTGTCAGACCCGCACTCCTCTATGGCTCCGAATGCTGGACGATGTATAACTCTTACTCTAGGCGACTAGAAACTGCTGACATGCTAAGATGGTCAGCAGGTGTGCCCCTAAGAGACAAAATAAGAAGCTCACGCATTCGTGGAAGCCTGGGTGTTACAGACATCAACAGCAAGATGGAGGAGAGGCGATTGAGATGGTATGGGCACGTTGGACGCAGAGCACCCGATCACATTGTGAACCAGGCAATCTCCATGGATCTTCATCGAATAACAACCAGAGGAAGATCAAAGAATTCATGGGTGGTACAAAAAGATAGCCTGATGCAGAGGCACGGCCTGGGGGACGTAGTCCGGGACAAAAGAGCATACAACCTGAGGACGAGGAGAGCTGACCCCAACAGTCTTCGCAGACAATGAGTTGGGATGGAGCCAGAGAGAGAGATAGATCATATAAAGCAGGGGTCGGCAAACTACGGCCCGCGGGCTAAACCCGGCCCGATGCCTATTTTAATCCGGCCCGCGAGCTAGTAATAACCAATAAAAATTTTAATAATTTTCATGTTATTTGTTTGAGTTAGTATTTGGCAGTACCTACCTATGTGAAAAGACATTTTCAAAAATGAAGTACGTAAAATTACAATGCAAGTTAGAACTAACAGATGACTATTCTCAAAATTACAATGCAAGTTAGAACTAACAGATGACTATTCTCAAAATTACAATGCAAGTTAGAACTAACAGATGACTATTCTCAAAATTACAATGCAAGTTAGAACTAACAGATGACTATTCTCAAAATTACAATGCAAGTTAGAACTAACAGATGACTATTCTCAAAATTACAATGCAAGTTAGAACTAACAGATGACTATTCTCAAAATTACAATGCAAGTTAGAACTAACAGATGACTATTCTCAAAATTACAATGCAAGTTAGAACTAACAGATGACTATTCTCAAAATTACAATGCAAGTTAGAACTAACAGATGACTATTCTCAAAATTACAATGCAAGTTAGAACTAACAGATGACTATTCTCAAAATTACAATGCAAGTTAGAACTAACAGATGACTATTCTCAAAATTACAATGCAAGTTAGAACTAACAGATGACTATTCTCAAAATTACAATGCAAGTTAGAACTAACAGATGACTATTCTCAATGAATTTTGATGATAGGAAGTACGAGTACTAACTTCGAACCCCAGTTTGAGGAAATGTTATCTCAAAAAAAAACTATTACATTCATCTCATTAGTATAGCTTATTCTTATTATGTTACTTTTGTTGTTCAATAATAGGAAAATTTTGGCTGTTTATATATAATAATAACATTTCATTTTTTTTTTCGTAAGTGTGTCAGCAAAATGTGTATATACCTATATATTATCACCGTCTAATAAAAAAAGGTAAAACCTGTTTTTTTTTATATAACATAAGTAGAATTACCTATTTAAATATACTCGAGTTTGCTTCCTGGCCCATCGACCCTAATTTTTTTACAATCTGGCCCTTACCGAAAAAAGTTTGCCGCCCCCTGGTATAAAGCACAATCTGGCGGATTTATTCAAAGAAAAACATTCGTGATACATACAATCAAGTCATTTCCCTGTCGGGATAAGCAGAAGACAGAGCGTTACACTTTCCTATCTCGACACGTATCCTTTGTTTCTCCTACCTCAACACACCTTCTCGTGCGAGTGCTACGATTGTTGTTAAACTTTCGTCTTCTTCCACGGTCATCTGAAGAGCCTGATCATCAAAATCAGACGGACAACCTCTTTCTTCATCATCTTTAAGCTTTTGTCGCCGGATTTGAAACGATCGTACAATTTTCTATCTTGACTTTCACCGATTGTTCCTTCACCAAAGAGTTCGTTGAGATTGCGAAATGGCTGTGCTGCAGTCCATCTTTTTTCGAACTAATAAAGCATATAAAGAATATGAAGGTGGTTATACCACATTTGTACTACCTAAATATTAAGGAATATATTAGTAAAAAAATAACAAAAGGACAAATTTCACAGATTCTAAGGGTACCGGTAAAACGATCGTTAATTATGCACCAACCTAATATAATACTCGTATATTGCGAATCATAAATTATTATATCGCTATAAACCTTCCCTTCCCTGTGATGTGTAACTAGTACACATTGCTTCTAAAGACTTTAATATCTCTATAAATATATTAAATACTGGGTGCAGGTTTTAGGCATTCCTCCGTAATACATTTACGCATTGATTGAAAAAATAATATTAATAATAATTAGCACTAATCGGCCACATCAGAGATATTTTGTGAAAATCGGGAATAAATTCACCAATACAATAAAATGTGTGCCAGTGTGTGACGTAGGTATATTCATTCTAAAAAACCGCTATGGGTGAGGAAGCGACGCTATTCACGCCTCACTCTCACTCTACTTCGGTATATGGGAACGCAAGAAATATAATCTCAGTTCACTCGCTTCTCTCGCTTCAGTAGCTCGCGCACATTCGTTTGAGGTGGTCTCTTCGCCAGTTTTGTGATTGTCAGCCGATGTTTTTTTCATGTTTTCAGCAATTACATTTCAATTATTATCACTTTTGACTTCAAATTTAATTAATTTAAGCGATTGGCTATGAATATTCTTATTTTAAATCCTCATTGTTACATGTGTATTGATGTGTACTGAATACGCAGCACCGAAACGCGCGGATTTTTTTAGCACAGGAAGGGAAAGGTTAAAAGCAACACTCGGCCTGTCGAAAGACTGCAAAAGAAAATTAAGCATGCGAATCGTCTTGGAAGATTGACCTCATGGCCATCGAAACTTGGAATATGATCTGTCAAAACTGTCTGCTTGCTAAAGTGCGACAGCTTGCACACAATAAAGCGAAACACGCACAGACATCTTTTATTTTTTTACCTGGTGAGTTAATTGCCATGTGGCAATCTCTTCCAACCAACTAGAAAGATATTTGTATAGGCCCTAAATGTTAACCAGATTGGAATCCTATTAAAAAAATCTGGGTTCCAGGGTGTCTTACTACCAGGCTACGGAGGTCGTGTGAATCTCCTAGCGAACAGACGTGTTGGTTAATGTTATTGTGTCCCCGTGATTTTACAAAATGGCGGAAGTTTTAATAACAGCTGTGTATAAAAGGGAGCCTTTGTGGAACGCATCGAGCGAATTATACAAAAATGTACCTACAATAAAATCACTTTGGAATGAAGTTGCAAAGGAAGTAAATAAAGATACGGTAAGTTATAATGAAATTGGTTAGTTTTGAGAGTGACATCGTGTGTTGACTCAACCGCTGTCAACTGTCAAATGAATTTGTGCGTAGCACTTTGGTGTGGCCAGGCATGAAGTCACCTAGTATATGAGTCACGTAAAATCTAGCGAAGCACTTTGGTGTGGCCACGGCCTAAGAAAAATATGAAATTTCCCCCATTTTTACATTATACAATGACATCTATGGAAAAATAATTGAACAACAAAATTGTTAATTTCAAATCTGTTGCTATGTTCATATTGATTTTATAAATGAGCGATCACATTGAAATACATAGTTAATCCCAATATTTTTAAGAGCGATTTTGAAATTTCTTTGATCGCTTATCGATAATACTGTTTCATTTCAACTGACATTTCGTGATTGTTTTGGTAAACCCAGCCATATAGATTTAATAGAGATGGAAAGTTTAGTGTCTAACTCGGTTCTTAATCGTGAAATTTTCAAAAAGTATACGTAGTCAAGTATTTTTTTTGAATCAATATGAAAACAAAATATTCTTAAAATAACTAAGAGTTGTTAACTCCTCATTTTATTTTACTGTATTTTACACACATGCAAACCATCACGCTTTGTCCATTTAAACAGAAATTACTCTTCTCCATGCTTTTTTAGACACCGAGTTTTTTCCTCTTCGACATATTATATAATATATAGAGTTAGAGCGCTCTTGAGGAGAATTTCCTCTCTAAAGGATGATATACATACAATTTCATTTTATTTTTGTTTATACATCTAGGCATATATCATATGCTATTTTATTTTTAATTAATTTATCAGTTTCCTTCTATTATTTATTCCTGATTCTCTATTCATTTCTGACATATATGTATGTTTTCACTATCGCAATTTATTCCCTCCGTGTGGTTTAATCAATTCAAGATTCCTATTTTATTTCTACTTATAACAGCTATATTTTATCCTTATAGTACATCCTACAGTACCCGGCGGTAAGTAATACACATCAGGCTTAAGAAAGAGACTGTCGGTCTTAATCGGCTAACTTCGGCTTTGTAGAGCGTTGTCTCTGTCGCACGATGCGCTAACAGTCCGGTATCTATAGTGACAGATAAAATAAAAACCAAAAAAAAAATCCTTTCTGTGAATACTTAAACAAATGTACTTTTCGTCTAATAAAGTAATATTGGAACAATATATATTGATCATTCGAAATGATTATGAGAAATAGAAAAATTTATGAAATAGAGAAAAAAACTAGAAACTGTAATGTTTACCTAACATAAAATTAAAAGTATTGTATATTTATCTGATGCTACGCGCTATACGTTCGCGCCTCAAGCAAGATATTATATAACCAACTTACGGTTAAGTTCATTTTAGACATTATTACCAAATTAGCGTGACCCGAAGAAATTATTATAAAACCCGGAGCCCTGAAAGACAGTGTTGAACGGGTGAAACCCTGATAGTGGGTTATCCTAATTGTATTGCCCTATATTCTCATTTTCTTCCTTGTTTTGGCGTTCATCCATCAACTCATCGGCGTTATCAATTTGTCAGTATTTTCGGCTCATCAACTCATCGTCATAATAAACTTATCCACATCATCAGCATTATACAGCCATAAATAAATATAACAAAAGAACATATAGAATTGTAATACTTATAAATAAACATTAATCAACAATCTTCACGTATTACTTTAAATAATTAAAATAAGACATTCAACATGTAGATTTAGGAATCAAATTAAAATATAGTATAAGTACATATATCTAGGATTTATATGAAGTCAAATTTAAGTTAAATATTACATTAAAAATCGTTGTACCAATTTAATTATTTAAATATTTTATTACGCTAAAAGAGTCGAAATATTAATTGACGTGAAACGTGAATTTTAATGTGTATTATCATTAAAAAAATTATTTTTACCCCTGTAAATAAAAATAGAATGGATTCAATATTTTAAACAATGTAGCTGAAAATAATAATTATATTATAATAAAGTCATGCATTCGGCAGATAAACCTTACGAAACAAACATAATCATTTACAATTATTAAATTTAGCGTTTGAAAAGAGCCATTCTGCTTTAAAAACATTAACAGTTCTCTAGTTCGTATAATTTTTTTATCCGTTTTATTCATCATTTGCGACTGACTCGCCTCTTTCCCACTCTTTGAGAAGAGCGCGTTAGATTATTTTGAAAGAGAAGTCTCAAAATAGACGTCGGATTATTTTAATGTTTAAAATTAACTCGGCGTGGCAAAGCTCACATGGTTGCTGGAGAAATTTTACTTGATTTACCGTGTCAGTTGACATATTTTGCGTTTTAAAACCATATTCTAAATAAATAAGGTAAGAAATACTTTTAAACCCTTAACTTTTACTCGTAAAATTATTGTCAAAGTAAAAATAATGAGGGAATAATTTTCGACCTCGAAAATATTTTCATTTTTATCTCAAATTTTTAATTTTGATATCTAAAACATGACATTTTGAATTAATGTTTTCGATTTATGTCTTAATTTTGAATTTGTCTTAAGTCTTAATTCTAAATTTGCCTTTTGTTTAAAGCATTAATGAAACAGAGTGAAAACCTATTCAGATATTTTTCAATGGACTTATCCTTTAAAACTCGTTTATAGGATATTTTTAAGAGATTTTCAAATGCATAAAAATTACTTTTTACATTAGCAAAAATCTTTAATGGAAAATCTTTAATTAAATAATCCAATAAACACAAAACATTTAAACTGTTCTCAAATTTATATTTTTATTAACAGAGCAAAGCATCATAACACTTTCATGAAATTAAGAAATAAAAAATTATAATTAAATTCAGACATAAAAAATTATGAGTCGTGGGAAAACTTCTCCATGGCAGAATATCAAGTATAATATAGCTAGACTTGTGACTAGCTCCAGCACATTTGAAATTACCGAAGGTCCTGCCACACGTCAAACTGTGAACCTACAGAGAATATGGTCGTAGAGGTGAAATTGAAGTGGACCGGACGTTACATACGAATTGATAATCATAGATTCTCAAAACAAGTCCTATATAAATACAATAAATAAATATAGGTTTATTGATACTAACATAGTATCTACATATTGTATATAAATACATTCTGATATAGCACATATATCTCAAGATATATAGTAAAGCAGGTTTATTGATAATAACATAGTAAATACATTCCGATATAGCACATATATCTCAAGATATATAGTAAAGCAGGTTTATTGATAATAACATAGTATGTGCAATACATATATAAATACATTCTGATATAGCACATATATCTCAAGATAAATAACAGAAAATACACTTAACCCTTATCTTGGCAAAGTTCAATTTATCCAAATATTAACGTTTTTCTTTGGTGATTCCTGGTTATATTGAAGGGAAATTGAGGATAAAAATCACAACTTTTTCTTATGGTTTTTTTTAATATGTAACACCCACATTACATTGCCATAATATCAATTTTTATAAAACACAAAAAGCGCTATAAAATGATTCTATAATCTAAAACATGAACAACATTTACATAGCTGAATTATCAACAAATAAAATGGTTTGAATAAAATTTTCCCTACATGTAGTGATTAATAAGATCTTTAGATTATTTACCCCAATTTTCAAAATGATCCACGCTGTCCAGACATGTTGACCCGATGTCGTTTGGAAGCTTGTAGCGTTGTCAATATTTATCACCAGATGATACCACTGCACACAATAGTGCATGTATAGTATTTGAATGTGTTGCCATATTTAAAATTATGTTACAGTTTCTGGATAATTTTTTTTAAATCTCTAAATTAGTGTAACACCTGTATTACAATGCCATGATAAGGGTTAAGAGAGAAGCTATCAAAAGGTCTGGGCTTATATCATAACATTCCCCCTGGCTGAGATACACTCCATTAATATAGGGTGAGCCCATGATACACCCCATCATATGGGGAATTAATGGGCAAGCAAGAGCCAGTGGGCAGAGCAAGCGTTATAAGGACAGTCTGCGGGAGTCGCTAACTTAATAGGGGGCATCTAAAGACAGAACAGGTGGCTCAAGCTTAGGGGGTGGAGCACTATCTGTTCTTAAGCTGATGTTGCCTCAACAGCTAGATGTATGAGAAACAGTGAACATGCGTCAACATGAGTTGGTAGCTCAAAGGTATCCACATTTCGGTGAAATCTGCAAAACGGAGAGGTGCATCTAGGTTCAGGCGGTTCTTACAAAAAATCACATGATCCAAATAGAGAAGTAGCTCGAGATTGATGTTGAAATGTTGAAGAAATCCTTGATGTTGAAGCCCAGAAAAAACAAAGCTTCAGACAGCTTTTTAAAGCTTCTACTGCCTCTGGATAGCTAATGAAACATTAGTTTCTGATCTTTATTTATGGTTTTTGTAATAAGAAATCTTATGATAGGTCTATAACTTGCATATTGATGAATGACATTGACGAATTGTCACATAACATAAATAAAAGATCAGATAAGATACAAATTTAATTGTTTATTGACAATAATTTAGATTTATATTATATTATTTAAAACACATTCCTTGCATTTAACCAGCTTATTTAACGTGAAGAGTTTGATTCCGCATGATGTTTCCAGTTGTAATTGAGTGTCACTGTTTGTCAGGTTGATGAGAACCTGCAACGGGGTTTTGTTTTTGTGTAATCAAAAATCTGAAAGAAGTATCGATTTATTTTTTCATGCTAAATATCCTCAGTGAGATACAGACAAAAGTCTAGTTTACTGGGGATACGACAAATGAAAGGCGACAAACCCAGATCCATTAAAATAATGTATGTCTAAATATTTCTTGTAATGTATAATAATAAATAAATAAAATATTTGTTTATGATAAAATAATAATGCATCATGGTGCACAGGGCAAGGAGAATATGACCTCTATCATTTTCAGATGGGTTTTATCGGTAGCCGTCCTTGCATTTTCCCCAGGCAGCTGAGCCATTGGGTAAATCTCCTAACACCCTTAAAATAAACTAATTACAATACTCATAGATCTCTTCGGGGCTTGTTTGGCCATGGCTTTGAGAGATACGAAATGTCTGGTTGTGAACCAACCTGGATGTAGGTGATTTATGGAATTTTTAAGGTGATAGTAATTAAATACCTTAAAGTTAATACAGTAAGGCCCCTTTTAAAGGATTAATGTAAAACCTGAAAATAATAATTTTGAAAATAAAGAACTTGCTACAGATTTCCTCAGTAAAAGTTTGGTTATGATAACCGAAATCATTGATCAATTTGTAACGAATGATCCAGATTTTGAAAGAAGTACAAAAACAAGACGAGACGTTTTGGATGCAATCTCTTGCTACCAAAAATTGCTTCGTGAGAGAATAAAATATAACGACAAATGACATTAGACGACTTCATCACAAAAAAATCAAGTATTTCAGAAGAGCCAGAACCTTCAATAGCACAAAAATAAACTTTGTATTTCTATGTACATTTGTACTCGTATGTGATTATGCAAGTTAATATAAAAATAACTTAAAATTAAAGTGAAACTTGTTTATTCTTGGTCGCCTATTCCCCTATCCCTATTTACTATATTGTCACCGATACTGCAGGAACACATATCTAGAATTGCCCAAATTTTACAGGAGAGACAAAAAACGATTTTTCTGCAAAAATAGAATAAAATATAAACATCACTTGGTATTGCAGTTACGAATAAATGCGTTCCGCGTTGAAAATAAATATATGTGTTAATGCAAAAATGTGTCAATGATACAAGAGATGACAAAAAATAAAGAAAGTTACTTATACCAAAAAATCGAGTTACGTATTCCTGCAATATCGGCGACGATATCTTAAAATGATTCCGTTAAACGCCGTTTCATTTAGCATATATTTTTCAGGAATACATCCTGAGCGTTAATCGAGGTATTACTGTAAACATTGTATTTATCTTTCCAGAATGCTTCTTGACAACAAAGCAACAGCTGAAGGCTTCTTCCAAAAGCATCACAAAGACATCCGAACTTCTGTTGATGATGTTACTTTGAAAAATTTCACCAATCTCGAAGGGGATGAGATAAGAGTTGCCTTTGTTGCAAACATACCACAGATCAAGGAGTTCAATGATGGACTCAAAGTGTTGCACGAAGATGCTAGACCGTCAACAGTATCTGGCAAGAAAGATGAAGGAAGAGCAAAGATGCTTAAAGACGAAGGGAATGCCGCAGTTCAGAATGGAGATTGGGCCAAAGCAATGGTTTTGTATAGCAAGGGATACATGTGCATGCCAGCAGAGAACAGTAAGTTTTATTTAACTAGATGATTCGCCTTCAATTGCAAGTTGAGAAAATGTTGAGTCTTGAAAGCATGTCCACGTTAGATGGCCATGCCAGGTACGATGTTGAAAGTAGAATAGCAGCAGGCAACAGAGTGAATGGTGGATTATATAATGTGTTTACTAAATGGAACATTTCAAGAGAAGCAAAGCTGGCAGCTTAGAATTAAATCTTGGTCCTTATATATATATATTTTTTAAAGAATAGATATGACCGAAGTCATAGGTATCTAAAGTCATAGGTACCCTCAAACACTAGGCGGAAAAAGTGGGTGTGTCATTCGAGGGGAGTAGCACAGCACGGGATTCGAACCGATGTCCCTCTGCACGGAAGTCCAGTGTGTTACCACACGGCAATGCACCTCATGCATATTAGAATATGCAATCAAAACTTGGATATGGTAAAACAGTGTTGAAAATAAGATAAAAGAGTTAAAAATAAGAGCATTGTGTAGAATGTGTGAACAGAATAAGGAATGAAGACAATCAGAAAGAATGCAGATTGAAAAAGATGCAGTTCTTAAAATGAAGAAAGTTGCATTGAGATAGCTTGGCGTGTAGAAAGAATGAGTGATAAAAAATTTACAAAAACAATATATACTAATAGTATAGGAGATACAAAAGGTTTAAGAAGATCTAAAAAACATGGCACAATTAAATTTATCAAATTCTGAGAGGAAAAAGTGTGAAAAAAACCTCTATAATAAAAGAGTATACATGACGAGGCGTAGAAACATGACAGCAGTGAAAGATATGTGATAAAGTGAAGTGAAGATCTGTTCTCCCTGCCCACTCCAAGAGTGACATGGTGGATGGTGATAATTACTTTTGTATTATATAGAACTCAAAATTACTTGTGCAAAATGGACATAAGCAATTTAGAACAGTGCTGAACATGATGGTTAAAGACCACTTGAACATCTTTCTCGTTGAAAGAGATTGCCATGTGGTAATAAATCTGCGAGTTTGTACTCTATACAAGCAAAGTGTAATATAATCTAATACTATGAAAGATGTTCGAGTAAAATGAAGAACACTCAGATGGTTTGGGCACACGTAACGAATGAATATGCAGTGCATATGTGAGTTAAAGGGTGGTAGGGGAAGACCAATAAAAGTATGGATAGATATTTTGATGAAATGAAAGAAGTCAGAGAAATCATAGGTTTAGTATAAAAGGTGTATAGATGTGGAAAAGGCGAAATACTATATATGTCAAAATAGAAAAAAGTCTAGCACTGTCCTCTCTGCCGACTCTTAACAGGGAAATGGCATGATGGTATGTATGTATGTACAATTAAAGATGAAGAGACAACTGGTGCTCTACCTCCTATGAATGTTTTTTGCAATGAAACAGATTCAAGGTCTATTCTATATCAAGAAGAACTCTTCTGAAAATTTCTTTCTTTTCCCCTGAATTTAATAAAATATTTTTGTTTGTGTTATGTTTTCAGAAACTGAACTATCAATTATTGTGGCTAACAGATCAGCTGCCCTCTACCACCTGAAACGGTACGAGGAGTGCCTGGTAGACGTTGCGTTAGCCCTGGCCAATGATTACCCTAAAGACCTCAAGTACAAAGTACTAGATAGAAAGGCCAGGTGCTATTTGGCTCTCAAGTGGAACCATGAAGCCATTGCTGCTTTCAAGTAATTTTTTAGAATTTCATTATTACAGTATATGTAGACTCGATTATTAAGGGTGGTAAGGAAAAAAATTGACCCATATACAAAGAAAACCGATAATCTCTGCCAAAAAAATTGGAAAAAATTATTTAAAACATAGAACTCAACATTTTCCTGCACGCCCTTTTATTTAAAATATGACAGAAAAGAAGTTTATTTTTTCCCTCTGTTCACTTTTTGGCAATTGGTGTTAAGCAGATATCGTTACATTAGCTTAGAGGATGGGGAGATGTAAAATTGATACCACGACTCGAAAACTCACGAACGAATATTAAAAAGTCAAGAAAAAAATACACAATACTAGAGCACATGGATATGGGACACGAAAATATAAAATACGAGTATAAAAAATAAAAATATTCGATAATAAATCAACCATAATGCACATTTAATTTAAACTTATAATTTTACGTGATGCGCCTTCCCACTTTCATCAAAGTCAAACACCGATTCCAAATGTACCCAAAAACGAGTTGTGGTTCCTAAATATAATGCTATATTCCATACATTTTATATTTATATCATTGTGTATCTTTTTATATTCTAGAGAAACCATATCGGCCCTCGATGACTCAAGACTTGCAAAAGACAAGAGACAAAAGATGCAGACCGATGCCCAACTTATGCTCGAGATCCTCAACAAAAGTATCGAAATACTGAACTCAAAAAACAAGCAGTTGAGTAAAACCCTACAGAGCACTCCTAAGAAAGAGATGCCCCTTCCTCAAGTCAGTGGGAAAAATAATAAGACTTATATCTCAGCATCAGAAGCGTTATCTATTGAATCCTCAGAATCCGAAGGTAGATTTGCTCAGGCAACCAGAGATGTGTCTGTCGGAGAAATAATGGTAGTGGAAAAGGCACACTGTAGTGTCCTTTTAGCAGAAAATGCGCAGACTCATTGTTACGAATGTTTCAAAAGGTGATTATTTCAACATCACATATATCTTATCAATACAATAAGTCCCCATTTATCTGCAGTTTTAGTTACCCATGGTTCACTGCAGTTCAAAAATATTCTTAATAATACATTATAGACAGGTAACATATATGCTGTTAATATCTTTATCAAGTTTATCTGTCATATGTTCATGAAATAAAAGCAAAGAAAGATAATTTTAATAAAGCAAACAAAATAAAACAGCACTTCAAGGTTTGTACATACATATAGGTACTTATCCGGACGGTTTTCAAATTGGTTCAATGTCACAGCATTCACTACACTATAAGGCAGTTTGTTCCAAGATCTTACAATTCAGTTAGCAAAACAATGTTTCTTAAGAATTATTATTAGGGTTGTGGAGTCGGCAAAAAATATCTGACTCCGGAAATTTTGAATATTTAACTCAGACTACAATTATAGTACATATATTGCAAACCATGTGTTATAATTAATTACATGGTATAACTACTTAAATGTAGGTTTTTTGGAAATAATAATGTCTATGAGAATTCCTCAATATGTTACATGCTATTTATACTAAATGATACATAGTTTATAATTTCATAATGTAATTTATGTTATTAATAAATTTTAAGAAAATTTGAACTCGGAGTCTATTTTAGAATAGCATCTCCCGAGTCCAACTCTGATTCCTACTCCACGACTCGACTCCACAACCCTGACATTATGGAATTTAGTTTTTGGAAAATTTTAGCTGATGTCTTCTTAAATGTGCGTTTTGGTTAAAATAAAATTGTTAGCAGAATTCTAAGCAATCATGATGACTTCTCAAGATCTTATAAAATTTAATGAAGTCTCCAGAATTTTGTCTTTGTCGCAGCATTGATAAATGTTGCATTCAATAAATATTGAAAGAATAATTTAAAATACTGAATAATTGTCTTTTTTAGGTGCTTGGTTCCTGTTGCTTGTCCAACATGTTCGAACATTATATTTTGCAGTGAATCTTGTCAAAAAAAAGCTTTAGATACTCACCATTCATATGAATGCTCGATTCTCCGGGTATTGTGGGACTCAGGTTGCTCCATCACCTGTTTAATGGCTCTCAGGATTATCACACAACGACCTCTCTCTTACTTTCAAGAACTCGGTTCAAAATTAAAAGAGCCCCTTCCGGAGAAATACTTAAGCAATGATTACAGATGTGTCTATAAACTCGTAGGACACGAAAATCAAAGGTCGAAAGCAGATTTTTTTCAAAGAACACATATGGCAGTTTTTATATTGGCTCTTTTAAGAAAAACAAAATATTTTTCGCAACAGATAGTCTTCGATTCATCTAAGTCAAATCAAAATGGTACAGAGGGTCGTACGAATAACCAAGACATGGTATCGTACATTGGAGGACTTATTTTGAAGAATTTACAAATTCTGCAATTCAATGCTCACGAAATATTTGAACTTAAGTGCGAAAGGCCAAAGGACGAAAAACAAGTAATTAGGAAAGATTTGGGAACCTCGATATTCCTCGGAGGTGGACTTTATTCTACTTTGGCACTCTTCAATCATTCTTGTGAACCAGGAGTCGTAAGGTAATTTTTTTTTTTCTTAAATCAAAACCACTTTTATTTCGCTTAACTAGTTGCATAGCATGCTACTTTAGTCGAGTTTAGTAGAAACAACAGTAGATGGAATATACTCAGTGTTAAAAGGATGAACACTTCTTGAGGCCAAAGGCATCATATTTTTTTAACACCTAGGATGTATAACACATTGCCAGATACATAGAAGTCATTTACTATCTTAAAGCACAAATACACTTTGAAGGAATGGCTCCTTTCTCGGGTCATTGCTAAATCTGAGAGAATATTGTTGCACATTTAGAAATAAATAATGTCAGGGATCTAATTTTCATATTGTCTATGAGTTATATAAAAATGCAGAATTCTTAGTATTTGTACATCATATACAAATTTGAGTTTGGTTATTATTTATGGTAACTTGCTATTGTTTTTTTTTTATATTTGTTCCTTGAGCCTCCTCGCCTATAGATTTTTTTAAATGTTATTTTCAGTGATGAGAGTATTTAATTGACACATATAAGCTGGTTATACCACTCTTGTCCTGGCTCTCGTTAGAATAACATTTGTTTCTTCGAATTTTAGGTATTTCAATGGAACATCAGTGATAGTGCAAGCCATCAAGAACATTAAAAGCGGTCAGCAGATCTCGGAGAACTACGGCCCATTGTTCACAAGAAAGAGCTACGAAGAGAGGAAGGTGGAGCTACGGGACCAGTACTGGTTCGACTGTCACTGCATCGCTTGTGAACAGAAATGGCCCAAGTTTGAAGATATGGATGAAGGGGTTATGAGATTCAAGTAAGTTCTGATAGGAAAGCAAAGTTTCATCTTCAAATTAGTATTTCTTCATTAATCTGCTATGAATCCTCAACATATCTGCATTTATATGCAGACATGTTGAAGAGCTTAGCCATGAGACAAAATTGAATATCAGTATTTTCTTCAACACAGTTAAATAAGCTTTCGGGTTTAGCAATACTGGAGTTTAGTCATCATTTGCTGTTTTTCGGTGTTCATATTGATATAATACTATTGCACGCGGAGATATAACAATGGCATTGTAGACGAATTCCTAACCAAACAGGATAATTTATTTTTTCGGTTATTGTATTCTAGAATCTGTAATCTTTGAATGAAAGATAACTGTCTTATCAAATGGACTATACCAGGGCTGAATTCCCTATTAACACTTGCCGTACGGTGATGGATAGCGAGTGATCATGACTTATATTTTATTTAATTTCTCGAAATATACTGCTTGCAGGGTCTTCATACTTTATGTATTCCTCATCGAAACCTCTATGATTTGAATGATGTCATTAGGAAACAAAACATTCATAGTTAATTCAACAGAAATTAATGATTTTAAATCGCGAATTGACGAAATGTCAAACACTCATTCTTTTTTGACAGTTCGTATAGCGCCCCGTTCCAGGGGTCGTCACAAGTTTTATAATCCTGATTGTTATTTTTATCTGGTATGTTTTTTCTATTATCATTTTTTATCTGGTATGTTATATTGTACAATACCATTACTCTTTTTATAATAAATGTACATTTTATTTATTATTTCATTTTCAAAAATATAATAATTGAGATGGCGGGAAATATCGACGGCGATGATAGCGATTTGGAATTTAAGGCGACAGGCAATATATCAGAATCAGAAGATTTTGTCGAGGTACAGAATGAAGTATATTCTGATTTGGAGACAAGTGAAGAAGACGAAGAAATATTATTTACATCAAAACATGGATTCGAATGGAGTTCATTACGAGTACCACCTCAATCTTCGAGGCATCGGTCGGGTATCAAATATTCTCATCGAAGATTCTGGACTGAGAAATTCAAGTATAAATGTACATTCCATAAAAGATATGTGTTGTCTGTTTGTAAATGAAGAGGTGGTAAAAGTGATGTTTAAGAAACAAATCGTCATTTAAATCGAATCATTCAGAAAAGAACCAACCAATATCAAAAGACGAGTTATATGAATTAATTGGAATATTGCTCGCACCTGGCAGAAATCGAACACGAAAGCTATCTTTGAGTGAATTGTGGATAAGTGAAAGTCCCTTTGCCAGTCATTTTTCACAACAGCTCTGTCTCGAGATAGATTCATCTATATTTACAGTCATATTCGTTTTGATGATAAAGAAACCCGAGAAGAGAGATATCAGGGTTTTTTCAGATAAATTAGAACCAATTAAGTGGATTTCAAAAATGTTTATGGATATGTGCAAAAGCAATTATTCTCCATCTTCGAATATAACTGTAGATGAACATTTGCCAAACTTTAGAGAGAATTGTTCATTTCGCGTGTACATGAAGTCTAAACTTGGTAAATATGGCATCAAAATCTGGGTTGCTGCCGACTGCGGCGGCATATGACGCATAACAAATTTACAGGCTTATTCTGGTATGATAAATAATCGTAGAGAGAGATAAATCAAGGTAACTGAGTAGTGATAGAAATGGTTCAACCGCAGTATGGCACGAACAGGAGGATAACCACAGGTATTTTTATTACCTCCATCAAATTAGCCGATAATCTTTTATTAAAAGGTTTAACTCTAACTGGCACGCTTCGAAAAAATAAAAGAGTAATCTCACTTGAATTTATACCGTCTAGAGAGAAAACAATCCATAGTAGCTGAAAATAAAATACTTGTTTCGTGTGTACCACAAAAAATAAAGCAGTATTATTATTATCCACTCAATTCAATGATGCAGAAATTGATTATTCAGAAAAACAAAAGCCACTATAGTAATTATACATCATTATAATAATACGAAAATTGGAGTAGATACGGGAGACCAAATTACTTGAGAGTACTCTTGCTCAAGGTCAACGAGAAGATGGCCTTTCCGTCTTTTTATGGAAATTATAGATATGGCTGCATTGAATGCATACCTCTTATGGATAGACAAATATCCAGAGTGGAAACAAAATAATTAATACCACCGAAAACATTTCACAAGAGAGTTAAGTTTGGAATTGGCAATGCCCAATATCTTAAAAAGGAAAAATAGCAACAACAAGATGCTTTTAATACAGTTTTAACATATTGTGGCGAGTCAATATCCGAAACATTAGTAAATAATACCCTGTTGGCACCCCGTGAGGTCCTCAAAAGAGGAAGTTGTGGGTTTTATTAAAAACATTCGAGAAAAAAAACCAGGCTATTCTGCAATATTTGTCAAACACCTGCGTGTTTAGTACGTAGAATATAGTAAAAAAAAAGTGGTTTCATGCCCCAATTGCGATAACTTTCTCCACAGGATTAAACTTTGATTATATGATATGTTTGTCCTATTTTCAAATTTTCTGTAGTGTTTATATTTTCCAAATTGCATATATTTTATTGATTTGAATTTCGTGTTTGTTTATATATAATTTTGAATTTCGTGTTTGTTTATACTATATAAATTTCTCGCCCTAAAACCTTGATTTTTGACCGAACGACGCAGCGTAAAAATAATATTCTTATAGAAATGCCTTTCTGTTTTAGCTCTTATTTTATCATTTCTTACCTTTATTTTATATTATTCGACATTTTATTACATAATAAAATGATGTTTATAGCTAATAACAAAAAATAACCTAGCAGATTTTGCATAATTTTAATTTGAAACATACATGTTTAGTGTACCCTCAGTGTCCAACGCCGTTACTGGCGTAATTTTTTAGCACAGTAAGGGAAGTGTTAAAAGGTTGGAGACCTCTTTTCAGTCATGCGCATTCTGAACGTTGCGCAGACCGAACGACGCAGTGGGAAAATTATATTCCTATAGAAATGTCACTTCTGTTTCAACTATTATTTTATCATTTCTTACACTTATTTTATATTATTCGACATTTTATTACACAATAAAATGATGTTTATAGCTAATTAAAAAAAAAAACTAATAGATTTTGCATAATTTTAATTTAAAACATACATTTTTAGTGTACCCTCAGTGTCCAACACCGTAACTGGCGTAATTTTTTAGCACAGTAAGGGAAGTGTTAAGCAAAATAAGCACATACTTGGGCATCAAAGAAAGGGGGGCACCATAGAAATTTACTATATGGTGCAAAACAATACATTAATCTTGAGAATACAACAAAATTACTAGTATCCGATAAAAATGTGTAGATATTGTGAGATACTAGCGAGACCGTGTAGAAAGAAAGAATTTTCCCCTAAAGAAAACTCCAAAAAGATGGAACAATAACATCTCAAGAGAGGATGTCCTGATAATAACAGACCACAGGTCTATCTTAAGAGAAAGAAGAGATTTGTCGCTATTAGACTATATGTAGCCTGACATTATCATTTCTTAAATGTCATCCAATAAAATTAATATCAATGTTTCAGATGTGACGCAGGAAACAGCTGCCCCAACATCATCCCCGTGTATACGAACAGTGAGTTCCTGGTCAAGTGTGGTCTCTGCCAGCAGTTCACCAATATCCTCAAGGGGCTCAAGGCCCTGCAGGTATACTCATGCTTAGTTTTCACACACTTGAAGTTTATTAAACAGCCCCTTCTGGTAACCAAAATTATTTTGATGTGCCAAATTAAAAGGCTTCAAAATTTCCCTCATTGAGCATCTTAAGAATGTTCATCCTTCACCCATTCTAAAGATGCTCGTTGAAGTGAAACTGGTCAATGGGCAAAAACTAAACGGAATGATATAAAATAAATAATTATTTATTCTTCTATGCACATGGTTATACATGGTACATCTGGCAAGCATTTTGCAATAAAGAAATTTCTTCCAGCTTTCAAACCAACCGTTTTGCGATAAAGAAATTTCTCGCAACCTTAACATGGATATGTAAAGTTGTTTGAATCCTTGAGAAATTTTACAAAAAAAATATAAATAAAATATCAACTAAAAAAAATTTACTAATCTCGAAACAATAATGGTAAGACTAGAAGGAAAGCAATTTGTTCAAGGATAAAGAAGGGAGACAAAGATAAATTAGGATGGAAGGATATTCTGAGTAATGTAATATTTTCTTTCAAATTCTCTCTTGATAAGGATGGTGCACATCATATAAATATTTTTGTATTGAAGCTTCTAGGAGCCGGGAAGCTGTAAGCTCCTGAGAGGAGTTGGAGGGAAATTATGGCCATTTTAAAATAACATCTCGAAATAAAAATATCAATACCAGCATGTTTCATATTAAAACTATTACATGTGATCAGCAGAAATCTGTCTGCTGGTTTCAAAACCACATAGATCATCACCCCTTTTCTTCCTGCATTATCACTCTCTTTGTACTAGACATAATTCTTCATCCCCATAATGGAAATAAAAAATTATGTCTAATATGGAGAGAGAGAGAACACAATGCTTCATCATGCTTAGTATGAAGAGAGAACACGATTCTTCTTCATGGAGAAGAAGAATTATGTCTAGCATGAAGAGAAAACACAATTCTTCTTCATGGAGATGAATAATTGTGTCTTGCATGAAAAGAGAACATAATTCTTCATCATGGGGATAACATGAAGAGAGGAGGAACGAGCGATAAGTTTATATTGTGGTTCCAAAATTTAGTCTACCACAGACGATCGACAAGGTAAGATGCTGATAGAGCTATTAGTGCAGTAGTCTTTAACTGGTTATGTGATTATCTCCACTTTTTTACTTCTTGATAACCTTGTGGACGGTTAAACAGCGCAACTCTTGACCGCTTTCCGCATCCTCAATATGTCGCTCAGCTGCCTTCTCACCATTATTGTGGTGGCTATTGATTAATATTAATTTCAGGGAAGTAACGAAAAATAAAAATGCAATTGGAAAAATCTTACAAATTTATTTTTAACTGAGCAATTTTAGTGTCAATTTTAAAAACAAAATATTGATACCTCGATTCTCGGACGTCTCACATCTCGAACAATTCAGTTATCCAGCGTATTGTTTTAATTCGGTTCTCAAATATATATTTTTGATGACAATATCATGTCTCACTTCAAAAAAGTTTTAAAACGCAAGCAAAAACAAACTTCATTGGACAGGTTTTTAGTGAGACAGAAAAGAGAAAAAAACACAGAAAGCCAGTCATCTGATGTTTTTATGCAAGATGACTGACTATCCTTCCAAACAATAACATCTATCCTCTTCTCCAACTGCCTCACCACCTTCCACTTATGTCATCTACTTTTCTAATTAGAGGTAAAGTGCAGTTCAATATTTATTTATTTAATCTATGTATTGTGCAGCCACGCTGCGTATTTTTGGAAATCTGGAACGGGCTAATCCAATCTACATTACTTCTTATGGGAAACATTGATACGGTTTTCGAACAGATTAAGTTCAAAAACCGAGATTCCACTGTACTTAAATTATTCAGTCTATGATGATAACACTCGTATTAAAAAATAAATAAACAAAAACAAATAATTATAATTAATTTTAAGCATATCAATAGAAATACACACCATAGACTGTTGTATTACAAAAAATTGTATCACTAAGAAAATTGTGTGTCGCATAATTATCACATTCCGAGTCCCATAGACAACGCATGCCACTTTTGATACCCGCGCCTTTCATCTCTCCCAAAAATACTTGAATTATCAATTTGAATCTGTAAAAAAATTGGAAAAACGTAAGGTTCATTAAATTAATTTATGTTGGGTTTTTAGACTACACATACATACTACCACTCTATTTCCTTTTGGTGTAAGTAGAGAAGACAGATCTCCACACTATTCTATCCATGCAAAATCCATGCTCTCATTCTATTACCAATTTCTTTAAATGAATTAAAAAATAAGTGAGCCCGGAATGGCCTTATGATAAATATCGAACAAGATTCATAAGTGTATGTGATAATGGATTATATCTGCTTTCACATTTTTTTTTAATTTGAAATATTGACAAATTTTCTATTTTATTTGAAAAATAATAGATACTATAGTTATTTTCCTGTCGGTGTATGCAGAAAAGACAGAGCATCAGAATTTCCTATCTCAACACACATCCTTTGTCCCTTCCACATCCATACATCTTTTCACACAACTCTAATGATCTTTCTGACTCTTTTATGTTTCCTTCTTTCAAAATATCTTCACTTGATCCAACCATACATTCCTTGGTCTTCCTCTACAACGCCTTCCATTCATATTTGCACTATATATTTGTTTTGCTAGTCTTTCTTCGTTCATTCGTTTCACATGCCCAAACCATCTCGAGTGCTCTTCTTCATCTTTTTTTCAATTCAATTCATAGGTCAATTTTATACAGTGACATTTAGAGAGCAAACTCTCCTCAAGCGTGCTCTAATTATTAAATAAATCACGTCTGGTAGTTATAGCAACACTCTTTGTGTACAGTAAAACCTTGTGGAATCATCACCATGTGGCAATCTTTTCCAACCAACCAGAAAGATGTTTATGAGGCTTTAAGTAAAAACCAGAGTGACATTTTTTTTTAAACTGGGCTCCATCAGGAATCGAGCCCACAACCTCTGGATCAGAAGACAGACATCTTATCAACTAGGTCATGGAGGTCGTCAAGCCAATCTTACTCAACACATCTGCCTTCAGTTTACATTCATCCTTAATCGCTTCATTCTGATTCTGTCAGCCCATATATTCTTCTCAGTGTAAGCATTTCTACACCATTTATTTAGATTCTTTCAGTCTTTTTCCACATTTAAAAATAATCATTTTAAATATTTATAAACAATGTTTATTTTTTTAAATTCATCAACATTGTCAACATATATGATCCATCAGAAAAACAGGGATGCTATAAAGTACCTTCATCCAGGCGGGTCCACAGCTCTTCTCTCCACATCTTCCCGCATTAGGCCGAGACTGTGAATCTCGCTATTGTATCACCGGTGTATGATGTAGGATACGCATCCAATTCGAGAATACAAAAAAATTCTAACCCTTAAGTAAATGAAAAGATGTCTACATAACACAAGGCTCACCTTTTCATTTCGAGAATGGTGACTCTGTCCCTAATGGTGTTGGCTATGGTCCGTGCCCACTTCTCCGCCTGTGAACTGGCGTAAGTACGGCCCATTAGATTCTCTCTCATTGTCTGGTCTATTATCTCCTTCACAACCGCTCCCTGAAACCTTGAAAAGATTTTAAATTAATAATTAATCGCATGTGAACTTTTGTATCGCTCTGCAGGTTGTACACCACAGCTCTAGAGAGTGCAAGTTCAAAATAGTCATTGAATTTCCTTAATTTATATTTTATATGGGAATTTATAATTTATATACAGTGGAACCCTGTTTTTACGTACCCGGAATTCACGTTTTCCCGCTATTTACGTTCAATTTTTACAATCCCGTTTTATCTTAGTACATTTAGTACCCGCTTTTAAGTTTTTATTTCCCGCAATTTACATTTGAAATATTTAAAATGCAAATCAATTTATAAACATATTTAATTAAATGCGCAACGATTTAAAATATTTGAAATGAATATTAGGAAGCAGAAATATGTTGTTTCTATTTATAGACACGTATGCACCTGCAGCGCTCATGGTCAAGGTTACACGAGTCGTGTAATATGATGCAATTGGTGGGAAATTTAGCGAATCAGAGGCAGGCAGACTGTATAGGCAGGTCAATCTGTGCTTGTGTTTTAAACGTGTCGGTCGTGTACATACAATTGTCAATTGTCGTGTATTTTGTGTGTCAATTTACATTTTTTTCATTTTTTTAAATTTTTCGTTGAATCCCTTCAAATAATGTCTCAGCAAAGAAAAATATTATCGATTCAAGAGAAAAGGAAAATTCTCGAAAAAGTGAATAAACATGTTGATTCACGTGTTTCGCTCACGCGTGGTTTGGGGATACCCATTACAACTTTGGCTACGATAACAAAAAAATGTGTTTCGTTTGAAAAAAGTTTTCCGATTTGCGTGATTATCTAAATAAAAAATAAATGGTTTTATATGAAACAAAACCAAGTTTATATCTGTTCCCTGTCAGCCTCCAACGAATCTTCGATAACTTAAAAATGACATTTTACAACTTGAGAAGTTTGACAATTCACATATCTGAATCCTCGCCTTGCATATCTAAAGTTGAATGTGTTACTATCACATATTGAAAAATCTACTAAGGTTTCTTTCTGTTTCTTCCCTTGGCGTTTATTTTTTAGCAAATATGTTTTCCTGGACATATGTAAACGCGGGGAAGTACCCAATCTAATGGCCGCAGCTGCGACTTTCATATCCTTTCACTTGACTTATCTTCATTGTATACTCAATGCTGAATGTCACGGTCCTCTGTTATATATAGAACTTGGTGCACCACTTGTCTCCATCATTCTTAGTCCTGGGCCATGTTGAATGCAGCACTTAAGGAAGATCCTCTTAACTATTTTATTTCATCTATCTATCTTCATATTTTTTCTCTCCTCAACTGTTCCACGATTACCAGTTTCTCCAGATTTTCGTTATTATTTCTGGAATAATAACTTCAAAGTATGCTAGGATTCTTTCCCAGCACGTTGTCGAAAGTCTTTCGGTAATTTCTAATTCTTGCATAATAAAGACGTTGGTGCACCTTCCAGTCCACGGAAGATGGAACACCTGCCTCGAACGCATCTATCACATTCAATATTTTTAATTTTTCAATAATAATGGGTTCCATTTTTGAGTTAGAGCGCTCTTGAAGAGAGTCTGTCCTCTAAATAGTGCTATATAAATTGTCATATTATTATTATTATAAATCACATAGCTGTCATTTTATAAACAAACTCATATCCTGTAATACCATTGACTAAAGAATTTAAGATGGGAAATTATGTAGGTAGTATATTAAAAGGAGAATACTTCTTTAGTCTTAAACACTCACTTATCTTCCAAGTTGGGTTTGATCTCATATTTCGGTGGAGCTAGTGGCTGTTCTTCTTTCTTGGATGGGTCGGGCGGAGGAGTTGGAACTGCGAAAAAAAAACTGATCCTTTTAAAACTCAAACAAAAAGAAATGTTTACTCAAATCGATAATCAAAATGAAGATTTTTCACTTGTGTAATTTTTGAAGTTAAACTATTGGGTGTACAAATTAGTTCGGTCCGTTTTTTTGTGTTCAAAAAATGTATTTATTTCTAAACAAAATTAATGAACAGATCAATTAAAGTATTGTCCATTGCTACTACTTTTTCCCATCTCTCAGGCAATTTTCGAATTCCATCTCGAAAAAATGACTCGTCTTTTGAGGCAATCAAAGTTTGGAGCCAATTTTCGGTTTCTACGAAAGAAGTGAACCGGTGACCAGCCAAATCGTGCTGCATCCTTCGGAACAACCAGTAATCAGAAGGAGCAATGTCCGGGGAATAGGGTGGGTGCGGTAAAACATCCCATTTAAATGTTTCCAAATATTTTTTTACGACTTTTGCGACATGAGGCCGAGCGTTGTCATGAAGAAGAATAACTTTATTATGTCTTTGCTCGTATTCCAACCGTTTTTCTCGCAATGCACGGCTCAAACTAATTAATTGTAGCCGATACCGATCGCCCGTAATGGAATCGCCAGGTTTCACCTCATAGTAAACAACACCCCTTTGGTCCCACCATGCAAAAAACCTTTTCCTTGTTGCCTTGAAACGTCGAAACCATTCCCTACATGATTTATCAGTTGAAGCAGCGTCACCATAAACTTTGACAAGCATTCGATGGGCTTCAGCTGCACTTTTCTTCCAATTAAAGCAGAAAATTAAAACCTCCCGCAAATGCTGCTTGGTTAACACAAAATTCGACATTTTCAACACTACAAAACAAGGTTTTTGCATGAAACTCAAAGCGATATAAACTGAATATTATTGGCAGATGTTTAACTATGAGCAACGTCACTATGAGCAATTCATAACAGCCAGAGCCATCTTTTGGAAACGGACCGAACTAATTTGTACTCCCAATATATGATATAAGAATTTTTCTTTTATTTCTCAATAGTTGGGGTATTAACTCTTAAAGAAGTGTTTAACCTATTGTTCTAAAAACTTTCTTCTTGTAAAGTTCTATTTATATGTAATCAAAAAAATATACATTCCACAGAAATATTTATTTGCTTATAATAGATAAGTATAATATAATAGGATTATATCAGATATTTGAAGAGCCCTTTACTTACTAATGGACTATTAAGACTAAATAATTTAATAAGATACTTTCAATTGGATAACACTTGTTGAGAATCGATTCAAAAGTATGGTTAATCTTCACCAGAGACATTTACTCAAACATTTTCTCAGCTTTCCTGATTTCTTAAATAAGTATTTGATTAACCTTTCCCTTCCAGTGCTAAAAAAAATTGCGCGTTCCGGTGCTGTGTATTCAATACACATGTAAAAATGAGCAATTTAAAATGAGAATATTCATAGCCAATCGCTTAAATTAATTAAATTTAAAAAAAGTCAAAAATGATAATAATTTTAATTTAATTGCTGAAAACATGAAAAAACATCAGCCGACGTTCACAAAATGGGCACAGAGACCACCTCGTATGGATGCCCGCGAGCTACTGAGACGGGACTCGGAACACTAACACTGTGTATGTTATACCTCGAAGGAAGAAACAACTGCGAACTGAGATTCTATTTCTTGCGTTCCCATATACCGAAGTAGAGTGAGACGTGAATAGCGTCACTTCCTCACCCATAGCGGTTTTTTAGAATGAATATACCTACGTCACACACTGGCACACGTTTGATTGTATCGATGAATTTATTCCCGATTTTCACAAAATATCTCTGATGTGGCCGATAAGTGCTAATTATTATTAATATTATTTTTTCATTCAATGCGTAAATGTATTACGGAGGAATACCTAAAATCTGAACCCAGTATTTAATATATTTATAGAGATATTAAAGTTTTTAGAAGCAATGTGTACTAGTTACACATCACAGGACAGGAAGGGTTAATAAATGTTTGGATAAGTTTGTGTGAGAGTATGTACATACATTTTAAGAAAATGTATGAAAATAAACATAAATTTGTTGTTTTACCCATTTAGGAGTGAGTCAAGATTTAAAACAGGGGTAAATTTTCCTGACCCACACTGTATTGCTATCTGATTTTTAATAACTGTGTTTTTTTTTTACCCTGTGTTTCTAAAATGTCTTAGTTTTTCACAATCTGATTGGTTAAATCATGATATTCCAAACAAAACTAAAAACCAATCGGCATTCAGTTAAACAAAAAATTGCTTATTGGTCAGACGATAGCAATACATATAAACTGGGCTAGTGAGAAGTCAGCTAATTAAATGCAGTTTCTTCGTCAAAACAGTTATGAATGGACCTTAAGAGATCCTATAACAAGTAGAGCTAAACCAATCGTCAGAACTGTAATATGTATTTTTTAGTTTTTGCCTAAAGTTAACTATGTGTTCTAACTATTTTTGCCTAAAGTTAACTATTTCTCTTTTATGCAATTTCTGGCATTATTTCCAAACTCCCCATTTGTTACAATCTCTCTAATTGATTGTCTAATTTCATTTGTCGTATCCCCAGTAAACTAGGTTTTTGCCTAGTTTACTGGGGATACGACAAATGAAAGGCAACAAACCCAGATCCATTAAAATTGTATGTCCAAATCAAATTACCTGTCGTTTTTTCGCAAATTGTGTATATTTCTTGTCATGTGTAATAATAAAATAAAAATAAATAAATTATCATTAAGTGTTAACTTTTTTTTGTAATATTTTAATGTATATAGCAGTGTCTTCGAATTCCGAGTTAGAGCGCCCTTGAAGATAGTCTGCTATCTAAACAGCGCAATATGATTTTATTATAATTATTCCTCATCTTTTCCCATGCCCTTATCCCATCCATTTGGGGTCGACTTCTTGAACCTTTTTCCTCCATCTCTCTCGATTTCACTCATCACACCCTCCTCGACTTTTTTATAAAAGCTCTTCTTGGGACTCCCTCTGCGTCGAGTTGCCCAATTAGTGACTGTCTTTAGCTTCTACCCTTCATCTCACCGTTACACATGCACATATCAACTTAGTCGTACTTCCCGGGCTGTATATACTATCCTTATTATTATAATAAGAAGATAACCTAAAAAGAACTCACCCTTTTCTTCTTCACTGTCAGACATTTTGATAAACTAAGATATTTTCTGCAAAAAAAGAACATGAGTATCATTATATTTATTAATGCTATTGATTTTCAATTCATACAACTCAATTTTTTATTAAGAAAACTAAAATTAATGCTTGGATAGTTCAACTTTATTTATTTACTCAGTGATACTGTTTTGCCATACAATAAAACTGTTTGAAAAGGCCATTTGTTAAACAGTTTGACAAGGCCATTGTTTGACGAAACAGTTGTCACTAAATAAATAAATAAAGGATATAAAACTATCCAAGCATTTAATTTTGATTTTCTTAATAATAAATATAAATCCTTATCCAGGACATTTATTATTGGCTGAGGTCTACATATTAACTTTGTGGCCAAAGACCATAAATTACAATTAAAAAATTGCATGAAATTACCAATTTTTATACTATAATCATGAATGCCCAGATCTATCCGCAACATTAAAGTTCATCCGAAGTGAAAAAAAAGGTAAATCTAAAAACAAATGTCATTTAAAAAACACTGTCAATAATAATAATCAAGATAGTTCTGATTACCATAATAGATGTCGTATTAATTAAATTTGTGCAAATGTAAATAAAATGAGGCATGTGTGCATATCTAGTGAGGCATATCTAGTTTCGACTAAAATGAGGCATATCTAGTTTCGACATTCAGCTGTCAGTCAACGTGTCGGGGCAGTATTGTTGTGTTAATGCCGTATTTTATTTGGGCAATTGATATTAAATAAATTTATAGTAGTAAATAGTTAGCCTCGTGAATATTATATATACAAGCACCATTTTATAACAGTTCAGAAACGTTATTTAAAAAAAAACTAAGAAACCGTGCACGTTACGAGTCAATCGTCTAGTGCAAACTTATAAAATTCAAGTTATCAAAAATACACGATTGACTCAAACCCTAAAATAAAGAAATTAAAGCTGTGAAAATACTTGCAGTACTGGTTCAAACTCTAAACCTAAGCCTTGATGTATGGAAGTGAAGTCCGGGCATTTGATGGTGAGTGATAAGAGCAGAATAAATGCAGTAAAAAGTGTGCCTTATGAAGATCTTCAAGATGGTACATATTTCATACATCTCCAAAAACATTTGCAGAAGTGCAACCACTAGTATTTTTTTTTTTTATAACAAAGTAACCATACATTTTATTTTTCAGGACACAGAAAAGTCGCAAGAGTTAGGAAAATCACATATAGAAAAAGGAGAGTACGGAAAGGCTCTAGTGAAGTTTATAGAGATGCTGAAACTGTATGACGAGTTCCTGGCACCACCCTTCAAAGATTACCATCTGTGCCAGCAAAATATCAGGAGATGCTTGCTGACATTCGGAAATATCAATTTCGAATGATATTCTATATAATTTAAAATGTTTTTCGTAGTTGTTGCTATGTTGAGTTGGCTTAAATGATGTCCGACTTTTCTAAATCATTACAGCCTTCATCCTAGGAGCGATATCAAAAAAAGCACTTACTTTACAAGGCAATAACTCCAAAAAACATTTTAAACTAGTGGATAATGGCCGTAAGAATCTTCGAACATATCTGATACCCTGTATTTTTATAGAATCCATCCTACAGTTTTCGATTAGGAGATAACAATTCTCCTCTATAAATCTTGATACTCAACAAATCAGGGAATGATTACTGAAGTTTAGTTCTGTCGCACCCTTTTGTTTTTTTTTAATCTTATGTATAGCTAAAATTTCTTTAAAAATCATCATCCTTCCTGTAGACTAACAATAAATACGTATAAAGTGTTATTAAATTGTAAAATTAGCAAAAATCACAGCTGCTCAAAAGAAACATGCTACTCAAAATGCTAAAGTCAACCAACTGAATGACTCCAGAAATCCTTTACATAACCATCAACTCCTAGAGTCCATAGAAATATAGACATAGTTCCATTAAGACCACAAAGTCACTAGAACAACCATCTACTGTTACTAGGATGTTCGAGTGGAGAAAAACATCAGGGCCTCAGCAGATGGATTTTACCTGTAAAGGTATTATCACCTGGAGCCCTGCCCTGAAGGACCTGAAAATTTCTTAACATGATCCTAACAGGAATTGGGAAAACCAAGGACAACGTGTCGAAATGGGGAATGTTGCATGATGAATCGACTCTCTGTATCTATGATGAGAAGCAGTCCATGTGACACTTGCTGCAGCACCCGAGGTGCTCAGTGTCTTGCACTAAAAAGGGCTTGATTCTTGGAACGCCAAGTGCTATCCAGGTGATATTTTTGAGGCGGAATTGAATTTGAGGTGGAAATAATTTTGTGTCTTTATATTGTATTATATAAAACTTTCCTTGTATACAATACAATCTGGCGAGCTTTAACTATGTGGCAATCTCTTCCAGCCAAGCAGAACAATGTTAAATATGCCTTAAGTGAAATCCAAACTAGAATCCTTTATTTTTTAAATCTAGCTCTAACAGGAATCGTACTTGCAACCTCCGGGTTGGAAGTCAGGCGTCTTACCAACTAGACAACGGAGGTCAACTGTAACGTGATACTCTTAAGACAATGTATGATATTTGGTAGTAGATTGCATATAAACTCTGGATGTATTTAAATAGAGTAATTTGTCATATACCAATGATAAATAAATTGTCTTGCTCATGACAGATATTTTAAAATGTATCTGCATTTGTTTAAAGCTTTTATCTACCTTGCCATCTTGAACATTATTTTGTTCAGTCAATTTCTTAATTTTATTTTATAAAAATACAATGTTTTATTTATATATTCTTACGAATTTATCTAGATAAAAATGTTTAATGTGCCTTTTTAATATACAGTAAGAAAATGGTGCCAAAGTTTAGTATTTATTAAAGAATTTGCTATGAATTTTGCAGAATAAAAAATTGCCCAAATTGATTTGCCTTTCATTTCTTCAATAAAACTACGAAAGAAAAAAATAATCAAACATTGAACTACCCCAAGGGTGCCTCCTGATAGAATATTCCAGCACACAGCACACCTTTTACCCAAAGACATCCTTACACCCCTGAATAATATATCATGGAAAAGTGCTTTTATTTCTTGATAGAAGTACAACACAGGTTTTAATGTTCACTGTATTAGTCATACAGCCAAGTGCTTCAGTACAGATGTTTTTGTTTTATTTTTCTTTTCAAAAATGTAATTAATGAAAAAATTCATTATTACTGAAGTATAACTAAAGATTTTGAAGGAAATAAGACATTAATATGCTCCATGGATTGACCTAGGAGCAAATTCTTAAGTTTCGTAAAAACAAAAGCTGGTAACTTGAATAAAACTACATTAAACCCTCGATTATCTGTTTATATTAGGTGTTAACATAAGTTGTGTCCGTTTTTTTCCAATTTAAAAATGAGCACCAAAAGTAAAACAATGGTTATACGTCATTCCAAAGAAAATTTTCTGCTCTACAAGATATTGTGTTTGCTTTTACGTTACATGTATTATTTTATTTGATTACATATAAAAAGAACTTTACAAGAAGAAAGTTTTTAGAACAATAGGATAAACATAGTTCATCCGGATTAAAATACAAAAAATTCAAATAAATAATCCGGATTCAAATACAAATTTTCTTACAAATAATCAACTTTTCTTTAAAAAAACTCAAAGGGACATATTAAAAATAACGACTTATTAAAAATAACAACAGAAGAATTCAGTTTATTCCAAATTTGTCACTTTATGACGTACCTTGAAGAAATAATTGTCTTTTACCGTTATATTTTTTTTACTGTATTAGCTTGCATACAACACAATGTTTTAAGACCATTTTCTTTTATAAGGACGTTATATTTGAGTACTAATTTTGGATACAGTTGAACTAAACAAGGTAATATGGGGACAGAGACCAGGATCCCGTAGAAACTCTCACGCAGTGCTCATACTTGATGCATTTAGGGCGCACCTCACACCAGATATCAAGAAAAAAATAGTGAAATTGATTAACCAATTTAGTAATAATATCAGGTGGAATGGCATCATCATTGCAGGTATTGCAAATGTTGTTAACAAACCATTCAAGGACAACTTAAGAAAACAATTGGTTATTAGTGAGAAATCACCATTGACATCATCAGGAAAAAGAAGGAAATCTTTAGTTTCTTAGCTGCGAGAGCCTAGGATAAAAATGAACCTGAATCTATCATAAATGGCTTACATATTATGGGATCCCAAACTAAGCCATTCTGAATCATGATTAATCATAAAGCAGTGGAGATTTGATTGATTCTGAAAAAATAGTATACTTATTTTTAACTTTGTATTCACCACTGTTTTATTTGAGTTCACTACCGGTTTCAAATACCTCCATCTTCCTCGTCAGATGAAGATGAACTGAATTATGTCTAATATATTTTTCCTAATTGTAGTAGGTACAGGAGAGGAGTAGTAAATTGTGAGAGCAGGGTAGGTAGGCATCTAAATAAGTGTTTTATTTATTTTCACCAGAAAGTGAAACAAAAGGCTTTTTTATGATTGAAGGACACAGTATAGCTATGAAAAATTTCATTTTTTTTATATTAATTTAAAAAGGTGCATGGCCATGCGGTTATGTGCTGAAAGTCGCTGGTTCGAACCCCACACTGTGCTACTCCCCTCAAATGACGTATTTTTTCAACATAGTATTCAGGGTTTAAGGATACCTATGACTTCAGTCATTTTTGTTCTCGAGGGGATCCTCGACTACGAGGCCCAGCAACGACGACGACAATCATGGATGAGAAACCTGAATATCTAACTGTGAGAGTGAAACCATACAAGAGAAGAACTTGGATAGAATAAATAAATTGTTGCTGCCACAAAACGCACGGATTTCTCTGTAGATATTGGTCAAGCTAAATACTAATAACTAATAGATAACGCTAAACATTCAGTGAAAAGGACTATTTATTAAGACACATAAAAACTAAAAAAAAATAATTAAGAACTTCTCCTTACCTTTAAAAATGTAAAAATCATAACAAAATCTACATTGCAAAAATCCTCTTACGAAATCGATTCAATTTCTTCTTCTACTTTCTCTGCTTCTAATGCAATAATGTTGTTTGAAAATACAAGTTTAAAATCTGATCTTTGGTGAGTATCTTCAAAATAAGTTCAATCGATCTACAACTCTTCTAAATACTAAAGTATTGAATAAAAACGCATTTCATGCGTCAAAAAACGAAAAGATGACAGGTCCCGCCATTTTTGTTTACTGTTGTCATGACTACGAAGTGCTTAGAATTCTTCTTCTTTTTGAATAATGGCAGTGACTTCCTATATATGAAGGACAGGCCTGTAAATATATTTAAGTACACAATTTTTTTTATTAGTTGAACAACGTTGCACGGTTTTAGTGTTTTTATCGCGTGTTCTATATACTCGTATATCTCGATATATCAACGTTACAAGGACATTACAGTTTTCATCTTCAAGGCTCTCTCGTCATCAACTTCATCGTCAATAATGAAATCTTAATAAAATTACCTGGTTGATTCTTAAAATTACCTGATTGATTCTTCGAACACAATTAATAAAACGATGTTTCATTTTCATTTTAAATGTTTCATATTAATGTTCAATAATATAATCAAAGAATGAGCACATACTCTCAAGTTACCATAACATTTGTTAATATTATTTTATCAAATATTAGTAAATCCTCTTAATAGCCAATATATTAACTAAATAAGAAGTTATATAATAACTAAATCACCATTCCATATTTTCCACAGATCTTATCCGTAATTAAATTATAGTCCCACCATGAAATACATTATCTATTTTAAAACCTTTATTTTTTTGTAAAAAATATGTTTAGTTTATGTATTTAATATTTTATATCTAATGTATGTTATATTTTGTTTTAACTAACATATATTAGGTATAATGATTTTTTAATATCTCAAAGTTTTACTCGTTGAAACTAAACAATAAATTGTGGATCGTAATATATTTTGTCATTATTACGGAAACGAGTCTGCTGATGAATAAATAATTAATTCGTTCCTTAAGTTTTTTATCAAACTAAAGAGCGCGCATTTGCCAATTTTAGTGTGTTTTTGACCCCGTTTCTATTTAAAATTGCACATTGTCTAGCCCGTGTGTCTTGCTCTTATTTTATTTTAAAAATTTAACGGATTTTTTAGAATATTTTTCCCTTTTTTTAGAAGTAAATTTTTAATTTTCTTTCTTGTTTTTTTTACCGTTCACCCATCAAAATTTCGACATTATATAGTCATAAATAAATATAACAAAAATAATATTTGAAATTTCAACACGTATACATTATTTTCAAACATTAATTATTAAATTAAAATATAATCGAAAGTAATATGTATGAAGGGAAAATGTAACTTAAATATTTCTGTACCCTAGAGCAGTGGTCCCCAACCTTTTTGTCGCCGCGGACCGGTCAACGTTTCATAATTTACCGCGGCCCACTGGGGGGGGGGGACATTGAATGTAGTTTTTTTTTATTTAATAACTATATATTTGTACAATATATAATATTACAATTTACAACTGTGGTACATAAGTTATAGTAACGAATAATAGTAGAGAAAACGTAAGGTTTGTGGGAAAAACGACGAAAAAATATATAATAACAATGAAGGATTATTAAATTTCAGATAATTTTTTAATTTTCTTTTGGATTCATGGGTATTTTCAATATTTTTAAGGTTCAACGGAAAGTTGAAAGTATTTTTTTCCAAGATAGAGAAAATAATTTATTTTGAGAATGCTTAGGGTTTAATATCGGGATTTTACTCGTAATGTTATTCTGATATCTTGCAGATATATTAACTTGAAAGTTATTTATCTATTTTCTTTAAAAGTTTTGATGTTGAAGTTTTATGTGTTTCGATTTAATATTTTTAATTGAATCGTGTTTAAACATGCCTTCAAAATAAAATACAGTTACCCCTTAAAAATGAATAAAAACAGATTTAATATTTTAACTTAATGCTAAATCGAATGTATTGTAAAGGTCGGTGGTAACTTAGCGTGAAGGGGTTTTCAACGGAATAATTATTTTAAGCTATAATTAAGTTTTATTGGGTATGTTCGATTTTTCAAAAGTAATTTTAATTTTTAAGCAGGCCCTTGCGTGGCCCAGTACCATTTGGTCCACGGCCCGGGGGTTGGGGACCACTGCCCTAGAGCAGTGCTTCCCAATTACTTTCATGTAACGGCCCCCTAAATCTGAAGTAATTAATTCCCGCCCCACCCCGCAAAAAAACATTTTTTTTATAGTTGAAGATTTATTTGGCAATAATTATTACAATTAAAATACACATATTTATATTCAACATAAAATTATAGGAACTTGCTTAAAAACTTTTTTTTAAATAAAAACTATACTCACATGAAACAATTTAATACTCACATGAATATTTGTACTTTGTACTGAATATTTTCGCGACCCCCACGAGAAATCCCGCGGCCCCCAATTTGGGAAGCACTGCCCTAGAGGATAAAAGTGACTCCCGTGGTTTATCCTCTAGTGCAGTGCTTCCCAAATTGGGGGGCCGCAGCCCCCTGGGGGTGGGGCGCGGGATTTCTCGTGGGGGTCGCGAAAATATTCAGTACAAAGTACAAATATTCATGTGAGTATTAAATTGTTTCATGTGAGTATAGTTTTTATTTAAAAAAAAAGTTTTTAAGCAAATTCCTATAATTTTGTGTTGAATATAAATATGTGTATTTTAATTGTAATAATTATTGCCAAATAAATCTTCAACTATAAAAAAAATGTTTTTTTTTGTGCGTGGGGGGGGGGGGATTAATTACTTCAGATTTAGGGGGCCGTTACATGAAAGTAATTGGGAAACTCTAGTGTACAGATTTGTATATTTTATCATTGCAATTAGAATATTTTAACGTTGTTAAGCTTGCCATAGTAAAAAAGTATATTATCATAAATAGATTGTAAGCCACATATTTGCGAATATTACGAAACTAACTTCAGGTCTGTATTTGTTGTGCCGTCGTTGAATATTTTTTCACGTCCTGTCAAAAAATGTAAGCCGGGAATTGGACACGACTTTCTGACAGTTTTTTTTTCAAATAATTGATTTAAAATGGCGATATATGATAATAAACACTGGCTGCTATCCCACATACGAAACTCGTTCATCTCTACTGATGACACGGGGATGTGTGAGATAGTAATGCTGGGGGAAGACCTCCCTAAATTACTTCATGCCAAGAGTATGGCAGACAGAGGTAAGGTATCGCTAACAAAATTAATGTTGTGAGAGAAAATAAGTTGTGGATTATCAGGAATTATATTTATACTTACGGCTATTTTTATACTTAATTTATTATTTATTTTACTTTCAATAGAAAACAATCTGGACCTACCAATAAAATAATAAATATTACGATCAAAACTGCATGTATTTCGTATTTATGTCAGCAAAATGTCAAGTAATATCACTTCAATGTATAATTATTTTCCCAATTGCTGAATTTGGTTTTTTTTAGAAAGGGTTTTTATGATAAGGCTTGCATTTCCTCATAATTGTTAAGTTTTTATTTTAACGATTTATTATTTGGCGCCATTTAGTGACTGGGCCTCCCCAGGGCAAGACCGCCTTAATAACTTGTGTAAAGAAATTGTTTTAAAATTTCCCTTTGAAAGCTTTCAAATTAACCTTAGTGCATAGTTTCACTGCTACACTATTCCACTGAATGGGTTTATGGGAACAGAATATATAACTATCGGAAAACTTTGACTTACTAGCCCTAGTTCGATAAACTGGTTCATGTCTGAGGTGGCCTCAACATTCTGTTGTGACATCATAAATGAAGATTTCAGAGGTGTAGTCAGTACCATTTACCAGAGTCCCTTTAAAACCATCAGTAAATAATTCTCTCCTCGCAACTTAATGAAGTTTATTCAGAATTCTTACATTAGCTTACGGATGGAGTTGAAAATTCTCTGTAGCCTTCTCAACTAGAGACTCGGCAAACCCTTATGTAGAACACGGCAATAATCTAAATGAGACACCACCAATATTCAATAATCTTTGCAAAACTTAATTTAGGTTCGACTTTCTTACTTAAATAAATAGTTGATTGATTTTTTACTTAAAACAAGCACAAAAACATAAAAATAGTATACCGATAAATACAAAAGTTTCTACCTACAAAAAGTAAGTGTCTATTAACAGATACCATGTCAGCCACGTCCATCACATGGTCAGGCGATGTTACAGTTAAATTTTGGTATCTTCAGTAGTATGTCAACTAGAGCAGATAGAAGACTTATTGTTTTATTATATTCTGAAATGTTAAAAATTTAACATTGCGCAGTTATCAAATTTCTTTCAAAAGAAGGGATATCCTAGCAGATATTGAAGGATGTTTAGATGCTGTCTAAGGAGAATCTTCTCCATTATATTTTACAGTGAAAGATTGTGCACAACAGTTTCACTTGGATAGAGAATCGATTGAAGATAACCTTCATCAAGGTAGACCAGCAGAAGCACTCACTCCAGAAACAGTGGCATTAGTGCAAAAGCAAGAGTTACAAGATAGAAAGAAGACTTAAATCAAAAGAAATATAGCAGCAAGGTGTGGACTTTTCAAAATCACAGTACTTCGAATTCTGCACGATCATCTTGGCATGAATAAGGGTTCCAAAACTTGAGTGCTGTTCAAAGGCAACGACGTGTTGAATGTTACTTTGAATTTTAAATGCTCTGGGATGGGAAAGAAAAAGAAATAATATATTAAATTGTCACGAGGGATGAAACTTGCTTTTGTACCATGATCCTCTGCTAAGAAAAGGACTCAAAGTGGCGGTATCCAGCATCGCCACAGGCCAAAAAGCCAAGGTGACACAAACCCAAAAAAAATTATGGTAGCAATTTTTTGGGATAATCAGGGAATTCTACTGATTTGACTTCAAAGAGAGAAACGCAAACTAAAGAATACCATAAAATCAAAATGCCGAAGAAAACTATCGCGAGGTGTGAATTGTTGCACAACAATGCACCAGTGCACACTTCTTTTGCTGCAAAAACTTCCTTTCAACACTGCGGTGGTTTTCAAGAATCGAATCACCCAGTCCTGACTTAAGTGATTATTTTTTATTTTAAAAACTAATATCCTATTTGTGTGGATTTTTTTTAAATAACGAAGTTATCTCCGAGAATGAAGTATTGAAAACTTAATTATTTGTTCTAAAAATTGAATTAAACTACAGGGTAACTATATTGAAAAATTTAAAAAATAGTTTCATTCCATCGCCTTTTTTATAATAGCTGGAAACTTTTGGAACTTACTTTAATGAAAATGTGAACTTGGTGATTTGTTGTTTGATATAATAATAAAGAGTTTTAAACTGAGTCTGATGACATGTCTTTCTGGTTTTCTATGTTGATTTTTTCCATCTTTTTTACTTATCTGAGATAACCATCCATTCCAACTTCTCTATTAACCTATAAACAGATTACAACAAAATAAATAAATATAGGTTTATTGATAGCAACATAATATGTACATAATATATTTAGATACACTTCAAAAACACATAAATGGCAGAAAATACATTTAAGAGAGAAGCTATCAAAAAGTCTGGGCACATCTAAGAACATCCACCCCGGCCAAGACACACCCCACCAATATAGGGTGAGCCCAGCCGCGAGGACACCAGATGTTTTTTTAGCCCACACCCTTGCACATGTAGAATAAGAAGAAAAAAATAAATAGATGGCAGAAAAAAAAGCAAATGCACAAATACCACCTCAGATTAATTCAAACAAATTAATAAAGGTTCCTTGACAGGAACACAATGTGTACATATATATACAAAAGAGTTCAGTACACCTTCAAACACCTCAAAATGATCACCATCTCACCTTAACACACTACCAATCAAATACAAAATGATCATCAACCCAGCTAAAATAATGAAATTTTAGTTACCAGCAATTTAACACCAAAAATTAAACTTTTCTTCCTGCAGTTGCAACAATTAAATGAAACTTCGGGTGGACACTAGGTGAGATCAGAGTCGGCTCTTTCGTATCAGATCAGAGTCACACATTTCGAAAATAGATAACCACTAGAGAAAGTATGTACGATATGAAAACTAGAGTACTTGTCCTTATAACAATTTATAGTACTACGATTTGAAATACATCTTCGTGGCATTTAAAAAATTGTTGATATACGCTAAGAGCCAAAAAACATGAATGTGTTATATTTCGTAAAATTAAATAAAAATATAAGTTAACTTCTAAATAAAAAGAGAAACAACTGTTTGTCTTGGAGATGCACATGCTCGGGTGGTCACTGGGCAACACTAGATCGGATAAGATTTTAAATGAATGAATTTGGGGAACAATCAAAGTGGCGCCAATATTAGATAAAGCCTGAAAAGCATGATTACACAAGTATGGGCACATGCAACGGCGTGATGAAGGGTCTACACTCAAGACAGTCACAAATTGGTAACTGCCAAATAGATGCAGAGGGAGACTCAAGAAGAGCCTATATAAGTGGAGGAGGACATTGATACTCGGACTATCTTCGAGTGAATAGTGAGATTGAGAGACATGGAGGAAAAAGATGCAAGCAGCCAACTCCAAATGGATGGGATACGGCAAGGGAAAAGAAGAAGATACCACATGAGTCAACCTTTGAAATACTACATACAAAGAAATTATAGCCCATCCCACAATCTCCTACGTACAAATCTGATTTAAAGTAGGATCTTTATGTGACTTGAATATTATTTAAAAAAGTACTTTACTTTTAGTCTAATGTGTAGACTGAAATACTCCCGTTCGAGTTTCTTCTTTGTTTTGAAATAATGCTTCATTGGGAGGTTCATATCAAATAAGCTCAAACCCATTAATAGCACCTGATCTACCCTGATTCATGCGAGTATATGAATCTTGTGAAACCTGTGCTGTTTTTTTTATTTAAATGATTTTTTTAAATTTTTGCTTTCAATAAATATGATTATTTATTTATATCACATACCTGTTATTGTTTCTTTGTGAAGATTGAAAAAGCTTCACCTGCAATGATCCATCCATCCTGTTGTGTAGCTCATAACTGAGTGTCGTGACTCCCATAATAGCCTTTGACGACTCCTCTCCATCCATCCCTGCACTCCGCAGTTCGAGGAGCAAGTTTTACGGGTGTTCCTGTTGCGTATCTCACTTAGTCCAACGCATCAGGGTTTATCCACTTCTGCATCATCCTTCTACACTTTCAGTGACTACAAGCCTCTTCAAACTATCTCCTTGACCATGAACAATGTGTCCAAAGAATTGGAGGACTCATATGTGTAGGCATATTGTCAACAATCTATCAGTGACTCAGCTTTGTGTTCGAATCCTGAGTTCAAGTGCTCTTGAGGAGAGTCTGCTCTCTAATAGGCACTATATAAATTATCCTATTGTTATAACCGGCGTGTAATGAAATGTTTCCAATAGAATGGTTTCCAACAGTCACGGATTACTATACCAATGGCAGGCATAGCTAACCTGCGACTCGCAAGCTGTTTTTTATAAATCACGAAAAATAATAAATAAAAATCTTATTTAAATGAGACCCAAATTGACTAATATAATATTGTAGGGTCTTTCAAATTGAGCGGTTTTTTTAATTCTTGAATAAAACACACAATTTGCTTTGATTTCAAAAAACTTTTTATTGTTCATTGAAGTATAATGTATTACATTTAAACACAAAAAACAATATCCGCCAAATGTCCACCTCCTGCAGCTCCACAGATGTCCACTCTTTTGTCAAAATTTTCGATGACATTTTGGCATAATTGCGGTTTTAGGTCACCAATAATGCGAATAATTTTGTCCTTCAGCTCAGGAATTGATCGGATGTCATTCTTATAGACCTGGCTTTTCACGTAACCCAAGAGGAAATAGTCCAACGGAGTCAGATGACATGATCTTAGTGGCCAATTAACATGACTATTTCTGGAGATTACAATACATAAAATAATTCAACAATTTGAACGCGTTGTATTGTATACAACTCCATTTTTATAAATGTCATACATTACACTTCTCAAATGTCACAAAAACCAGGCAAGTTCGCGATGCCATCTGTGTTTTATCCAAGAATTTAAAAAACCGCTCAATTGGAAAGACCCTTTATATATTAGGTCCTTACATATGAAATTGGCGTTTTGCCGTACTGGCAACTTTGATCTCAAATATCTTCTCTTTGGTTAGGAATTCCAAATTAAAATTTATACAGCTATTTACTCAAGTATTTGTGTTTCGAAAATTATAATTCATTTGTTTTTTCCTCAATTGTTTTTTTTCTTTGCGTCACTCAGTTTACAAAATGGAAAACTTGAAATATCGCGTTATTTACGAGTACGAGTTCCACCGTGGCACCAGTGCTGCAGAAACGGCTCGAAGGATTAATGATGTGTATGGCGACGGTGCCGCAAAAGAAAACACAGTGCGTTTTTGGTTCCAACGTTTTCGTTCTGGAAATTTCGACCTACAGAACAAGCCCCGTGGAGAAAGTTGATAATGAAGAATTGAAGGCTATTGTGGAAGCGGATCCATCGCAAACCACGTCCGAGTTAGCTGCAGGCTGCGGTGTTAGTGATAAAACTGTTTTAATCCACTTGAAGCAAATTGGGAAGGTGAAAAAGCTTGAAAGGTGGGTACCTCACGAATTGAGTGAAGCAAATCAACAAACGCGCGTTGACTGCTGCGTTGCATTACTCAACCGGCACAATAATGAAGGGATTTTGAATCGAATCATTACCTGTGATGAAAAGTGGATCCTGTATGATAATCGGAAGCGCTCATCGCAATGGCTGAACCCTGCCGAACCAGCCAAACCATGCCCCAAGCGAAAATTGACTCCAAAAAAGTTACTTGTGAGCGTTTGGTGGACTAGTGCTGGTGTCGTTCACTACAGCTTTCTTAAATCTGGCCAGACGATTACGGCAGATGTCTATTGTCAGCAACTGCAAACCATGATGGAAAAGCTAGCTGCTAAACAACCGAGGCTGGTTAATCGCTCTAGGCCACTGCTGCTTCATGATAACGCTAGACCACACACTGCACAACAGACGGCTACCAAATTAGAAGAGCTTCAATTGGAATGTCTAAGACATCCACCGTACTCTCCGGACCTTGCCCCAACAGATTACTATTTTTTTCGAAATTTGGATAACTTCTTGCAAGGGAAAAAATTCAACTCCGATGGGGCAGTCTAAACCGACTTCAAAGATTTTATTGAGTCCCGTCCGAATGGTTTTTTTAGTAAAGGGGTCGATGAACTACCTATGAGATGGCAAAAGTGCATAAATAGCAATGGTACATACTTTGATTAAATAAATATATTATATTAAAAAAAAATCAACTTTATGTTCCTCCCAAACAAAACGCCAATTTCATATGTAAGGACCTAATATAAACAAAAATTCTAGTAATAATTTATCAGCCCCCATTGTTCAATAATTAAGTCATTTGATCCATGGACCAAGACACACGTGACACACCACCACAGTGCACATTTAGTATACCAAAAATGTCCTTTAGTAACGCTTTGTTGCTGCCTATTAATAAGCTTATGGTATACTTGATACGGTGCTCTTGGGATGATAGTGATAGGGTCACCAAAAATATACAAAACAAAGGAGTTCATTACCTCGTTTTCAGGCATTAAAATTTTGATATGCCTATAAATTAGAAAAAATACACATGCAGCCCGTGAGTCTTTTACCCTATACCGGTTTTGGCACGCAACCCATAAAGGTTGGCCACCCCTGACATACAGGGTACCATTAAATAAGAAATGTCCTTTCCTTTTATTCTTGCGGTCAGAATATTTTTTTTTTATAATAGATACCTTCAGTTTATCAATTGAACTATTTCATAACTTATATTAAGGAGTTATAGTTATGTGATTTTAATTTTTTATTTAACAAAGAAGTTTTACTCATTGAAACCAGGCAGTAGACTATGGACCATAATACAGGTGGCCCACAAGTCATGCTCCAGTTCTTCTATTCAAGGCGTTATTAATTTTGTGGCTTAAATTCTTGCACCAACTAAATTATACGAAACCTCAAATCACTTCGTTGCAGTGTCATTCGAGACATTCCGAGCTGAGCTAAACGTCATCTGGTTGAAATTCCTTGATCATCAGCAACACTCTCTTACACCCTTAGAATATTCTATGTTGTTTATAGTTAAGGCATTAACGTTGTGGAGGTTTCAAGACATTGTAATTTATTTTTATCAAACACTGTTTATTCCACTTTTTTGTAACGGTATAACCCTACCGGTTTCAAGGCTTTCACCTCATCTTCAGGGGAGCGCAAACAAGACTTGTTTACATTACAAATTAGAATATTCTCATTAATGCAGATAGTCAGCGATCTTCCGGCTCGTGACAAGTCAATTACTGAAACGAAAGCGTGCAATGAATCTAATCGTCGATCTTGCTAGATAATCTCTATCAATAAAATAATTTCAATGTGAGCCGTTATGTTCGAATAATTGACCCTTGATGTATAAAAAACTAAAAAAAATAATATATCATTCATAGTTAAGGCATTAACACTGTGAAGGTTTAAAGACATTGTAATTTGTTTAATCAAACACTGTTTATTCCACTTATATAAAGTGGAATAAACAGTGTTTGATTAAACAAATTATATAAAAACAATGAATGTTTAAAACTGGAGCAAAACTGATATTATGAAGGGAACGAGTCTGTCATTATGAAGGGAATGAGTTGTCATTATTAAGGGAATGAGTCTGAAGATGAATTAATAATGAATTCTTCTTCTTCATGCTTCTCTCCACGCTGGAGGTAGGCAATCATGGCTTTTTAATTTTATCTGCAGCTGCTGTGAACAATGTTTCCGTGTTACAGTGGAACCACTCTCAAAGGTTTTTCAGCCAAGAGTTCCTTCTTCTTTCTACAATTCGTTTTCCTTGTATCTTTCCCAGCAATATGACTTGGATGATTTCATGTTTGTTTTCTTTCATGAAATGCTCAAAGTATACCAATCTTCGTCTCTTAATGCAAGTGAGTACTTTGTCTCTTAATGCAAGTGAGTACTTTGTCTCTTAATGCAAGTGAGTACTTTGTATCTTAATGCAAGTGAGTACTTTGTATCTTAATGCAAGTGAGTACTTTGTCTTTTAGCATGCGTCTGAGGATCTCTTCGTTGTACACTTTGTCAACTCACGAGATCTTATACATTCTCCTGTAGCACCACATTTCGAATAATTCTATTCATTTTGTATTGGCTTGGGTAGTAATTAATTCATTAAAAATATATATTGTCTGATTATCAAAAAAATTAATTGTCATTCTAGGAAAAATTGAGCTCTCTACCCCTTCGAAGACAACTGATGACAGCAGCGATGACGAATACAAAAGGGAAAGAGTCATGGAGTTTGATTGCTACCCCGAAATGGACCAAAGTGATGAAGATGATATGGACCCCTTAGCTGAAAGCTATGATCTGCAGCATGATACCGATTTTGGAATGCATAGGTATAACACAAACCTTTTTAAATATTAGCGATAATATGAACTTAAGGCTGATGTGTTAAGTAAGATGAAGAAGAGCACTCTGAAATGGTTTGGGCATGTATTTAAAACGAATGAATGAAGAAAAACTAACAAAACAAATATATAGTGCAAATATGACTGGAAGACGTTTTAGAGAAAGACCAAGGATAGTGTGGTTGAATCAAGTGAATCATATTTTGAAAGAAGGAAACGTTAAAAATCAAAGAAATCGTAGGAGTTGTACGAAAAGATGTATGGATATAGAAGGATTTTCAAGGTTGCTTTAACTGTTCCGCAATTCTAGAAGCACTAAGTTTATATGTACCTAATAAATATAGCCAAGCAAGGAATCATCCTCTGTTCTACATACCAACTTACAGGACAAATATCTTGGCTAAACACTCAGTCACGCGTGGTATAGAGATATTGAACCAACTGAATGACACTGTGGATATATTCTCGGCACTGCCTAGCAGTATGAGAAGAATCCTGGCTGATATTCTTCCTAACGAATAGGCTAACTCTAGAAACAGACCCTCTTTGTGTAACGGGGGAAATCCGTGCAAAGTGGATAAAGAAATAGAAAGAGGTAAAGGACTTGTGTCGAGATAGGAAAGTTTGACACTCTGTCTTCTATGCCTACCCCAACAGGTAAATGGCGTGATGATATTGTATTACACTTTCAATGTATACGGTACAACCTGACAGGGTTATTGCTATGTGGCAATGTCTTCCAACCAGAAAGATGTTAAAGAGGGCTTAAGTGAAAACCAGACTGAAATCCGTTTTTAAAAATCTTGATTCCAACTGGAATCGAATCCGCAATCTCAGGAGACAAACGTCTTACCAACTAGGCCACAGAGGTTGTCTATGTATGTATGTCTTAAATATCAATGCATTTGTATCCTGTAAGGACTCTATAAGCACGAGTTTAATGGGACCACTTAATCTTATAGGCAATCGTCCACACAACCTATCACCAACAGTGTCTCTAGGCTGTCAGGATGTCTCCAAACAATATGCTTGAAGAATTGCACTATGCATATGAAAGAGAGTCTTTTCAATCTGCAACTCCATCAGAATGGAAAAATTAGAAGACATGGCTGTCCATGGAATACGAAGCAAGCGCCACCAGCACTACATTTCAAAGACATCAAGCATCTTACCAACGAGGTCAAGAATGTTTTGACTACAATTTCTGATGGTACCTGAAATACATAAAACAGGAGCACCCAGTCTGGTAAAAGAGTTTGCAACAATACTCATGCACGCTAGATGTGTGGAAATGTTGTTGCCTCTTCACGTGCTGTTGCAATTTGAATAAACGTGATGACAAACTGCGAGTTATGTGCCTAATCCAATGATTCTAAATCCAAAGGCTCGATTAATGGGGCTTAAGATAAAGTTGTCTCCCGGTAGGCTCTTCAATAATGTCCGCATCACCAATTCAGATATGTCGAGAGGTCGTCGTTGCTGGGTCTCGTAGTGGAAGATCCCCTCGCCATTCCAAAGTCAATTCAGTTGGAAAGTGAAGTTGCGACGTGGAGGTTGTTTTAAGTGAGTTAGCTTTTGCACACCAACAAACTCACCGGCCACACTGCTGTACTAAATCTGATGGCACACCGAAATGAGATAATCGGAGCACACCAGCATATTTTTTCTTTTTATTTTTTTTTAAAGAATAGATATGACTCAAGTCATAAGTATCGTTATACCCTCGAATACCAGTGGGGAAAAACGCTCGTGTCATTCGAGAGGAGTAGCACAGTGTGAGGTTCGAACCGACAACTTTCTGCACGGAACTCCAGTGCATTACCGCGATGTCATGTACCTCATATGTCAAGAGGTACCGAATGAATTTCAAAGTTATCATCTTCCGTCTCTCCAATTATTCGTGTCTATGTTTCCTAAATTGCTTCATTTGTTTCGATTCCCAAAATATATATATATAACACATCAATCAATAAGTCCCGGGACTAACCAACAGATGGCACCTCTAATAACAAATCCATACCATTCTCAGTTAGTACCACCCTTTAGAAGTATGTGTCAAACTTTCATGACATTCCGACATTGTGTCATTGAGTTACAGTGGTTTTAGTGATGCTACTTTTGCTATATTCAAAACAATGGAAAAATCCAAATTTCGTGCGTTGATAAAACATTGCTTTCTAATGGGTAAAAATACCGTTCAAACTCAGCGATGGCTTGAAAAGTCTTATCCGGGCTCTGCTCCGTCGAAAACAACCATTTGTCGGTGGTATGCTGATTTCATACGCGGTCGTACAGACACAAATGATGCTAAACGCTCTGGTCCTCCAAATGAGGCTGTTACACCAGAAAACATAAAAAAACCCTCGAAATCGTGATGAAAAATCGCAAAGTAAAGTTGCATGAGATAGCTGATATCCTGAAGATATTTATTTGATAGTGTTTACACTATTTTGCATGAACATTTGGTCATGAAAAAGCTTTTTTCGAAATGGGTGCTGCATTTGCTCACAATGGAACAGAAACAACAACGCATCGATGATTCAGAGCGCTGTTTGACACTGTTTACGCGAAATAAACAGGAGTTTTTGCATCGGTATATGACAATGGATGAAACTTGGATCCACCGCTACACTCCGGAATCAAATCGGCAGTCAGCTGAGTGAAACAGCCGGTGAAAGTCATCCGAAGCGACCAAAAACTCAACAGACGGCCGGGAAAGCTATGGCCTCCGTATTTTGGGATGCGCATGGTATAATATTCATCGATCACCTTGAAAAGGGAAAAACCATCAATAGCCAATATTACATAGCGTTATTGTAGCGTTTGAAGGCAGAAATAGCGAAAAAACGACCCCATGTGAAGAAGAATAAAGTTCTCTTTCATCGGGACAATGCACCGTGTCACAAGTCGATGGTAACGATGGCCAAATTGCATGAGTTGAACATCGAATTGCTTCCGCACCCACCGTATTCTCCAGATTTGGCCCCCAGCGACTATTGGCTGTTCGCAGACCTCAAAAGGATGCTCCAGGGAAAGAGATTTGGCTCCAATGAAGAAGTGATTGCCGAAACTAACGCCTATTTTGAAACCAAAGATAAATCGTTCTACACGGCTGGCATAGAAAAGTTAGGAAAGCGTTGGAATTAATGTATCGCTCTTGAAGGAGACTATGTTGATGAATAAAGAAAATTTTTGGCAAACAAATGTTGTTTTAGTAGTTAGTCCCGGGCCTTATTGATCGATGTGTTATCTTTAATTTGAAATTCTTTTACTCAATTTGACCATAGATATTTGATAAAAAAAGCTTTCTTTATTTTTTTGTCAAGGCTTAATAGAATAATTTGTATTATTTGTTTCATTTTAAAATAATTTAAATCATGAATTTATATGTAATTTTGTAGACAAAGATCAAATACGGCGCAGAAACTCGAAAAAATGGAACAGGCACAGAGAAAAGCGGCCAAAATCAAAATGGTCAAATGGGAAAACCCTCCAAACAGCATCACAGACCAAGAAAGGGAACAGTTCTTTGCCAAAAAGGAAATGAAACCAAAGATCAAAGATAAAAGTACAAAAAACAAATCCCTTCTCACAGAGCAGCTAGAAAAATGTCCTTTCTTGCCGCAAACAAAATTTTTGGATTACGCCAAATTCGATGGCACTGCCCAATGTGGCCTTCCCACCAAAACTTACAAAATTTTTATGACTATGGTTCCAGACGATCAAAGATATTATCCGATCATGGTCTGTATTGTTGCCAGTGCAAAAATATTGGATCTGATAGGATTTACATGTTATAAATACAGGTATTGTATATTATTTATTTGAGAAATAATACAGCTTTTTAATACTTATTTTCAAACATTTAAGAATCCTTCACAGTAACAATTAAAAAACATAATATAATGTAGCAACATCTTTCAAAACATAATATAATGTAGCCAGTGGCGGCCGGTGGACCAAATAATTGGGGGTTCACCAGAGTAGGTATCCAAATGCCAAATAATATAAAGAAAAAAAAATATTACATACCTATTTATAGAGAAGTTCTATTCTCCGCTCTTTTTGTTTAGCGAAGACCTCAATGACCCTTTTGTTGAAATCAGGTATAGACTGAATTAGCTCTTTTTCGATGCTTAATATTGATAAAGCGTTCAGTCTGTCCTTTGTATTGTATTTCTCAAAAATGATTTTATCCTTTTTAACGTAGAGAAACACCTTTCACTCTCAACAGAAGTCATTGGAATAGTGCATACGAGTTTAATTAACTTTACAGTCTGAGAAAAATCTTCTAGTAAACCAGTATTATAAAAAAGTTATAAAATAGACAAAGCACCATCAGCATTGGCAAAATCATCGCGAGCATAAATTGCACTGAGTTCACCTTTTAATTGAACTTTATTTAAAAAATCGTATGTTTTTACCCTCAAAACAAAATCATTTTCGGGAAATTTTGACCTATACTCAGTAAATTTTTCGCAATAGAGTAATTTTGCTGCAGTTAGGTGATTACTGAATGCAAAACGTTGTTTCATTTCACACAAAATTGTATCGCAGACTTCTTTACAAATAACTGACTTTGAGGTTTTTATTCGTTTAGTCGGTGGTTCAAAAAAATTATCCGTGGAGTTACGCACATTTTGAACACATTTTTCAAACTCACTGATATTGTTACGAATTATAACGGGATCTAAATTCTTAAATTGCAATTGTTTTAATAAAATATCACAGTGTGGCATAATTTTTTGGAAAAAACTAAACCAATAAAGAAATGTTTCATCTGTAAGATAGCGCAAAAGCATATCTGCTTGATTAATTGTCTGGTTATCATTATCGGATGCCAAAATGGTTTCCATACACTCAATTAGAGATTCGCGATTCGTGCTAATAGTTTTAACTGTTCTGATGTTAAAATTCCACCTCGTCTGCGGAACTGATGGAATTTTGCATTTTACTATTTCACTTAAAATGTCTGTACGTTTAGATGAACGCGAAAAAAACTTTGGAAATGTTTGTAAGTTCGAGAAAAACATCTTTACTTCTCTATTTTGAGACACACTTTTTTCGACTATTAAATTTATGTTTCGACTATTAAATCTCTTGTTAAAGGAACGAATAAATTTTTTAGCACCAGATTTACACTCTTGTTTTATCACAAGTTCAGGTCTAGGAGGACTGTTTTTTTTTTATTGTCACTTTGTTTTCAAAGCTTGACTTATTTTTTTTAATATTTTCCACAGTTATAATATTCATGTTTATTAATTTACGCAAACAAACACAATAAATAATCCAAATTTTTACGTTTATCTTGCAAATGGCTCGTAATATTATATAGATAGGTACAGAAGAGTTTAAGCGCGCAACGAAGCTGCAAAAATGTCATTGGCTATAATAAGCTATAATAAGTCGCTACCTAATTAAGCAAAAACGTTTGTTAATTTGGAGACATATACTCGCAAAGACATATGTACTAAAAAGACGCCCCAGTTTAAACGCTACGAACAAATCATCCCTTCTCTGCGGTGGTCATATTTAAAAAAAAACTTTAAATTGATGTATTACTATCCCAGCGAACTGTCATTCAGAAGTTTTCGGGATCACTCGGATATTTGGTGCATGAACCTAAAACACGAAAAATTCCTAGAAATCCCTATACAAATATAGCTGTCTCAAGATTTTCTGTGCTCTTTTAACTTCAAAATATTTCTATGATTTTGCCTGATTTTGGAGCTCGATCTATAACGCACTCGAAGATCCAACATGCTCGCAGATTGCGTCCAGATGCAAAACATATGTATACAACAAATAGCTCTAACAAATAGAGTTGCATATTGTGATGAGCCATGTCGACATAAATATATATTATTTTTCATAAATATTGTTATGATAATATACATTTTCGCTATACTTCTTTAGGTGTTTATTGTTATATAAATTCAGTAGTTCGACGCACGAAAGCACTAATGAGCCAGCCGCCACTGAATGTAGCAACATCTTTCAAAACATAATATAATGTAGCAACATCTTTCAAAAAACATAATATAATGTAGCAACATCTTTCAAAAAACTTACAATGAATACATATATCTTTCAAAATATGATGCAAAAATGTACCAATATGAAAAATAAATAAATCCAATGAATTAAATTCAATGAACAATACAAGACTTATAAAATACTGTACAACTTATACAGTGGAACCTCAGTTCTCAAACATATTGTTTTAATTTGGTTCTCAAACATACATTTTCAAGGACAATGTCATATCTCATTTAAAAAAAAGTTAAATGCAGGCAAAAACATACCTCATTAGACAGGTTTTTAGCAATGACTGGAAGTAATGCGGGATTTTACTGTAAAAATAGTATAGTATAAGTCAAGTCAAGTTTTGTCTAGATATTTCCGTAATATTGAGAAACAGTAACATACGAGGCGTATCCACAAAGTAAGTGTACTGAGGCTCTCACGACCGGATGGATTTTATTTTCGACATGTTGGCTACACTTCCGTGTAGCCTGACCCTTCCCCTCCGCAACGAGACCGGTTCGAGGTCAGTACGTTGAGAAGTGTCGACGCGACAACACGCTTAGTGAAAAATGTCAACCCAATCTCCCGCCAAGTGCGAAATTGTGTAAAAAGGCAAGAGTTTTTGAGGCGCTGCAAACTCCATGGAGATGAATTTCTCCGCTCCATCGTTACTGGAGATGAAACTCGGGTTGCACACTACACGCCTGAAACCAAAAGGCAGTCTCAACAGTGATGTCACACCTCTTCACCCTCCGCCAAAAAGTTCAAAACCACAATTTCAGCCAAGAAAATCATGGCATCCGTGTTTTGGGACTGTCAAAGCATAATTTTAATTGAATATATGCCTCAAGGGGAGACCATCAACTCTGCAAGATACTGTGAGACCCTAAAAAAATTGAGGAAGGCGATTCAGAACAAGAGGAGAGGCATGCTGACAAAGGGAGTCTGCCTGCTGCATGACAATGCCAGACCACACACGGCCAAGGCCACGAAGGAACTGCTCGCCTCGTTTAAATGGGATGTCCTGAACCATCCCGCGCATTCCCCTGACCTAGCACCTTCAGATTATTATCTCTTTACCTCCCTGAAGCTGTACATGGGTGGAAAAAGGTTTTCAACCGACGAGGGGCTAAAGGAGGAGGTGGAGAAGTGGACGGAGGGGTTGGCGGGAAACTACTTCGAGGAAGGCATCAAAAAGTTGATACCCCGCTTCACCACCTGCATTGAGAGGAATAGCGACTATGTTGAAAAATAGCTCACATATGTACTACGGTAACCACGTAATTTTTTTGTTTAAATAAAAAAAATTGTGGCCTACAAAAATTCAGTACACTTATTTTCTGGATATGCCTCGTATTTAATGGTAGAATAAACTTACCAACCAACTTACAGGACGAATATCTTGGCTAAACACTCAGTCAAGAGTGGTATAGAGATATTGAACCAACTGAATGACACTGTTGATATATTCTCGGCACCGCCTAGCAGTATGAGAAGAATCCTGGCTGATATTCTTCTTAGCGAATAGGCTAACTCTAGAAGCAGACCCTCTTTGTGTAACGGGGGAAATCCGTGCAAAGTGGATAAAAAAATAGAAAGAGGTAAAGGACTTGTGTCGAGATTGGAAAGTTTGACACTCTGTCTTCTATGCCTACCCCAACAGGGAAATGGCATATTTAATGGTAGAATAAATAAAAAAAAAACAAATTTTATTTTTCATGAGTAGATTACAAATTTAAAAAAAAAACACTATAATTGTCATTTGATTTTGACTTGGACATTTGTTTACACTCAAAGTTTGTGATAAATTAGTGTTCACACTTGTGAAATTATTGAAGGCAAAATGATGAGGTGCATGGTTGCTCGGTTACGCGTTGGACTTCTGTGCGGAAGGTCATCGGTTCGAACCCCGCGCTGTGCTACTCCCCTCGAACGACACAGGCACTTTTTTCTGCCTAGTGTTCGAGGATATTAAGGATACCTATGACTTTGGTCGTATCTATTCTTTCAAAAAGAGAAAAAAAAATGTATTAATTTATATAAAAAGAACATTCATACCCCCATACTTACGATAATAATCTTGAGATATTTCGATATTGAATCGTTAGATATGGGGGAATCCCGGGAATTTAACTGCTCGCTGGCGCATAATACACTATTCATCATGCTGCCGTGCCAGTTAGTGCGTGAATACGTGATTTGCGTAGAGAATTTTCGAATGATTAGAATTCATAAATACTTTTTTTATGAAAAAAAATTACGTATTACGAAATACACAGTTTTTCAAATTGACAGTGGAATTTATTACGTAATGTCCATTTCGGAACCTAGAAAACGATGATAAATACTAAATATCATTCTTCTAATTATCAGACTTTTACTGTATTATTGTAATTAATATATAATATTGAATAAATACTTTTCTTTTCAGCATATTACATCCAGAATTTTCCCTAGAATCTGCTTCTTCATACGGACTATACATGTGCGAAGACGACGGAGAAGTGGACTGGGATTTCCCTTTCCTCGATCCCAAAGAGTCTTGTTCAAAATTTGGCCTCACTTGTTTGGGTTTAGTAGATTTAAAATCCCAGGCTGCCGTTAAGAATATAGAAACACACTCGTCCTCTATTCCGGAGAAAGGAGGATTCCACGTAATAACTATTCAAGATGATAAAAACAACGATCAGAGTATACGAAGTCGTTCGGCAACATTTGACTCTAAAGAGAAGCCAAAGGTTCAAGATCAGTCCCATAGTTCCACGATAAGAAATCTTCCCGGTAGAAATGGAAGACTAGGAATACCAGGAACATCTAGTGTAACATTTGGAGAAGATCCTGGAAGATTGAAGAATATCTTAATGAATAATCTACCGCCAATTTCTCCGACGGGCTTGACAAATATTGAAGGTAAAAATTACACCTTGTTATATAAAAGCATACATATCATCATGCTGTGCTCCTTACAGAGTAGGCAGAGAGAATAGATCTCCAACCTTTTCTCTCCAAGCAAATAATATTTGCCTCGTTCACATTCATACACCGAGGGAGCACTAATACATACATACATATCATCACGCTATGTCCCTTGCAAGGTGCACAGAGAGAACAAATTTCCAAACTTTTCTATCCAAACACACAAATTTCACCTCTTCTATATTCATAGATCTCATTATACACAATCTTCTATTTTTCATACTTCTCACTTTACCTTCTTTCAAAATCTGGTCCATTTGATCCAGCCACATTTTCCTTGGTCTACCTCTTCCACGCACACCTTGCACATCCAACTTGTGTACTTGCATAGTGATTTTATTGTTCATTCTCTCCACAAGTCCAAACCATCTTAAAACTCCTTTTTTCATCTAACTTAAAACGTTTTATCCATGTATTAATTTCTTATATCTTCATTCTACCTAATTTTTGTTCCGTCAGAATCATTCAGCAAACCGCACAGTTCATCGCCACAAGATGCGGAAGCTCTGAACCGTATGAAGGTCCACGAGAAAGTCATCGAGGCCCCGTTGTACCAGTCCTACAGAGTGAGGGTTGCCAACAGGGTGAGGGCCAATACTCAAGTGCTGCTCGGGATCTCCGGGGAGAGGATCGAAATTGATCCTGTATACACGGGCTCCAACAAATTTTGGGTAAGAATTATAATCTTTATTATTTAATTAGTTGTTAATAAATGTAGAATCATTTTCAGTAACAGAGAAAATATTACGCCAATTGCTGGTGGTAACATTGACAGGAATACTTTTATTACTGTAAGTTGGTACCACCTGCCGTTAGATGCAACATTTTGTCAATTATATATTTATTTTATATAGTTTACATATCATCATCATCATCATTGTCAACCAGGGTCGATCCACTGCTGGATGAAGGTCTCCCCAAGTTGACTCCAAATAGTTCGGTTTTTTGCTCGTTGATGCCATGTGATGCCGCCATGCTTCTTGACTTCATCTATCCAGCGTACCTTCGGTCTTCTTCTGGGCCTCTTTATGCCTCTTGGGTACCATTGGATTATTTCGGATGTCCATCGGGAGTCTGACATTCTGGCTACGTGTCCGGCCCATTGCCACTTCATTATTTTGCACACCTTTATAACGTCTTCTACCTTTGTTATATTGCGAATCCAGGTATTTCGTTTACGGTCTCTTTTAGTATATCCCAACATGCATCTCTCCATGCCCCTCTGTGTGGTCTGGAGCTTTTGTGTGTTTTTTTACTGTGAGCGTCCATGTCTCGCAGCCATACGTAAGTACTGGAAGGATGCACTGGTTGTAAACGCTTCGCTTCAAGGATATTGGGAGATCACTTTTGAAGATGTTGTTCAAACGTCCAAATGAGCTCCACGCTAGTTTTGTCCTTCGTGCTATTTCCTCCGATATGCCACCTACAAAGGAAATAAGTTGGCCCAAATACACATATTCCTGGACAAGTTCTAGCGGCTTTCCATCTACGTTTATTGGTTTTGGGGTAGTAAAGCCGTTCATCATATATTTGGTTTTTGAAATATTCATTTTTAAACCAACTCCTCTGCTGACTTCTGCCAATTCCTGCAGTTGGTGCTGAAGATCATTCGGGTTTTGTGAGAATATAACGATAGTTTACATATACACCAGGTTAAACCCGATTATATACAAAGCTTATAAATAAATATGTATACATACCATCACGCCGTTTCCTTTCGGGGTAGGCAGAAAAGAGTGTAAAACTTTCATATCGCAACACACATCTTTTTTCAGTTCCTACATCCATGCACCTTCTTATATAACTCTTACGATTTTTCTAACTTTTTATATTTCCTTCTTTCAAAATATTCACTTGACTTAAAAATACTTTCCTAGGTCTTCCTCTACCATACCTTCCACTCATAAAGGGTGTTTTTATGGGTGTGATAGGATTTTGAATTGGCCGCCAAGATCGTGCGATTTAACATCTCTGGGGTTATGTTAAATCACAGGTTTACACCGACAAACCCTAAACTCTTGATGAACTTGAGTCCAACATTTGTCATGTTATTGGCACCATACAGCCGGAAATGCTCCACCGAGTCATCGAAAATTGGCATGATCGAATTGGCCAGTGCAAAAGAAGCTGTGGAATTGCCATTTGAACGATATCTTGTTTAAATCATAAACGGCATGAAATATTCTTTCAAATTAAACCTTCAGATCCATTTTTGGTTTATTAGTTGTTGTTTTATTTTATTTTAAAGTTCTGTCGTTCTTAATGGGATACACATCTTATGATCGGTTAAGGTACATAAGCCATTAGCCAGCCACGGTCAACATTTAAATGAAATCGTCTGCAAACAATAATTTTCATTAAACAACCTATCAATTGAATTCAAATACACAGCCATTTAAATCATTTATGTGTTTTATTTCAAAAACAAATCCTATCACACCCAAAAGAACACCCTATATTTGCACTTTATATATTTATTTTGTTAGTCTTTCTTCATGCATTTCTACACCACTTATTCGGCTCATTTCGGTCTTATTTTCTGTGTCCACATTTCACTTCTATACGTCAATGTTACATTTTACAACAGTATTCTAGTATCAACTTTGATGTATGGAAGTAGTGAAAAGTGGACTTGGAATAAGACTAAAAGGGGTACAATAAATGCTGTAGAAATGCATGCACTAAGAATAATATACAGTGTTGCAATGTATGACGAAATACGGATAAGTGTATACACGAAAATAGTATCCCAACATGCCTAGAAGAACCATTATATAGTAAAGGGTCTTTCAAATTGAGCGGTTTTTTTAATTCTTGAATAAAACACACAATTTGCTTTGATTTCAAAAAACTTTTTATTGGTCATTAAAGTATAATGTATGACATTTAAACACAAAAAACAATATCTGGCAAATGTCCACCTCCTCTTGCAGCTCCACAGATGTCCACTCTTTTGTCAAAATTTTCGATGATATCTTGGCGTAATTGCGGTTCTAACTCACAAATAATGCGAATAATTTCATCCTTCAGCTAAGGAATTGATTACGGGTCATTCTTATAGACCTGGCTTTTCATGCAACCCCAGAGAAAATAGTCCAACGGTGTCAGATCACATGATCCTGGTGACCAATTAACAATCACTGTTTCCGGAGATTACAATACATAAAATAATTATCAATTTGAACGCGTTGTTGTATTGTATACCACTCCATTTTTATAAATGTCATACATTATACTCTCAAATGTCACAAGACCCAGACAAGTTCGCAACGCCATCTGTGTTTTATCCAAGAATTTAAAAACCGCTCAATTTGAAAGACCCTTTAGAATAGTCACGGGTACAAACCATGCTCACGTGAGTAGTGGTATCTCTTTTACACTTTCTTCACAATTTGAAAGTAACAAATCTTCTGCAGGCTCCACACCTATAATCTACATTCTAACTTGCTTTTTACCAGTGTACTTTAGAGGAATCTGAGAACATTTAAAAATTACTTAGAAGTCATATATATTTTTTCAAAAAGAAAAAAAATCATGCTGGTATGCTCCGATCATCTCACTTTAGTGTACCATTGGATCCAGTACAGCAGTGTGTCCAGTGAGTTTGCTAGTGTGCGGCGGATCACTCACTTAAAAAAAGTAAATAAGAAATCTTATTAACATTTTCACTGACGATCAACTTTAAATCATTACACAATCGAAGGGTTGTCAATCACGATCTATCTTATAAACATTGTTAATCAAAATTCTGAATGTTCCATCATTATTTCAGCCACGCATGAAACCAGTTTCCCACAACATAGACTCGGTAGCCTGGTGTGAGATGTTGGAAACCAAGTCCAGCAGATCTGTCTTTAGGTTCATCTATTCTGCAGGACATGTGCAGAATCAAGAACCGTCGCCATCTAGCGGTAAGATTATTTATCTAAGAAATAGCTACGATACTACTAGTAGGTTCTTCAAATAAGCCTGTAGATTATTTATCTAAGAAATACCTACGATACTACTAGAAGATTCTTCAAATAAGCCTGTAGATTATTTATCTAAGAAATAGCTACGATACTACTAGTAGGTTCTTCAAATAAGCCTGTAGATTATTTATCTAAGAAATACCTACGATACTACTAGAAGATTCTTCAAATAAGCCTGTAGATTATTTATCTAAGAAATACCTACGATACTACTAGAAGATTCTTCAAATAAGCCTGAAGATTATTTATCTAAGAAATACCTACGATACTACTAGAAGGTTCTTCAAATTAGCCTGTAGATTATTTATCTAAGAAATACCTACGATACTACTAATAGGTTCTTCAAATAAGCCTGTAGTATTAAATAAAATACTTTTTAATAAGTTTGCGATATCCAAAACTGTCAAAACAAGTGGTTCTTTTAATAGAAATTCACTTTACAGACTGTCAAATTACTTGGACAAAACAAGGCTCATATTTATTTTCAAAAACAACCTCTAGCCTATTTGATAGCCTGTAAGGATAACTCACAGTAATGTATGTGTAATATCAAAATCCCTTATTTTTCCCAAAAAAGATATGGTGTGGTATCATGTCTAGTCAGCATAATTCTCAGTTATGTATGTGTAATATCAAAATCCCTTGTTTTAGGTATGCAACAACACCATAATCAAGGATTCCTACACATCAATGCATTGACATTCAAGCATCACGATTTCGAATGTGATATTACAATGGCCAAAGAGATAGTTGAAAAAATTAATAGAATCCTCGATCTGCAATCCAGCACTTGTCGTAAGGAATACAAAGCGGCGCGAGAAAGGAAATTACAGGCCCGGCGGAGCTTCCACATGGCCAGGAGTTCTTAGCAATTATTTTTGTGCATCGTCTATATATTTTGTAAATAGCTTGCTTAAAAAATATAATTTTATTTACGTTACGCTGTTTTTTTTTAGTTATCTTGCACTGTTCTGTAAAAAGCCTCATAAAGTTGCCTACACACAGCTTAACACATTGACTGGTGATTAATTTATTTTAAAACCACGTGTTAACATTTTTTCTCATATTTAAAATTCCTCATCTCTATCGTTGGCCATTAATGAGGATCGTGATCTATGGAATGTTGGTGGTGCAGATTGCCGCAATTTATCTTCATTTCTTTCCTTCGTGTAGTGTTTGTATAGCAGTGTTCAGACTTTTCTCAGTCAATTCCTTCACCTGAATACTCTATCTTGCTAATGCTCTTCCTCTGCCTCTTCCTGACACACTTCATATGACCATCAGTTTCTCCAGGTTATCTGACTTATGTCTGGAAATATGTGAAGAACCGAATGCATATTGAGGACAGTTGTGCCATCACATTTAACTCCTAGAATATGAAAACGTTCGTTCTTCTGATGGTTCATTGGATTCTCAGAATACGACGCCAACACCACATCTCGAAAGGAATTGGTTCTTGTACATTCTCAGACTTTTATTGTTTGTGTTTTCGTACAATAATATATGAAATATAAGAATTCGGACTAGATTTGTTTTGATAAGATTGGAAATATCGATTCTTTTATATTTTTACTAATTGAGTCATGGTATTTTTAGCTAAAATTTTTTAAAAATAGTAAAAATTATCATCATCGTTAATGGGCCTCATAGTTGAGGATCCCCTCGCCATTCCAACGTCAATTCAGTTGGAAAGCGAAGCTGTGCTATAGAGATGTTTTTTTGTGAGTGAGTCAATGCATATCAGCAAAATCACCCGTCACACACTATACTGTATCCGATAGCACACCAAAGTGAGACGAGTAAAGCACACTAGCATGTTTTTTTGTCTTTTTTTGAATAAATAAATATGACCGAAGTCATAGGTATCCTTATACACCCAAATACTAGGCGAAATAAATGCCTATGTCATTCGAGGGGAGTAGCACAGTGCGGGGTTCGAACTGGTGACCTTCCGCATGAAAGTCCAGTGCGTTACTACACGGCCATACACCTCAAAATTATAATATCCTTACACATCCTATCAATACCATTAGGCCACTCCAGGCAAAAAAAATTAATAGCCATCAGAATAGGACGGCGATGGGAATTTTGAGCACCCAACAAAAGTATATAGGAATGCCTGCAAGCATTTTCAGCACTGAATATATTAATATGCTGTATTTAAACAATTATTGATAGTAAGTATGCTTTCTGTTTTTTGTAAATAAGATATGCAATAATGTTTGGACAAAGTGAACCAGATTTAAGAAATCGGAGAAGGTATATGGTATAGTGAAACAGAAAAGACTGTTTTTATATTCGCTTGAATGAAAATTGTATGCAATATGTTTGTAATATAGAAAGGGTCAATTTTTAATAATATTGCTTTAAGTCTCGCTAACTGTGCTATAAATGGACCATTCAATGGTTAAATGTGTGTCAGTATTCAAAATACATTAAGAAGTAAATCTTGCGACTTAAATTACATATGTGAAGTCTGACATTCTAATATACAGTTTTATTAAGTAATATGCCACAAGTCTTTAAAGAATAGATGTAAAATAGTGCAGTTACTATATCATGTTTAAAATTAAGGCATTAACACTGTGGAGATTTCAAAACATGTTAATTGATTAACTAAAACGTTGTTTTTTCCACTTAAGATAACGGTATGAACCTACCTGTTTCAAGGTTTTCACGTTATTATCAGGTGAGCTCAAACAAGGCGTCATCATCAAGGCAGCTCAAACACTGAGATGAGACGCATCTAACAAAAAAACTCCAATGGTAAAAATTCAGATTGAGGTTTGGGATGAAGGGGGGAGAGATGACTTCAGCAAGCAACTGTAAGACTTTAGGAATGTATGTGTTGGCCAGGGATTTATCTCAATCCACTGCTTTTGATATAGTATGTACATATACTCCTATATCCTTAAATTACGTTGTTTATAGTTAAAACAGTGTTTGTTAAAAATAAATTACAATGTCCTTAAATTATATATGTTAAGTAAATGTAAAAAAAAACATTTGAGAGGGAAGCATATATGAGTGGTGAAGTGCCAAACCAGCCTATACAACGAATATGTTGAAATGAAATAATGGAGCTCAAAGTCTATGGGTTATTATAAATCAAATGTTGTGTAATTAATGTTTTTTATTCATTGAACAGATACATACTAAAACTACTACAATAAAAATAAAAATGTATCTTATATTATGACAAGATTATTTGATGATTAAAGTTTTTTTGTTTGGTAGGCAAATTTGGCATAAAAGTAAATCACAAAAATCGCTTTGCCAAAAAAAAATAATAGATGGCAGCTGTAGTACCATTTAGAATTTTGAAGTAAAGGCACTCCTGGCTTATAAAGAAACGTTATGTAACTCAAATTTTAACACTAACTCATTTTTTTTGTTGGATAGGCTGGTTTGGCTCTGTGACACTCGTATGGTGTTGAATCATTGGCTTTCACAAATCAATCCACAAATAAACTCGAAATAGTGTAAAGAGCAAAGAAGTGAGGTATGCTCGGTATAAGCTTACGAGACCACATACACAGAAGTACTGAAATCAGAAGAAGAACTGGCATCGTAGATGTTATGAAGTTATTTAAGAACAGAAGAGGGGTGGGTTGGGTGTATTGCCTGTCAAACTGAAGATCACTGAACCAGGAGATTATTGAACTGAAGGCCAAGATCATCAAGATGACCAGTTGGAAGACTGACAAAACTCTGAATATATGACATCAAGAATGTACTATTGAATCAATTTAATACGAGTAGTATAATTAATTTAATAGTATCTTGAGCCGATGCCTGGTTGCAAATTTTAATGAGGCAAGATGTCCGGTCCTGATGACTCTTTAAAACACTCGTAGATCGGCGTTAACTTTCGGCTTTTAAACATCAACACGTAGAATAATAGTAGCAACTTAAGTATCTTGAAGATTAAATGATCGTTGACTAACCGATTGATTAACGTTGAAAGTGCAGTGCACCAACAAAGAGTATGGTAGGATCCAGGTGGTGGCTCAAGGTTCAGGACAAACAGCGATGGAGAGCTGTATCCAGCAATGGACGAATCGGGACTGACGATAAGAGAGAGAAAGAGTTATCATCCTGCATTTTTTTTTATCAAATTTAATATACAGAATTGCAGGTTTCTATGGTCTGGTGGATAAAAATCTGTTTTTCATTATTGACATTCAGGATTTAAACATACTTTGAGACGTTATTTCTCCTAATTTATTTAGTGGAATTTATAAACTGCCTTCTATAAATTAGAAAATAAAGCAGCTCTATACAAGTAATGTATTCAATAATATTGTTAGTTTGATCTAAATTATTCTAAATTGACAAAATATAGAGATTTTGGAAAATATTCTTGTATTTAGATAAAAAAAATATGTATAAAAATATTTAAAATACATTTAAATATTGTTTTGTGTATTTAAAGAGAATCCACCTAAATAAATTATAAAATAAATAAATTTAGCTGCATTTTATTTTTCAATTTATTGCTTGAATTTTTCGTATACAATTTTCCTTCTTATATCCATGCAATGACACTGGAACCATGTTAGATTCGCTCCACCATTGATATATTTTCAACTAAATAAATTCTTGATTTCATGTTAGTACGAGGGTTGCTACTTAAGTTTTGAGATATGACAACACCAGTGTAGATGCGTCAAATCTGACATCATCATCGTAAAGTTTGACATTTTTAATGGTATACGTGCTCAGAAAGTTTTATCATACGAGTGCTATTTGTGTGGTTTACAGTGACTTGAAAAATTCATCTCGGCCAAAAATTAAATTAAATCGCGAACATTTTCGTGCGATGGATTTTTACGATTTTCGACATGGACTAACTCAACCACAGTGTGCCGATCAACTCGCTTCGACTTTTGGTGATGAAGCATCATCCCGGGCCACTGTGTTTCGCTGGTTTTCCGAATTCAATCGTGGTCGTAGTTCGCTCCAGGACAAATTTCGTGAAGGTCGTCCAAAATCGGTTGTTGCGCCAGAAAACATCGATGCTGTGCGTGAATTGATATTGCAAGATCATCATGTGACTTATCGTGAGATTGAGGCATGTTTGGGCATTAGTTCCACTTGCATTCATTCAATATTGCATGAACATTTGGCCGTAAAAAAGATTTGTTCGCGTTGGATACTGCATAATTTGACAATAGCTCAAAAAAAGGCTCGTGTCCAAAGAAATGTTGAAAATATTCGATCGCGGTGCTTCAAAAGACGTCTATAAGATCGTGACAGGCGACGAATCATGGATCTATGCATATGAGCCAGAAACTAACCAGCAGTCGACTGTATGGGTCTTTCAAGACCTATACAGTCGACTGCTAAAATTATTTCTGTACCCTAGAGCAGTGCTTCCCAAATTGGGGGCCGCGGGATTTCTCGTGGGAGTCGCGAAAATATTCAGTACAAAGTACAAATATTCATGTGAGTATTAAATTGTTTCATGTAGTATAGTTTTTATTTTAAAAAAAAAATTTTAAGCAAGTTCCTATAATTTTGTGTTGAATATAAATATGTGTATTTTAATTGTAATAATTATTGCCAAATAAATCTTCAACTATAAAAAAAATGTTTTTTTTGGGGGGGGCGGGAATTAATTACTTCAGATTTAGGGGGCCGTTACATGAAAGCAATTGGGAAGCACTGCCCTAGAGGATAAACCACGAGAGTCACATTTTACCCCAGAGTATGAACGACGTTACATCATACAATTCATGTATGACGTTTATCCTCTAGGCTGCAGAGTGGCTTCCGTGGTTTATTCTCTAGGGTGTAGATTTTAGAACTGTTGAAAATAGAGTTATTAAAAGAAGGATAGTAATGTAATATAAAACAACTGTACTATATCAAAAGTAGAAAAATGAAGGTGTTTACTATGATTTATGAAAGTGAAGTGTGGAATTGTCAGAAAAAGGATAAACGTAAGATTGATACTGAGGATATATCATATGTGCTATAAGAAAAAAATTGAATTGTCAATGAATGAAATAAGATGAAATGAAGACAGCCCGAATTGATGCATGAATAAAATGGAAGTAAGATAAAGATAGGAATGTTAAGATGGTTTTAACATGTGTAGAGAATGAATGACGAAAGAATAACTAATAAGCTAGTATACAAGCCATAAGTGCAAGGTGTACCTGAAAGAGATAGGCTGAGGAAAACATGGCTGAATCAAAAGGACCTAGTTTTAAAAAAGGTAAAGTGAAAAGTATAAAGGATTGTATATAACAAGATGTATACATTGTGGAAAGTTGTGCGCTTGGATAGAAAAAAAATGAAGATCCAATATTTCTGCCTTCGCAAGAGCCATAACGTGATAATATGATTATATGATATTAAAAAAATAAAATATATATACGGGCAATCGTTACTCAGATAAATCAGCAAGATCAATTAAAGGGTTTTGAGAATGAAAAATATGCATGGTGACAAAACACGAACAGACACTCTTTCTAGAATTTTTAATTTATTAAAGGGTTAGTTTTTTATAGTTAATTTACACCTAGGAAACAAATGCAATGGGGTACTAACATACACTTGAACCGGAGAGTATCAAATCTGCTAAGATGATAGTCCACAATAGTATTTTGATGCCAAGTTAAATGTGTGAAAGTGGAAAAAGACTGGGAGGAGCCAAATAAATGCTGTAGATATGTGTATTAGGGTGTCCCTTATTTTCCGACTTCAAAATTTTTGAACGCTCACCCTCCAATTTTGTTTGAATGACTCTAAAACATGTCTACAAAAAATTTTGTTGTGATCGAAGCATTATAAACCGTGCCGACTTGAGCGCGAACTCGCATGAAGAACATGGCCGAACTTGTCACGCTAAGTCAGGTCTCTAGTACGTGACACGTGCAGTGCATTCATTTCATTATCTGTTATCAAGCGTGTAGCATGTGTTTTTGGCTTGCTACCATACCATTATGTCATATCAATTACGCAGTGCCAGGGAACGTGTGTTTTTAATAGGATATATTAGGTGTACAAATAAGTTTCCGCCGTTTTTTATCAAAAATTGGGCATTTATTGTGAAAGAACGGAACCTCATGTTTTATTCGAAGTATTGCCCATCGCTTGCCACTACCTTTTCCCATCTTTCTGGCAGCATACGGATACAGCGTCGGAAGAATGCTTCATCTTTTGAGGCTATCCACGAATCGACCCAATTTTTGGTATCTTCATATGATGTGAAGTGCTGCTCAGACAGGTCATGCGTCATCGATCGAAACAAGTGAAAATCAGAAGGAGCAATGTCTGGTGAATACAGCGGGTGGGGTAAAACTTCCCAATTGATTGTTTCCAAAAAGGTTTTGACCGGCGCCGCAACATGTGGACGAGCATTATCATGCAGGAGAATAATTTTGTCGTGTCTGGAGTAGCAGTGGGCGCGCTTTTCCTCGAGTGCTCGACTCAATCTCATCAATTGTGCTTGGTAGACAGCCCCAGCAATGGTTTCGTTCGGTTTGAGCAACTCATAATACACGACACCAAGCTGATCCCACCAAATACACAACAAGAGTTTTTTTCCATGAATATTTGGCTTAGCTGTAGATGTTGAAGCATGGCCAGGGGTTCCCCATGATTTCTTCCTTTTTGGATTATCATAGTGGATCCATTTTTCATCACCAGTGACTATACGGTGCAGAAAACCCTTTCGTTTATGCCTGGCAAGCAGCATTTCACATGTGGAAAATCGGCGTTCAACGTTTCTCGGTGTCAGTTCATATGGAACCCAATTTCCTTGTTTTTGAATCATTCCCAATGATTTCAACCTATGTGAAATTGCTTGTTGAGTCACTCCTAATGTAAGTGCAAGTTCTTCTTGCGTTTGGCACGAATCTTGATCCAATAATACTTCCAATTCCGCGTCTTCGTACACTTTCGGCCTTCCGCTACGTTCTTTGTCTTCGATGTCAAATTCACCGTTCTTAAACTTTTGAAACCACTCACGACAACTTCTCTCACTTAAGGCAGCCTCACCATATGCTTCTACAAGCAATCGATGCGTCTCAGCTGCAGATTTCTTCAAATCGAACACAAAAAAATATGTTATACTGATAAAAATTCACTAATATTTCAAGGTCATGTTGTTGACAGATGTCCAACCTTACGATAATGACATTTTACATCTGACAATTTTAACCATAACTTACTGGTGGCGCCAACTTTTGTCAAACGGCGGTGACTTATTTGTACACCCAATATAAAACACCAAATAATAGGACACAAGTTACCAACAAATAGACAAGTGCTGGAAGTTTTATTTTATAACAAACGGGAGGTAAAATTAAGTTCAGTGTAAATGCTAATGTTGTGGTTCGTGAGTGCGTGATATTTTGGGAGAAAGCGAGAATTACGACAAGATCTGTTCAAAATTGTGCACAAAAACTTATTAACTTGCATTTGGAGTGGAGAAAATTGCAAAAAAATGCAAAGAAATGCAAAAAATTCTTAAGATTTTTTTAAGCGCCGTGAAGGGGAGTTTAGAAATAGTTTTGACAATTTATTTGATATTGCACATGCCAATGCTCTACAAACATTAAAGTTGAAAGAATAAAGGAAGTTTTTCCTTCAACAGAGAGAGCCTGGACGTAAAGGCTACCTATCAGAAGTAGACCGAAAACTCGCGGATAAAGAAAAAAGGGTGAGGCAAAGAAAATTAGAAAAAGAGAAAAGGTAAGAGAAACAACAATGTGCAGCATCTATATCTTCTAGTGTACCTCCTTTTAAGATTCAGATAAGACATTTTCATGAAATCGACGTTGGTGAGTCTTGAGAGTACATCAATGCAGCGAGGAGAGGTACCACTGATTTTATTACTACAAAATTAGTGGCTGCTTTGGATAGATGTCAGCTGAGTGTAAGAGATTCTGTATACATCCTTCAGGCGACAGCAGAGACACTTGGCCACAATACCGAAGAGCTATCTATTACTTAATCTTCTATTCATCGAATCAGCCAGAAGAAGAGAAGAGAACGTTCTGAAATAATTAAATCGGCTTTCAAGAATAATATCCCTGCAATTCTTACTTTTCATTGGGATGGTAAATTGTGGCCCGCATTAAATGTCAGAGACCCAAAAGAAGAAAGACTTCCAATCGTTGATACATTTGGGGACAGTGAGCAGCTCGTCGGCGTTCCAAAATTACAGAATGCTTCTGGTAAAGAGCAAGCGAATGCTGTTTGGGATGCAATAACGTATTGGGGTAGAGTAGACAATGTACAAATTCTCTGTAGCGACACAACTGCCTCAAAAATTGGCTGTTTTAAGTGGGCATGTGTCTTACTTGAACAAATATTGGTCAGAGAGTTGTTGTTTTTCCCGTGCCGTCATCCAAAAATTTCCAATAAATATCTTAACAGTCAGAACTTATCCGATGAAGGAGTAAGGTGTCCTACCATCGGACCGAAACTCCGAACAAGCTATCCATCACTTGTATATACTAGTATATTAACTTTTTTTACGATGTATATTTGAATGCAAAGTACTCGTACATGATGTAATAAGCAGTCCTGACATACCACTTTTTAAACATTTGAGAAAGAGCTGGAAAAGTGTCAATGCAAATAATTTTCAAAATGGCATAAAGAATGTGGAAGTATTTTTCAATGAGTCGGAAATTAAGGAAGTGTTAAACTTCTATGAAAGTAAATAAAATAAACCAATATTGAGAGGCGATTGCCGCAAACTCAAAGAGCTCTTTGTAATTTTTTTGGGAGGAGACTGCAAAAAAAAACTAAAATTATCTTCATTTCCGAGAAAACAATAGATGACTTCGTGTCAACTAAGAGCAGAGATCTGTTCTCTCGCCTGAAGATAGGTACTAATTTTATTCAAGAAAATCCTTCAACATGGATGAGCAACACTTCATATTAACAAGGTAAAATGATAATTAACGAATTAAAAGCTGTTAATGACTGTTGAATGACGTGTTAAATTAATGCAAGATTTTCATGGACTATTGACAGTCGATGAGGAGCAAAAGCAATTTGTGTTGCGTTGTGTTCAAGAACATCGTAGACCATACCCAGATGTTAAGAAAGAAACACTGAAAAGAAAGTATCCACAATAATACATAAAAACCATAGTGCACTCTAAAGAGCAAAAATGTATTGAATTAAAAAAAAGTTAGATATTATACATACATCAATAGTTTTTACAATGACTTAGAACTAATAAACCTATAATTCCTAACATTCAAATTTGGCGCTCAAGTCGGCACGGGTTAACGTCATCTTATTGAGATAAAATTTTGTTGTTGAGTAAATCAAACCAAATGGAAAATATTTAGGGGGTGAGACCAAAAAAATTCGCAAAAATTTTTTTTTTGACCAAATAAGGGACACCCTTATGTGTATATTGGGCTTAATACATTGAGTAACAACCAGGGCTGTGGAGTCGGAGTCGTGGAGTCGGAACATTTTAGGCGGAGTCGGAGTCGGAAAAAATCGACCGACTCCGACTCAGTTTAATTATTTTAACATTTTCTTTAACTCATCCAATGCTGAGAACACGCCTGGCATGTCCATGTGAACATCTGCTTCATGCTCAAAACACGCGCGGCGTGTCCATGCCTAAATATTGTTAGTGTATTATATCAGCATACGATATTCGTTCATTACTTCGGAAGATGCCGCCGCATTCGGGCGTTCTCAAAAATCTTGTGTTCTATTCAATATTGAATAAAAAAAATAATAAACAATATAAATAAGATTTAGTTAACGTATGAAAACAAATGAAGCAACCTTTTTATTTTAAAGTGTTTTCTTTTTTTTTTTTAATACCTACCTGTGTTGTTTTTCTAATTATTTTAAAAGTTTTATTTAATTCTTTTTTTAAATATTAATATATATTTTTAATATTATTTTAGTGTGAAGATATTGCTTAATGCGTATTGTTTATATATTTTTTTATTAAATTGTTTAATTTGTGTACGAATATAATTATTTTTTTATTTATACCTGTATCCATTATTAATAAGTCAATCCAAATACATTAGGTAGACGCAGTAAATTATAAAATAAAATAAAAATTGAAGTCAGAGTCAAGAGTTGGAGTCGGAGTCGGAGTATAAAATAAAGCCGGAGTCGGAGTCGGTAAATTTTCATCCGACTCCACAGCCCTGGTAACAACAAATGACAATATTAAATTAAGTGATGGAGAGTGAATATGAATTTAAGGCTGGTAGGTGAGATGAAGATGAGTATGATGAGATGAGATGGTTTGGGCATATGGAAGGAATGAATGAAGAAAGACTAACAAAACTTCACCAAGAGGGTTGTAATGTCAAAAAAAGTTGAAAGCCACTGCGATGGAATGAACAACGTCGGTACAATTATAAAAATTGTGATCCTCAATGATGATAGAAACACTCCATTTAATTTTTTTCCGAACTATGAAAGTAATGCTGAATAATAACCTCCCAACCAAATCGAGGGGCACTATAATAATAGATAATTTAATACTTAGCACCAATGACCACAGAACAGATAAACAGAGATTATTGAAACGGAACTGGTAAATATAATACATTGATTAAAAAATGTTAAATAGCAAAAACAAATAAAAAAAAATCTTGTTATTTCAAACGTGCATGCATAAAAATAAAAATCCATTAATGATTAATGTCGTTCTCTAGTTCTTATAAATTATTTTCAATAACCAGATATCGGAGTTCACGGACAGTATTTAAGAAGACGAAGAAGACCAGGTATATTCTTATTACCAACGTAACGGTTTGACAACTTTATCTGTCAATTTGCGCTGTCAATGTCAGTAACGACTGACGATTTTAGTGACTTGTATCGATAAAAAACATTTCATTCCGTAAATAATGCCGCCGTGTTTTTAAAACAATTATATTTGAAAAATATACAAAATGGGAAATGACTCTTCGCACTTAAGCGGTTTGGAAGTGAATGAAAAAGCTATTGAAATAACCGATTTTTGGGCTCACTATCATGCAACAGTGAACGATACTGGTTATTTTTTTAACGTAAAGGGTTATGGATCCATATCAGTGTTTAAAAGCGAGACGGCGGTGTTGGGAAATTTGTGGATAAATTACACGCCGTTGGAGAAATGTGCTATCGTAAGTATAAATAATAAATGTCATTAAACTTATAATATAAATATTTTGCTTTCAATAGAAACGGAAATGGTTGTTAAGTTTAATTTGCCACATTACAGTGATGCTTGAAGGTAAACATCGTTAAATGAAAAAGTTTTTAATAATTTCAGACTATTTTTCCCGTTGAATGATACATACCATAACTATATTTTAATTGAATGATACATACCCATTTTTTGTTGAATGGGATATACCATCACGCCGTTTCCCTATCTTTTTTTTTGTTAAATGATACATACCATATATTTTTTTGTTGAATGATACATACCATATATTTTTTTGTTGAATGATACATACCATATATTTTTTTGTTGAATGATACATACCATATATTTTTTGTTGAATGATACATACCATATATTTTTTTGTTGAATGATACATACCATATATTTTTTTGTTGGATGATACATACCATATATTTTTTTGTTGGATGATATTTTTTTTTGTTGAATGATACATACCATATATTTTATTTGTTGAATGACACATGCCATATATTTTATTTGTTGAATGATGCATAGCATGTATTTTATTTGTTGAATGATACGTACCATCTATTTCATTTGTTGAATGATACATATCGGCTATTTTATTTGTTGAATGATACATACCATCTATTTTATATGTTGAATGATACATACCATCTATTTTATTTTATGAATAATATGTACCATCTATATATTTGTTGAATGATACATACAATCTATTTTATTTGTTGAATGATACATACCATCTATTTTATATGTTGAATGATACATACCATCTATTTTATTTTATGAATAATATGTACCATCCATATATTTGTTGAATGATACATACAATCTATTTTATTTGTTGAATGATACATACCATCTTTTTTATTTGTTGAATGATACATACCATCTATTTTTTTGTTGAATGATACATACCATATATTTTTTTGTTGAATGATACATACCATATATTTTTTTGTTGAATGATACTTACCATATATTTTTGTCGAATGATATATACCATATATTTGTTTGTTGAATGATACATACCATACATTTTTTGTTGAATTATACATACCATATATTTTTTTGTTGAATGATACATACCATATATTTTTTGTTGAATTATACATACCATATATTTTTTTGTTGAATGATACATACCATATATTTTTTTGTTGAATGATACATACCATATATTTTATTTGTTGAATGACACATGCCATATATTTTATTTGTTGAGTGATACATAGCATGTATTTTATTTGTTGAATGATACGTACCATCTATTTCATTTGTTGAATGATACATATCGGCTATTTTATTTGTTGAATGATACATACCATCTATTTTATTTTATGAATAATATGTACCATCTATATATTTGTTGAATGATACATACCATCTATTTTATTTGTTGAATGATACGTATCATCTTTTTTATTTGTTGAATGATATATACCATCTATTTATTTGTTGAATGATACATACAATTTATTTTATTTGTTGAATGATACATACCATCTATTTTATTTGTTGAATGATACATATCATCTTTTTTATTTGTTGAATGATATATACCATCTATTTATTTGTTGAATGATACATACAATTTATTTTATTTGTTGAATGATACATACCATCTATTTTATTTGTTGAATGATACATATCATCTATTTTATTTGTTGAATGATACATGCTATCTATTTATTTATTGAATGATACATACCATTACGTTTCCCTGTCAGATATGACAGAGAAGACAGAATGCCAAACTTTTCAATCGAGCCCCATATCTTTCACTTCCTGCACATCCATACACCTCGTGTTGATATCTAAAATTTACTTCTCTCAAAATATCTTTCACTTGGTCTTATCTTTACTTGATCTTCCTCTACTATACCTTGCACACACTGTTGATGTTAGTTATCTAAGAATCAGTCCGATTTAAGAATACCTTACTCCACCATTGAATGAATATATTAACCCTTTCAGACCTGAATTATTGTTAAGGGAGAAAAAAATTATTTAAGAGTGGATTAGGCTTCATCGGGGTTTTAATAGAAGAAAAATGTTTTTTTTTTTTTTACTAGGAAATTGAACATGTGCATAATTATGCCCAACAGGTCTCAACGTACACAGACGACTGAAAAGAGAATCTTATGGATAGGTTTTTAAAAGAAAATTTGCCGTTATATTATGCTATTCGTTATATTACGAGTATTTTATTCGTTATATTATGCTTTGAAATAAGTGTGCATAATTATGCACACAGGGACTGAATGAGTTAATGGATGTGAGATATTTAGTGTCCGCCTTCCACTCCCGTTTGCGCTATATATTTGTCAATTAGTCCAACATAAGCAAACCATCTTTGAATGCTCTTCTTCATCCTGCTTATAGCATCAATCTTAAATTCACATTCATCCTTAATGACTTTCATATCATATTGTATATTCATATATCCTTTTCTGCATAATTTATTCCGCTTCTTTCTGTCTTTTTATGTCAACGTAACTACTATACATTAAACTTGGTACTAAAACATTAGTGTGGACTATCATTTTAGCAGATTTCTGTATTGTTCGGTAAAATTTATTTCAGTGCTTCCTCGTTTTTGTTTCCTATCACTACACGAGATTCAAATATCTCGTAACAATTCCGTCATCAAAAAAATTACTACCTAAATAGCAAAATTACCCCATTTACTCTAATCTTTAATATTCATCCATAAATTGCATTTATAATTGAAGATTGTGCATCATGTGATGTATGAATGTTGGAGAGGTGAAAGTTGTGTGCTTGGATAGAAAATTTTGAAGATCTGCTCTTTCTGCCTACCTTGCAAAGGACACAGTGTGATGATATGCATGTATGTACTTATCATTTACAAGAAAATGAAGATAGTATTGATAACAATAAAATGAAACGAAAATAGAATTGTGTTTCTTATTGGTGTTAGTCTGTATATGATATTATTTCCAGAACCTGATGAAGAATCGGCACCCATGGATCCTGCGCTACGTTTGGCACTGGCAGCAGCGTGGGGTACAATACCTGGCCACGGAACCAGTGCAACCTCTCTCACAGGCTTTGTCCCTTCAAGACCCATTGCAGATATGCACCGGACTCAATCAAATCGCTCATGCCCTTGATTTTCTACACAGTAAGGTAAGAGCTTTAAAATCCTTTTCAAAATTAGAGTTTTGCAACACCTTGCCTTCAGCAAAAATTTTCCTTGCTCTCCGTATTTTCAAAGTTTTTCAACGTATGTTTTTCAACAAGAAAGAGAACAGGAGTCCCAACATTTTTAGATTGTGTCACAGGTAAGGGAGAGATGTCCGTCTCTGAAGAAAGTGCTCCTCGAGTCTCTTCAGGTGTCATCTTTCACGCCCTCCACTATTGGGTGGGGAACAAAGTCATATCGCTGCAAGTGGCCCCCTTATTAAAACATAAACCTTAAATAGAGTTAAAACATCCTTTGCCCAAAAGCAATATGCCTATTTAGCTCCCATGACGTACAATGGGGTGCCGAATTCAATAAAGGCAAAGGGAGGAAAACAATTTAGGCAGTCGATCGGAGCGTGGTTGTTATTGCGACAGGAGTTTGATTCCTTGGACTTGCAAGAGGAATGACTTGTGGAAAAGGTTTGTGTGAGCTCTTGAGTATAGTGTTTTTTGTTGTTTTATATTTTTATATTTATGATTATGTGCGGTACATTGTGTGATGAATGTTTTTGGTCTATCTGGAGTGATGAAGTTTGAGGAGTTTGATTTTGCATGATGTATACATGTGTAATTGAGTGTCGCTGTTTGTTAGGTTGATAAGAATGTGCAACGGGGTTTTATATATAGTAATCAAAAATCGGAAAGAAGTATCGATTTATTTTTTCATGCTATATGTCCTCAGTGAAACAGCCTAGTTTACTGGGGACACGACAAATGAAAAGCAACAAACCCAGATCCATTAAAATTGTGTGTCCAAATTAAATAACCTGTTGTTTTTTCACAAATGATGTATATTTCTTGTCATGTGTAAAATAAATAAAAAATTTGCTGGGTCTCGGCATTTAATGGAACGTCGCCCTTTTATAGGTAAATTGTTTACAAGTTTGAGCAAAAGCCATCATACCCTTTTTAACAATTGAACATTAAAACTATTCAATTGGTTCATTAAAACGGCTGTTTATATCTGTATTTCAGTATGGAGCCTAGGATAAAAATCCCTTAATGGGTCCTTTGTCAGACGGCTTTCCTTATTTCGTATGAAATGTCTACCCAAATAACGTGTGATTTTGAAAAGATGGATTTGGACGCAAATCAATTATTGTCTGTGAAAGAAAATTCCCACTTAGAGCCATCCTAAATGGCCGCGACAAAGCCTATTCCGCGCAAAAGACCAGCCACTCTGAATGCTTGATCAAGACAACTGCGCTTGTTGTCTTGATCAAGCATTGTTTGCCACTTATTAACTCATTTATTCCTAACCTTATCCCAAATCTTATTTGGGACAGTTATTTTTGTATGTAAGCTATAATTTCTTCTGTTGTTTTATTCTCCAACAGTCTGTTCACTTGTAGCATTCTTCACCATCAAAATATCCACATAATTTTAAGTTGTTTAATTGATTTGGTGTTTGATGCAGATCCAGGTATAAAGGTTGGGGTTTTTTTCAAGTTTGTATTCTTTGAGACTTAAAATTTGTATATTAATGTCTTCCAATAAGGAAAACATTTTTTTTTATTAATTAATTTGTTGTGTCGCGTCTAGATTATTGTTATTTTATTTACTCTGGTTTACCTGATTCATAAATTTCTAGACTTTTCTGTTTTCAATGCAGCTACTATGTTGATATAACATATGGTAGTCATAAATATTTCTAGACTCTTCTGATTTCAATGCAGCTACTATGTTGATATAACATATGGTAGTCATAAATATTGCCATGTTGGTCCACTTACAAAATGTCTACACTGACTGAAATGTTGCAAATGGTTTGATTTCAAACTTTGTCTCTTTGTATTCAAGTCCCTTATTGGAATGTCTCCATTGTATCTTTCGAATTGGTTTCTAGGAATGTTACTTTGGAGATAAATATGGTAGATCTTTGAGGTTGATTAATAAATTGGTTGTTCCAAATCAATCCAATAGAGAGGAATATTGTGATAGGGCTTTTTCCATTACTGGTCCTGTGGTGTGAAATGGTCTGCCTCCTAGTGTCAGATATACGGGTGATGTGTGCAGCTTTAGGAAGTACTTGAAGACACTCCTTTTTGGAAAGTCAAAATTTATGAGAGGGATCGAATCTTGAGCTTTGAGAAGAGTGTGCTTTCTAAACGGTGCTATATAAATTGTCCTTTTATTATTATTATTGTGTGATAATGTGTTTTTTATTTGGTCTAGTTGATAAGACGCTTGTCTCCTAACCCGGATGTTGCGGGTTCAATACCCGTTGGAGCTCGGAATTTTTAAAATGGGATTCCAGTCTGGCTTTCACTTAAGCCCTTTTTAACATCTTTTTGTTTGATTGGAAGATATTGTCACATGGCAATAAGCCCACCAGGTTGTTCTGTATACAACACAAGTGTAATACAATACAATATAATATTGTGTTTTCTAAGTCTTCTTATCGAAGCTGTTTTGTCTTTATTTTGTTCAAACACTAAGGCGCACCTGTATATGTTTTAATATTGGCTGATTGTTGTATGTAATTTTGTTATCAATTCTTCACAAATTTTGTTAAAGATTAGGATCGATTGAATGTTGACATATCTCAGATTATTTTTCATGTAATGATATTATCAGATCAATTATGTACGCAGTTCTCATTCAATATGAAGGCTGCAAACTTTTATAAATCCATCTTGATGTATAAAAGTAGAGCCTGGAAATGAACAAATTAACTGTGAATACAATTTTACGTAAATACTTGATGTGCTGAGAATTTCGCAAAGATAAACATATTATCAACTGAAAACGCCTTGCGTGTCATGCGCACTGAGCATATGTTTGAATGGACATGAAAATTATGTCCCCAACTTTAAATGTGTTTAGGAAAAGTGATAGGAGCAGAATAAATTTGGTAGCAATGTGTGCTTTGTAAATAATATCTGGTATTACAATGTACGATATAATAAGTGATGACCGAATTAGAGATAATTAATTGTTTGTTGGATATTTTTTTATTTTGTTTCATTAATGTTACAGTGCACCTTACAAAATAATCTCAAAATAAAAATTAAAAAAAGGTCGACAAATCCAAATTAAAAGACACATCAACACAAAAAAAAACATTTAAAATAAGACATAAGTACACGAGTCATAATGATTACAAAAATATAAAAATTTAACAATATATGCAGTAGATAGCTGTCTGCACCTCGCCATATCAATTTGACATTACTGCAATAAAAAGTAGTACAGTACAAATTCAATACAAATTCAATACTTCCCTGCAATCAACCTACTTTTATAGCTCACAAATTATGAAAAAATGTATCTTTAATCTCAGCAAATTGATTTCCTAAAAGATGCATTCTATTTTTATAGGGGAATTTTATTGTTAATTAGAGGTACTTTGTTTACAATAGACACCCTTTACACGGTCAATCTGGATCGCAATCCACGATCAAAATCAACGATCACGGATCTCGCGACTACATTAGACGATCAATCCGATTTCCTTCAGTCCACACAGCGCAGCCGCTGCGTCAACAACTTTCTGAACTCTAAATGGACGTAGATGAAGTAAAAGCTGTTGTAGCCCTAGTTCTGGCCCTAACTTTGAAAAAGCGAGTTCGAAGGAAACATTGGGTTAAACAGTGGCTACGAAAGAGAGAATTGTATAGCCATTTAAATCTACTAAAATAAATACGATTAACTGCTTAAAAAGAAGACTATAAAAATTACTCCGGGATGAGTGGAAAATGTTTTGATGAGTTGTTAGAAATGGTAACCCCACCCCATACATATCTAAACAAGATACTTGTATGAGAAAAAGTATAACACCTGAAGAAAAATTAGCAGTAACATTGCGTTATCTTGCTACATGCAGAAATATTGAAGACCTTAAATTTTCTGCTATCATGTCTCCTGCATCTATCAGTGAAGCTTGAATTTGTAATTTTTTTTAATTCTCCTATAATTCAATCTCAATAAATTTTTTTTCTCACGTCGTCAACAGTTGCTTGCGGCTTTGTTTTCTTTTAAATTCCCAATAACTTTTGATGCCCTGCTTGCCGTTTGTATTTATTTGAATAATCTTGGTGCTGAGCATTTCAGAGCTCAGGGAGAGTTTCAAGTCCGATCATAAAACTCTTTTAAAGTAAGCAGGGATGGTGAATCTGTTGGAATTACTGCCGCTGGCGGCGGCATTAACGGTGGAGAGCATACGTCCATCTCTATCGGGGCGCAAGCGTTGACTGACGCGATCATGATTTTACACGACCTTACACGATCAATCCCGATCGCGATCAGCGAATCGCAAGCGTGATTTCAAAATATCTGGATATCTTGCGATCTGATGTATCAATCCGTCAATCCGCTTCTTACACAATCAATCTGGATTGCGATCCAGATTGACCGTGTAAAGGGTGCCATACAAAATAGCCTTATGACGAGTATGCACTGAAGGAACTCTTATATTGAAAAAGCTAAGCAATTCAGGACAAGTTAATAGAGCAAATGATTTTATACAAAATAAGTCAATCATAATATCTCTTGCTCAGAAGAAATAAATTGAATGTTCTTTCAAGATGTTATAATTAATATCAATTATAGGAATGCCCAATTTAAAGTGAATAAATCTTATATATGTAAAAGGAAAAATAAGTAAATAAAACACTTATTTTATATTTTTGTGTTCACCACTGGTTTCTCTGTACTTATATACTTATGCTGGACCCTTTCAAATCGCGCTTATATGAATATAAACAAGGGGACCAAAGAATGGAATTATATTCAAGCTGGCTACACACCATTGAAGTATACAACAGTGTAAATGTGTTTATTGAAGAAAAATTCTTGGATATCCTCAAAATAAATCCCAACATCCTCACGGCCTTATCACGTATACCATTAATATGAGCAACAAAGGACCACTGAGCATCAAACACAATTCCCAAGTTATGGATTTGCAATACTCACATAAGCAACGAGTTTATTATTGTAGTTCAAGTATCTTGATTCCAGAACGTATATGTATTTTTCATTTTGAAGAAACAGTTTTATACTATCTCAATCCTGGTTCTGATTTCCCGGTAATGATCCCACTGATCATTTTAATAATAAATGAAAATAATTCTTAATAATAAATGAAAAAATAATAACAGCTTACAAATATTTGAAATACATATTCACAAAATTATTATTACTGTATTTAACAATCGAGCCGTCGATTGTGATGATAGTCCACAACAGTATTTCAGTAGCAATTTTGATGTATGGGAGTGAAACGTGGAATGAGGGGGAAAAAAGCAGAATAAATAGTGCACTTAGAAGAATATATGGGGTGATAATGTATGACAGGATAAGAAATTAAGTGATTAGGGATGAGTGTGAACTTAAGGCTGATTTGTTGAGCAAGATGGAGAAGAGGACTATAAGATGGCTTAGGCACGTGGAACCAATGAGTGAAGAAAGTCTAACAAAACAAATATACAGTGCAAGTGTAAGTGAAAGGTTTGGTAGAGGAAGACCAAGGAGAGTATGATTGGATGTGTATGATATTTTGAAAGGAGTAATTGTAAAATCAGAAAAATCATAGAAACTGTGAAGGTGTTTGGGTGTAAAAGAGACAAAAGATGTGCAACGAGATAGGAATATTTGGTGCTCTCCTTTCTTCTATTTCAATAGAGAAACGGCGTGACGGTATGTATGAGTATGTATGTGTGTGTATTTTATCAATTGTGATAAGCACCTTAGTTAGTAAATAACACTGACACAAAAAAATTAAATTTCTAAGATGTTGACCTCAGAAAAGATAAAAAAAAGAGGAGCACTTGTGTGGTTGGTATACTTGTCTTCCAAGAAGGCTTTGGGTTTTATTTATTTATTATTTTGAATACATGATTACATATGGTACATCTGATGAGCTCATAACTAATCAGTTTATCTTAAATACATAAAGTTATTTTAATTCATGATATTTTTTACAAAAATTAAAATATTTACTTAAATTTAAATAAACAAATAAAATACATAACTTATCTCTAAACTAAGGGTGGCCAACCTTTTTGGGGCGTGTGTCAAAACTGGTATATAGTAAAGGTTTACGGGTAGGCAAGATTTTTTTAGTATACCAGATGTACTATATACAATTGCAGTATACCAGATGTACCATGTTTAACCATGCACAAATGAAAATACATATAAAGAGTTTGTACATGTTCAGTAGAGACGCAATTATCATAGGCCTAACTGCAAATAGTACACGTCAGCAACAATTAAACATTTTCTTTTACTCAACACATACAGATCCCTTTTGTTTAATGTCCTGAAAGAAAATAGTACACGTCAGCAACAATTATACATTTTCTTTTATTCAACACATACAGATCCCTTTTGTTTAATGTCCTGAAGGAAAATAGTACACGTCAGCAACAATTGTACATTTTCTTTTATTCAACACATACAGATCCCTTTTGTTTAATGTCCTGAAGGAAATTAGTACACGTCAGCAACAATTATACATTTTCTTTTACTCAACACATACAGATCCCTTTTGTTTAATGTCCTGAAGGAAATTAGTACACGTCAGCAACAATTATACATTTTCTTTTATTCAACACATACAGATCCCTTTTGTTTAATGTCCTGAAGGAAATTAGTACACGTCAGCAACAATTATACATTTTCTTTTACTCAACACATACAGATCCCTTTTGTTTAATGTCCTGAAGGAAATTAGTACACGTCAGCAACAATTATACATTTTCTTTTACTCAACACATACAGATCCGTTTTGTTTAATGTCGAGAAAGAAGACTTTCAAATTGAAAAACTCCCTACGAAAAAACAATACGCATCATTTAAAATTGGAGTACCCGAGCAGCTAGCTGAAAAATTCAACGACCCTGCTAGTTGGCCAGTTGGGATAGCTGTCTCCAAATTTATATTTTTAAAAGCTAAAAAGCCAAGTCTAGGAAATGAGCAAAACAGGAAAAATTAGAATTTTGTATCAAAATGTAAGAGGTCTCAAAACCAAACTTCAAGAATTCCGGGACAATACGCTATTACAAAATGCGGACATAATAGCGCTCACGGAATCCTGGTTGTGTCCGTCTGTTCAAAATGGAGAGCTGTTCGAAACAAACGAATACCATGTGTTCCGGAGTGACGCGGGCGAGCGCGGGCGGGGGGTACTATTGGCTGTAAACCAAAGGATTCCCTGTGAACGCATATTTGAGCTAGAAATTTCAAAGGACCAAGACATCTGGGTGAGGTGCAGGATAAACAATACAACAATATATATTTGTGTAGTTTACTTCGAGTGCACGGGTGCCGACGAAACCCGACAGAAATTTTATGACTCTCTGAATTCGGACAATCTTAAGTTACACAGCAAAAATGTTTTAATTATAGGAGATTTTAATTTGAATAATGAATCCACGGAAGTATTGTTGGATTATGACTGTTTTCTTCAGTCCAACGATCTTGTCCAATACAATCACATAAATAACGAATACGGCAATATGCTGGACCTAGTCTTAAGCAATACCAACTGCAAGGTGGACAGATCGTTGGAATGCTTTGTAAAGGAAGATAGACATCATCCGACACTCTCCGTGGAGATCCAGGTGAGATGCGTGGGCCGTGGGAGGGGTCGCAAGTATCGCCCTTCGCCACCCAGGGCTCCTCCCCCCTCCCCACGCAACTCCCGCCCTACATATAACTACCAAAAGGCAAATTTTTTACTCTTAAAGAATATTTTACTACACTTCGACTGGAACACCCTGTATAGCATAGATAATATTGACGAAGCCGTAGAGTACTTCCATAGTGTCATTTACGGAACGCTAGATATCTGCGTCCCACAGAAACATAATCTACCAAATTTGCCCAACTATCCAGTTTGGTTCAATGTCGATATAATCCGAGATCTCAAAAATAAAAACAAACTTCACAACAATTATCTTCAAAGCAGAAACCAGGCTGATTACTTAGAATACTCGAGGCTGAGAGCCAAATTAAAAACTCAAATAAAACAATCGCGCCATGAGTATTTAGCCAAGATAGAGACCGACATCCGAGGAAACCCTTCGAATCTTTGGAATCATGTAAAAAATAGAAAAACGAATAAAACTAGCTTCAAGTCTATGAAACTGGGAGACAGTATAACCGAAGACTCCCAAAAGATTGCAGAAAACTTTGCACAATATTTTCAATCAGTTTACGTAGATTCAGCGGCCAAATATGACACAAAAAATATTTTAAACAGTTCGTCAGACAGCAGAAGCATATCGCTCCATTCCATTTCTAAGGAAGACGTGCTGAAAAGCATAAACTCCTTGCAAACCGACAAAGCAATCGGACCAGATGGGTTATCAGCCGACATTTTCAAAGTCTGTGCGAAATACGTGTGTGATCCCATCTGCTACATATTTAACTTGAGCATAAATACCAATACATTTCCCGTAAGCTGGAAGACAACCAGGGTCTGCCCTATCTTCAAATCGGGAGACCCGTTAGACTCTCATAATTACAGACCTGTAGCTGTTCTCTCTTTGCTTCCAAAAATTTTCGAAACTGTACTGTGCAACCAATTGACCCACCAAGTATCAACAAGACTTATTGGAAACCAGCATGGCTTTTTGCCAAAACGATCGACTGTTACTAATCTTCTCTCTCTCACACAACAGATTGCGTCAAACTTAGATGAACTTTCACAAACGGACGTAATATATACAGACTTTCAGAAAGCTTTCGACAAAGTTGATCACGATATATTACTTAAGAAAATGCACAAACTTGGCTTCAGCGATAATCTAATTGGATTATTTGCATCTTACCTAAAAGAAAGATCTCAATACGTAACAATCCGTAACAAGTCTTCTGTGGAATTTATCGCAAGATCTGGTATACCACAAGGATCCAATTTAGGTCCCCTACTATTCCTCATATTAATAGACGACATTCAAAATTCCATAAGTCACTCGACATGTTTATTGTTCGCTGACGACTTGAAAATATTCAAAAAGATCAATTCACCTCAGGACTGTGCACAGTTACAAAAGGACCTAGACTCCCTAGTCTCCTGGAGTGAGCAAAATCATCTTCTGTTCAACATTAATAAATGTGTCTGTGTATCTTATAGTCGATCGTTTTCACCAATCCACCATCAGTATACTATACAGGGAGTGGCACTAAACAGAGTTTCTGAATTCAAGGATTTGGGCGTAACCTTCGATGTCGGACTCACGTTCGTTAACCATGTCTCACGTTTGATATCGGACTGTTACAAACTACTCGGTTTTGTAATGAGAATATCAAGAGAATTTAACAGCACCGATATCCTCCGAAATTTATATAATTATCTAATTAGAACCAAATTAGAATATGCATCTACGGTTTGGGCTCCTCACCAGCTCAAATACAAAAACAATATAGAACAAATACAAAAAAAATTCCTCAGATATCTATGGTACAGAACAAAGGGCGATTACCCAAAATATGCTCACCATGCCGAACTTCTCACGGTGTGTAACTATAGAAGCCTTGAAACAAGAAGGCAAGAATCCATTGCGATATTCCTAATAAAGGTTTTCCAAGGTTCCTTTAACTGTCCCGCGATTCTAGAAGCACTAAGCTTATATGTACCCAATAAATATATCCGTGCAAGGAATCACCCTCTGTTCTACATACCAACTTACAGGACGAATATCATGGCTAAACACTCAGTCACGCGTGGTATAGAGATATTGAACCAACTGAATGACACGGTTGATATATTCTCGGTACCGTCTAGCAGTATGAGAAGAATCCTGGCTGATATTATTCCTAACGAATAAGCTAACGCTAGAAGCAAACCCTCTTTGTGTAACAGGAGAAATCCGTGCAAAGTGGATAAAAAAAAAAAAAAAAAAAAAAAAAAAAAAAAAAAAAAAAAAAAATGTCCTGAAGGAAATTAGTACACGTCAGCAACAATTATACATTTTCTTTTATTCAACACATACAGATCCCTTTTGTTTAATGTCCTGAAGGAAATTAGTACACGTCAGCAACAATTATACATTTTCTTTTATTCAACACATACAGATCCCTTTTGTTTAATGTCCTGAAGGAAATTAGTACACGTCAGCAACAATTATACATTTTCTTTTACTCAACACATACAGATCCCTTTTGTTTAATGTCCTGAAGGAAAATAGTACACGTCAGCAACAATTATACATTTTCTTTTACTCAACACATACAGATTCCTTTTGTTTAATGTCCTAAAGGAAAAATACATAGAATAAAATACAATATTTAAAATACATAAACATACAATACCCGGCGGTAAATAATACACATCGGGCTTTAAAGAGACTGTCGGCCATAATCGACTAACTTCGGCTTTGCAGAGCGTCATCTCTGTCATACTTGTGTTCCACCTGAAGGCTTTGGGTTTTATTTAATTTTGAATACATTATTACATATAGTATATCTGATGAGCTCATAACTAATCAGCTTATCTTAAATACATAAAGTTATTTTAATTTATGATATTTTTTACAAAAATGAAAATATTTACTTAAATTTAAATAAACAAATAAAATACATAACTTATCTCTAAACTAAGGGTGGCCAACCTTTTTGGGGCGTGTGTCAAAACTGGTATACAGTAAAGGTTTACGGGTAGACATGATTTTTTTTAGTATACCAGATGTACTATATACAATTGCAGTATACCAGATGTACCATGCACAAATGAAAATACATATAAAGAGTTTGTACATGTTCAGTAGAGACGCAATTATCATAGGCCTAACTGCAAATAGTACACGTCAGCAACAATTAAACATTTTCTTTTACTCAACACATACAGATCCCTTTTGTTTAATGTCTTGAAGGAAAATAGTACACGTCAGCAACAATTATACATTTTCTTTTACTCAACACATACAGATCCCTTTTATTTGATGTCCTGAAGGAAAAATACATAGAATAAAATACAATATTTAAAATACATATACATACAATACCTGGCAGTAAATAATACACATCGGGCTTTAAAGAGACTGTCGGCCATAATCGGCTAACTTCGGCTTTGCAGAGCGTCGTCTCTGTCATTCATACATGTGTTCCGTCGCGAGACTGTTAGCGCATTGTGCGACAGAGATGACGCTCTACAAAGTCGATGTTAGCCGATTATGGCCGACGGTCTCTTTCTTAAGCCCGATGTGTATTACTTACTGCCGGGTTCTGTACATATAGAAATTATAAATGTATTCTCTTTCTGGGTTTTTTTAATGTTTTTTATCCGCAGATGCGGAACCCCCGGATACAGAAGGCGGACTGTGTTGGCAAAGCAGATCAGAAAAAAAAAATCACCGGAATATTTATATGTTTCAGGCATCCCTATCACATAACAATGTGAGTGTCGGGTCCATCTTCGTCTTGCCTGATGGCTGCTGGAAGCTCGGGGCGATGGAATTTGCTAAGCCCTTCTCGGAAATAACTCCTGGATATTTGAAGCAGTCTAAAAAACACAGGTGGGTTTTAAAAATCTTTCCGTTATTTATAATTCTTAAGAAGAAGTTAGAAGAGAAGAAACTAGTTCCTCTAGAGTCTAGAAAAACTCACCCGCTTTGAATCACCAAAAATGGTCATAACAAGTCTCATTTCTACCACATTTATTTTATTTTCATATTTTTTTGCCTTGTCTAAGTTTTACTAACATATCACAATGTTGAGAACAAGATGAGCTATGATTAGACAGATTTACTTCTCGTGAAATGCTCCTTTCGGTAAATACATTATATAACCCACCATTCACTCTATTCCCTGCTGCTACTTTTAATATAGTGTTAATAGTGGTATTGTACATTATTTAATATTTAAATGTATGATTTTCTATGAACATTTTTAAAATTTCAGATATGATAAAGCAGTTGACCCCAATGAAGAGACCTCAGATGACTACACCACTGTTGATCAGTTTGCTTTTTGTACCCTGGTGGAAGATGTCTTCAAAGGCAGGAATAGCGGTCTGTATGCCTTACAGATCTTGTCAAAACTTAAAAGTACAGTAGCCCCCTTATCTGTGGAAGATATACTCCAAGACCCTCAGTAGATGGGACATGAGCTGAGCCCTCAGTATATGAGCCTTGGAATGTGGAAACATTTAATGCATTAGGATAACACCACAAATATTTTTGGTAGCTGTTCCATTTTTCCTCTTGCGAAATTCATACAGCATACAATGACGAATATTATCCTCTTCGTGTTTCAAGTCACTCATTTTATTGTCCCGAGTTGAAGCGCCTTTGAGGAGAGTTTGCTCTCTAAATGGTGCTGTATAAATTGCTCTTTTATTATTATTATAAATATTGATACTTTGAGGAGAGTTTGCTCTCTAAATGGTGCTGTATAAATTGCTCTTTTATTATTATTATAAATATTGATACTTTGAGGAGAGTTTGCTCTCTAAATGGTGCTATATAAATCACTCTTTTATTATTATTATAAATATTGATACTTTTTTTTTATTCTATATAATTTTCTGATTATTTCAATAAAAAAACTTATATGTAATTTTCTTTTTTAGATGACATACCACACTGGAAAGATTTTAAGAAATATTGTCATCAAGACCTGCAAAATCCAATTGCTAGTCAAAGACCAAAATTCTCCTCTATTCTCAAACACGACTTCTTCAATCATGAATTCATATCAGTGCACAAGTTCCTTACTGCGCTCCCTGTAAAGAGCGAAACGGAGAAGGCGAGCTTCTTCAATAGTCTGCTGGAGAAACTGAGAGGATTCAATGAAGAGCTTGTAGCTAAACAACTCGGCGGACCTTTACTGTCCAGATTGGTACTCTTAGATAATACAGCAAGAGAGAAACTGTTGCCGCATATGTTAGTCCCTAAATTGGGTGAGTATTTTGTTTTGCCTTATTTGAAAGATTCTTCAATATAACTGGGATTTTTGCACAATAGTTGTTTCAAAATACTGTTTGTTTTATTTAAAATGCATGTTCTTTAGAGTAAGCTAGTATCACTTAGTCCGAGGTGTACATTTCTTGGTCCTTGATAATGTAAGTCTGGTCCAAAATGTACTTTTTTTAGTCCAAAAAAGTGTTTGTTTGGTCCAAGATAGTTTATACTCGGTCCAAAATGGTTTATTATCAATCCAAGATAGTTTATACTTGAACCAAAATATTTGTGCTTGGACAAGAATAGTTTATAGTTTATGCTTGGACCAAGATAGTTAATGAATTGTTTAATCAAACACTGTTTATTCCACTTTTTGTAACGGTATAACGTCTTGTTTGTGCTCCCCTGATGACTAGGTGAAAGCCTTGAAACCGGTAGGGTTACAATGTCTTTAAACCTCCACAATGTTAATGCCTTAACTATAAATAATATAGTCAATGATTGGTTCAAGATGGTAAAGCTTTAAAATGATTTAGCTTTAGTCCAAGATTGTTTTGCTTGGTTCAAGATGTACTTTTTTTAGTACAAGAGAGACTGTACTTGGTCTAAAAAAGATTTTACAATATTAATGTGACTTGTCTCGTAAATTGCACTGAAGAAGTAACATTTATTTCATGTAATATTGACTGGAGAAATTATATTTGTTGTGCTGTTGTGTTGTAAAAAATAAATTTAATAGTTTATATATCTAAAATAAAAATACTAAATTTTGCTGATGTAAAAGAAAGAACTATTATATTGGGTGAACAAATTAGTTGGGTCCATTTTTTTGTGTTCAAAAACGCATTTATTTCTAAACGAAATTAATAAACAGATCAATTAAAGTATTGTCCATCGCTGGCTACTACTTTTTCCCATCTCTCAGGCAATTTTCGAATTCCATCTCGAAAAAATGACTCGTCTTTTGAGGCGATCCAAGTTTGGAGCCAATTTTCGGTTTCTACGAAAGAAGAGACCCGGTGACCTGCCAAATCGTGATGCATCCTTCGGAATAACCAGTAATCAGAAGGAGCAATGTCCAGGGAATACAGCGGGTGCGGTAAAACATCCCATTTCAGCGTTTCCAAATATTTTTTTACGACTTTTGCGACATGAGGCCGAGCGTTGTCATGAAGAAGAATAACTTTATCATGTCTTTGCTCGTATTCCGGCCGTTTTTCTCGCAATGAACGGCTCAAACGAATTAATTGTAGCCGATACCGATCGCCCGTAATGGAATCACCAGGTTTCAGCACCTCATAGTAAGCAACACCCCTTTGGTCCCACCAGATACAGAGCATGATCTTCGAACCATGTATGTTCTGTTTTGGTGTTGATGTTGAGCTTAGCGTAGTATTTTTTCTTCTTGGAGTTGTCGTAGAATATCCACTTCTCATCTCCAGTTACAATCCGATGCAAAAAACCTTTTCTTTGTTGCCTTTGAATCGGCTGCTCGCAAGTGAAAAATCGCCTTTCAGCGCAAAAAACCTTTTCTTTGTTGCCTTTGAATCAGCTGCTCGCAAGTGAAAAATCGCCTTTCAACGTCTCTCAGTTTCAGTTCATAAGGCACCCAATTTCCTTGTTTTTGAATCATTCCCATTCCGTATGGAAACGGCTTGTTGAGTCACTCCCAATGATTCTGCAAGCTCCTCTTGCGTTTGACTCTGATCTTCTTCGAGTAATGCCTCTAATTCTTTGTCCTTGAATTTTTTTGGCTGTCCAGAGCGAGACTTGTCTTCGACGCTGAAATCTCCATCCTTGAAACGTCGAAACCATTCCCTACATGATTTATCAGTTGGAGCAGCGTCACCATAAACTTCGACAAGCATTCGATGGGCTTCAGCTGCACTTTTCTTCAAATTAAAGCAGAAAATTAAAACCTCCCGCAAATGCTGCTTGGTTAACACAAAATTCGACATTTTCAACACTGTACAAAACAAGGTTTTTGCATGAAACTCAAAGCGATATAAACTGAATATTATTGGCAGATGTCTAACCTCTCTGAAACCGCCAAAATCGGCTGTCACTATGAACCATTCATAACAGTCAGAGTCATCTTTTGGAAACGGGCCAAACTTATTTTTACTCCTAATATAATAATAATTATTAATATCTTTATAAACTGCCAAGCACGTATGCTGTATATATCTATATGAAGTTTAACTATCATATGTTTATGGATTACTAAAAAAGTTGTACTATCGAGGACCACGGTTAATCCAACTCACGGATAATTGAGCCCTGGCACTCTACTGTACTACTAAAACAGCCTTCTGGGTTTGTGCGAAGGAGCTTGTCTCGATAGTTTTTAAACTGGTTCAATGTCACTGTACTCACCATACTTTGACAGTTAGTTCCAAGATTCCACAACTTGGTAAGCAAAACAATATTTACTTGAATTATTGTGGAATTTAGCTTTGTAAAGTTTTAAATGATGTCTTCTTAAATGTGTATTTTGACAAAAAGAAAATCGTTAGCGGAGTTCTGAGCTATACAAGAGTCTATTCTAGATATTATATTCGTATCTACTTGATTTTGTCTTTGCTGAATAGGCAACTATAATAATTGCAGTTTATCTTCGTGAGTCAGAATTAGTTATTCATCCTTCGGGCAAGCGACAGCTGTGGTGTCTTCACCGAACATTGGGGAGACGTCCTATTGTTAAGTTTAACAATTCCAATATGATGAAATCGATTAGTTATATAAGTTTGTAACTGATTTTAAATATTGTTTATATATTTTCAATTCTCTTTCAGGTGGTGGCGATGCAGATGATTGTGGACTATTTTCTTTAAGTGTTTTTAAAACTTTCGTAACACCGCATCTACTCAAGATGTTTCAAGTGCGAGATGTACAGGTAAGTTGTACATCTTCAACAGAGTTTAAGGATTTTATTATTATTCTACTGATCCCCTCTTTTTAATGGTTTATATTAATGTTTTAATATACAAGTTACAATAGAAAGAATAAGACAAACTGATTAACAGTTTTTCAACAATGCTACTTCAAATAAAATAATAATAATAAACAGAGAATTTATATAATGTCATTTAGAGAGCAAACTCTCCTCAAGGGTGCTGCAATTTAAGACTAAATCCACTATTATCTATATAGGTATTTTACGAGATTTAAATAAAATTATACAATACTGATGACCTCGTGATAAGAGACAAGCATTGGAAAAAATTGAATAAGTAAGCTATGGAGAATATAATGTTGAATGTAAATGAATACATGGTCTGATCGTGTAACTGATCTTTGTTTTGGCATCTCTAGAAACACTTGATATAAGTACTAAACAATTTCAACTTCTAAGAATACGTGCATTTTTATTTTCAGGTTAGATTACTGCTTCTCAAACACTTCTCAGGGTATTTGTCAACATTTAATATAGACGATTTGACAACACATGTCTTACCAGAGGTAAATTTATTATGCTATAAAGTTTATTTATCTCCCATTTGTACTCTATCACTACTTATAATTATAACAATAAATTCTTCACTCTACGTGCTACTGCTGGGAAGACTTTGCGTGATCGTGTAAGGAACACCACAATCCGAGGGGTCTGAGGTCCAAGATGTCAGATGGGGACGACAGCGTCGACGATACTGGTACCAACATGTACAGAGAAGGAATTTTACAAGAATTCCATAAATAGCTCTGCATGGGGTACCGGATGGACGGCGTCCACCAGGGAGACCCCCGAAACGATGCAGAGATAGCTGGAGCTCAGCATCACAATAGAACAATCCTGTAGTAACAGACTCTTGAGTCTACAGAAAGTTGAAGAAGAAGAATAAATTTGGATATATAATCTAAATGATATAACCTACAAAATATATTTCTTTTCATTTGAGATATTAAACATCTCAATTATTTATGTACGAGTATAACTTAATCAAGAGCTATTGCATGTTTTATTGCAATATTGTGTAGTATTTTCCCTTTGTTCTCGACTCAAGAGTTTCACCATTTTCGAGCTATTTCTTTGATAGTCTCCACAGACCTTTGATAACAAAAAAAAACCTTTGATAGTCTCCACAGACCTTCAACATAAAAAGTGCTCCTCGCCTACAGTATACCTCCCAAGACTAGCTATGATCAAGGCCCTGTACCAGGATTCTGAATGCTATATAAGGACAACTAGTTGTCAATCTGAAGACTTTAGAATGAATACTGGTGTAACAATAATTAAGTTGATTCACAATAGTTTAAAGTTCTTCTTCACCGTGTGCTCAATGCTGAGCATTGTGATCCTCTGCTATATCTCGAACTTGGCGCACCACCTGTCTACATCCTTCCCAGTCATGGGGCATGTCGAATGCAGTGCTTAAAGAAGATGTTGTTAATTTTTTTATTTGATCCATCCATCTTATAGAACACAATCCTCTTGCTCGCCATCCTCAACTGTCCCCATAATCACCGACTTATCTAGACTTTCATCACATCTTAAACTTACTTTTTACTTGAATTGTAACCAAATTCTTATTTTTCAGCTTCTCCTTGGAATAAAGGACACGAGTGACCATCTTGTTTCCATGACCTTGTTCTGTCTCGCCGACTTAGTGCCAGTTCTCGGAGCTTCAACTGTCATCGGGGGTAAAAGAAAAAAACTATTTGTTGACGGGCGACCTTTGCTCCACACTAAAAGCCGAACAGAATCAATCAAACACAAATCGAAACAGAAACATTCGAACATTGTAGCAGATTCAGAAGCTAGCCTTCTCCTTGCGAACACTTTTGTCACAAATACGAAAAATGGAAAAGTAGAAACTATAGCGCGTGAGGAAATGTCTTTCGGAAATGCTGAATCACCTGAAATAGAAAATGTATTATTTCTCCATGAAAGACCTTCACCTGATGGAGGTGAAGATTTAGATAGTGAAGGTCTACAAAATATTGCGGGGGACAATTTAGAAGAGGAACATTGGAGTGATTGGGACACGGAAGAAAATCAAATTGAAAATCCATTAGTAAATAATGATAATGAACTCACAAATGATGTTGAAACAACATTCGATAAAACCAATAATTCATTTGACCCTAGCGATAAGACTGTTTTAGTAGAAAGTCCACTAAAATTATTAAATGATAATAATTTAAGTAAAATTAGCACTAGGAGTGATTCGTTTTACTTGCAAAAAGCATCTTTAGAAGCGAAAACCAAGAAATTAGCAGATATATCAGAGCTTGATATAAAAAGTCAAAAATTCAAATCTTCCAAATCCACGGACAAAGACGAATTCAATTTTTTCAGTGATATGGAACCGGTAATAGAAAAAACAAGTGTTTTTAATATAGAAGATCGTTTAAAAAAGAATAACGATAAAGTAAGTGTTGATTTACTCGATACTAACGCGATACAAAATATAAGTTCTAAATTGAGCTTTGCACCAATTGATGCTGAAGACACGAAAACTGATAATGATGCGTGGGGTGATGCGGACTGGGACGATTGATGTTTAGAGAATCTAGATGATTCGAATGGTGTGAGGGATGATATTAAAAATTGCGGGATCGATAATGTAAAAATAAATGTAAATAATAATATAAAAAAGGAATTAGAGAATATCACTGACGACGTTGAATATAACACGTGCCACAATCATCGAGCTTTGACTAACGATAATATAAAAAATGTAAATAAAGATTTTCTTACGAATGATACGGTATTTGGAAATGAGAATTTGTATTGTGACACAGATTGTCCGAAGATTGAAGAAAAAGTTCAACGAAAACAAAATGATTTTGATACAACTGAAAAACTTCATTACAACTTAAAAAACATTTGCTTGGGTAACAAATTATGCAATCCAAATGAAATCGATCTTGAAACGATCAACAGTGATTTTAAAAATATTTCTTGTTTGAAATATGACCTAAAATACGGTAAAAATTTACACGATTTAAGTCATTTAAATCATTTTTCTCAAAATTCTTATATTCACGAGGTTTATAACATCAATGGCATTATTAATGATGAGAAGGACATTTACAACCGTGACGGAGATATCAACAGTGACAATTTTGATTACGATGAAGACTTGTTGAACCAATTTGAAGACGGAGCTCAGGAGTCTGATTTGAGCGTTCAAGAATTTTTCGGGTACAATCTAAACTTCGAGTCTCTGCTTTGGTTTGTTATAACTTCTATCGGTCTGATATGGTTTCTTGATATTATGTTAAATGCAACAGATAAATTGTAACATCATTTCATTCTTTTATTCTGCTTTACATCTCCTTCCGATACATTTTGTACAATTAACTGGAACGAATGACAATTTATTTAGTGGATTGTAAAGTCCGTATTTGGAACAATACAGTGTGCTGCATACGTGACTGTACCATGGTGTATCCCGTTACTTACTCTCTACCCCAGATTTTTCAACACTGACTTTCATTTACTTTTCCACCCTTATAGGGTATCATCGCTCTCTAGTCAATATCCATCCAGGAAAACCTCGTCATAAGGCATGTGGTGGTGGCTCTTTTATGAGATCTAGATTGAAATGAGGCCCAATCAAAAAGGAACCTGAGAGGAACCCAGAACACCTTGATAATTGAATGATTCCAAAAGAAATTTCTGCAATACCTTTATTTTAGAGAATATGGATTTTACCCATGGTTTTATCTTACAAGTTTTTTTAATGGATGGTACTTGGCTATTACTCTCTAAGAACCGTAAAAAGAGATCTACGTGCTTGTTTGTACATATACAAATTACTGACAGGAAATATAACGAACCCCTTGCACACGGAATGACCTTGTTGAATGAATTTTCTAATATTGATATCTTTCATATCTCGGTGGATAAATTGAGGATTGTGCTCTTTTAGGCATATCTGAACCACTTTGAATTAATTCTCAAGTGTAAAACTAAAGATAAATTACTCATTTTTCTTCTTATCATCTTAAGCCTAGGTTAATCTACTTACCTTTATACCTTAATAAATACCTTTCCCAGAGATCTCTATTCTCTTCTATCTGTTGCATCCATTCTACTCTTACGCACATATATAAAGGGTCTTTCAAATTGAGCGGTGTTTTAATTCTTTTTTTTTTAATTCTTGAATAAAAAATAATTTGCTTTGATTTCAAAAAACTTTTTATTGGTCATTGAAGTATAATGTATGACATTTAAACGCAAAAAAACAATATTCGCCAAATGTCCACCTCTTGCAGCTCCACAGATGTCCACTCTTTTGTCAAAATTTTCGATGATATCTTGGCGTAATTGCGGTTCTAACTCACCAATAATGCGAATAATTTCGTCCTTCAGCTAAGGAATTGATTAGGGGTCATTCTTATAGACCTGGCTTTTCATGTAACCCCAGAGGAAATAGTCCAACGGTGTCAGATCACATGATCTTGGTGGGCAATTAACATCACTGTTTCCGGAGATTACTATATATAAAATAAAATAATTCAACAATTTGAATGTGTTGTATTGTATACGACTCCTTTTTAATAAATGTCATACATTACACTTCTCAAATGTCACAAGACCCAGGCAAGCTCGCGACGCCATCTGTGTTTTATCCAAAAAAAAAAAACTGCTCAATTTGAAAGACCTTTATTAACCTGTATCTCTTGTGGAATAGGCAGAGGGAACAGATTTCTACAGTTTTTCATCCAAACACAATACTATATGATGGTGGATGTCACTCGTAGAGACAAAGCACGAATACATTAAGACAAATTTAACCATAAAAACACATTTCATGGACAGAATAACATACTCGTATATGTATCTCTCGTAAGAGATTTCACTATGATGCAATTGAAATAAAATTAAGAAAATAATTATAAAAAGAAGAGTCTAATTTACCCAATTGAAAAGAATAAAGTATCTAAGTTCTAATTGACTATAAAAAAAAGTGATTTTTTTTAACCAATTTAAGGTTATTTTTTTGTTTGTATCCAATCTCACTCAGATTAAAATCAATTCGCTTTACATGTTTGTATCCAATTTCACTCAGATTAAAATCAATTCGCTTTACATGTTTGTATCCAATCTCACTCAGATTAAAATCAATTCGCTTTACATGTTTGGATCCAATCTCACTCAGATTAAAATCAATTCGCTTTACATGTTTGGATCCAATCTCACTCAGATTAAAATCAATTCGCTTTACATGTTTGGATCCAATCTCACTCAGATTAAAATCAATTCGCTTTACATGTTTGGATCCAATCTCACTCAGATTAAAATCAATTCGCTTTACATGTTTGGATCCAATCTCACTCAGATTAAAATCAATTCGCTTTACATGTTTGTATCCAATCTCACTCAGATTAAAATCAATTCGCTTTACATGTTTGTATCCAATCTCACTCAGATTAAAATCAATTCGCTTTACATGTTTGTATCCAATCTCACTCAGATTAAAATCAATTCGCTTTACATGTTTGTATCCAATCTCACTCAGATTAAAATCAATTCGCTTTACATGTTTGTATCCAATCTCACTCAGATTAAAATCAATTCGCTTTACATGTTTGTATCCAATCTCACTCAGACTAAAATCAATTCGCTTTACATGTTTGGATCCAATCTCACTCAGATTAAAATCAATGCGCTTTACATGTTTGGATCCAATCTCACTCAGATTAAAATCAATTCGCTTTACATGTTTGTATCCAATCTCACTCAGATTAAAATCAATTCGCTTTACATGTTTGTATCCAATCTCACTCAGATTAAAATCAATTCGCTTTACATATTTTTCGAGAACCAATTAATCACGGGACAAGGGACACCTCTGTCTGAAATTAAATATGTATGAATAAAGACATTCAAAATTAAAAAAAAAGTGGATCAGGTCATTTGACATTTCAAAAAAGGTTAACGTGGTCATTCGACATTTCAAGAAAAGTGAATGAGGACATTCAACATTTCAAAAAAAGTTAATGAGATTATTCAACATTTCAAAAAAAGTGAATAAGGTTATTTGAAGAAAACTGAATGAAGACATTCAGCATTTCAAGAAAAGTGAACGAGGTTATTTAAAATTTCAAAAACAAATAATGAGGTCATTCGATATTTAAAAAAAAAAAACATTTTAATAATAATACTATTTTATAAAACTTATACATTTTTGATAAAATAAAACTCAGACCAAGTAATTATAAATATAATAAAAATGCCAATGAAACATTAAGAATAGATATAATAAAAAAAAAAAAGATGATATAATTTTTTTTTTCACATATTAAATGTAATATTTACAGTGTATTTTAACTTAAAAATTTAACAGAACTGGGACAAAGGTGGGTCAGCCAGGGCACTGGCCCCATGCGCAATATCTTATGGGCGCCAAAATCATGTGAGAGAAGTTTCAATAAATTCTAAATTATTTGAGATCTAGTCTTGGGACAAGAGAGATTGCCAGATATGGTTATTTTCTCTACCGAAAATTTTATTTTGAACAAAATCAATTTTAATAAAGTCATTGATAATTTTGCCACCCTGAAAGTTCGAAAATGTTTGGCATTTTAATTTCATTAAGAAATAGATTTATGTTGCGTGGTTGAGTGACTGTTCAACTCTAATTTTTAGGAAGTATAAAAATCACCCATTTGAAAATAAGGGGTAAATATTACAATAATTTTACCTGTTCCTGAAAGTGTTATGTAAAATATTATCACCTTATTTGAAGGCACAGCTACCAAAATAACTCGTCCTGGAGTTGAAACAAATTTATTAATTTTTTTGCTTATGTATGGATCTTCAAAAGTATACAATGAAAATTATAATATATAATATACACGAGGAAAATGTGGCTGGCCCAAATGAATCAGATTTTGATGAAGAAGAGAAGATTGTGCATGACGAAATGTATGAATGAGAAGGAGGCGAAAGTTATGTGCTTAGATAGAAATATATTAGTGCATCCCTTGATGTATAGAAGTGAAGCCTGGACATTAAAGAGGAGTGGTAAGAACAGAATAAATACAGTAGAAATGTGTTTTTTTTTATTAATATCTAGTATTACATTTTACGATAGAGAAAACAATGACCAGATAAGGGATTGGTTTTTTAGATTCGGATTTTGTAAATATAATAAAGAAATAAATCCTGAGATGGTTTGAACATATAGAGAAAATGAATTATGAAAGATTTACAAAGTACACATATTTGTCTGAGATTAATAGCGTGTGAGAAAAATTTTGGTTGAGGAAAAGTAGAAAGGTAAAGTTGGTGAAAATTTGGATAAGGGTAAGATAAGAACTTTAAGAAACAGAAGAGTGTGTATGCTTTATGTAGGCAATTCCTCGCAGATGAGTATTATTGTCACTCCATTTTATGCATTCTGAGGTGATTTAAAAGTCCAATCCTGGATCCGCCCACCCTCTTGCAGTTGGGTATGCTTTTCCAAGCGGCACCTGGTGGCTCGGCGCTGGTAGCTCTCTTCGCTTTCTGCACTTCACGTCTCACAGTCGCAAAAAATGTTACCCCTTCAGTCACAGTGCCTTTTTACTGGAAGCACTCCTGATATCATACAGCTTGAGACTGGAGTTAAGACCTTGGACCTTTTTTTTTGGGCCACCCTGGTCTTTTTTCTCCAATTTAAGTTCAAAAAAGAATAACTGCTTGACAATGCGACATTGTGAAAGGTAAGAACTATAAGAAACAGAAGAACATGTATGATAAGATGCATGATGAGTGTGGGTGAGCCAAAGGTTATGTCCATGAATGGAAAGGTGTGAAGATCTATCCTTTCTACTATCTCAAAAGGGACATGGTGTGATATGGATTTTCTACAATTTAATATTTTTATGGCAGTGTTAGTAAGCCATAAAAAAACATAACATTTGCGATAGTCATTTACATAAACAATTGGAAAAAAAACCCACTAGGACACTGTATTTCAAACTTATCTGCTACATAAAACATAAATTAATAGTGAATCATAAAATTCAGAGGATTTTACCATAAACAAATAGACATATTAAAAGAACAGTGTGGCCATCATTGCCAATTATTCAAACAAAGCTAATTATGTCTTTGTACTAATAGCCCCAATATGCTGATTTATGGCACACCTTAGCTATGCTAAAAGGGCCGTGATGCAGATCCCTCAATAATGTGTTTAGATGCGCACTTGAACTTTATTGCAACTCTCATAAAATGGTAAAAAATCCCTCTTGTCAATAAACTACAATCTTGAAATGTTCATAATTTACTATTTTTTAAACAGTTTCAGTTATATTTCAAATTCAGTTTTTATGTTACTTGCTTATTTTTTTATTGCAACCTCCATGCTCAAAATAGGTAAACAAATTGTTTTTTCAATAAATTACGTACTTGAAATGTACTTTTTTCATTGTTTACTACTTTATGAAAGTTTCGATTCTATTTCAAATTGCGTTTTTTTATTTATTTTTTATTTCAAGTAATTTTATGTAAAAAGACCATCATTGTATATTTGTCAACTGATTTTTTCTTTTGTTGAAGTTTAAATTCATTATTTGTTTAAACATAAACTATATTTTCATTAAACAGCTTATGAGCCTTTATATATATATGCCTATTAAAAATGGTTGGGGTTAAAAGTTTAACATTATATAAAAATGTTATTGCAATAACAATTTCTAGTTGTGCCATAATTAATTTATTTTAGATTGTCAAATGAAAACTGTTATACCTACTTTTCAATATAAAGTAGCATGCTACTCGAGTATTTTAAGTCAAATGTAATAACCGTGCTATTGACCAATGTGCTCTACTTGTAGCGCATTATATTTGTCCTCAGTAAGATACAGACAAAAGCCTAGTTTACTGGGGACACGACAAATGAAAGGCAACAAACCCAGCTCCATAAAAATTGTGTATCCACATTAAATTACCTGTTTTTTTCACAAATTACATATTTATAAAATTTCTTGTCATATAAATAAATTACTTAATAACACTGTCAAATTGACGTCATATTTTTCAACCGAATTCTCTGAGTCAAAGGCTAATAACCCACTGGTGCGGCATTTTGTCTTAATCTTAGAAATGCATAGGTTTTTTAAACATTTATGTTCTTTCTCTAAGTTTTCTTCATTATTCTTTTAATCATAAATCTAATCTGAGAATTTAAATATTTAAAAAAAATGTACTGTTTAAATCAATAATTATATTAAAATTATTCAGCATAATATTTGTATTGCTTGAAATAAATGTTCTAGATTGTCTTTAATAGAAATAAAATTTATAATTTTGTAAAAAAACTTCTCATTTCCAAATGCAATTTTTAAGTTAAATGTAAATATGTTTGTATATTTTTTAATTAATAATATTTTTAAGCGATACTTAATCGACATTTTGTTTTTTACCATATATTTTAAAAATTGTAATTTTTTCCATTCCAATTAGTGTAATTATTATAAATTTAACTAATTTTCTAACCTTAAACTGTATTTTCACTTGATCGTAATCATACCGACGACTTGGCCTATTTTACAAAACGCATGTATTCCAACCCGGGAGTTGCGAGTGCAATTCTTGTTGGAACCCATACTTAAAGAAAGAGGATTCCAGTGTAATGTTCACTTAAACCCTCTTTAATATATTTGTTTTGATTGGTAAGAAGAGATTGCCACATGACAATAAGCCCATCAGATTTTACTGTATATAACAAAAGTGTAATAAATACACTACAAATTGAGAGCTATCCAAGATCTACATTTTGATCGACCATGAACTCACCTAAACATCTCGTTTGTTTTTGTAGCAAAATTTACAGCAATTGAAAGCAAATATTCAAGTGGGAATTACCTTGATATCACAGGAAACACTAAGAAAGGTAATAGAAAACTCCATGAAAAGAGTGTATACTCGTAGTACCCGGCGGTAAGTAATACACATCGGGCTTAAGAAAGAGACTGTCGCTTTGTAGAGCGTCATCTCTGTCGCACGGACTGTTAGCGCATCGTGCGACAGAGATGATGTTCTACAAAGCGACAGTCTCTTTCTTAAGCCCAATGTGTATTACTTACCGCCGGGTACTATACTTCTGTGTTCAACATAATGGCTCACATTTACCTGATATAAATTTTGGCACATAATGTAAAAAAATACCAAACAATAAACTCGTATCGCCAATTTTTGTTTATTACATTTCATTTTTGTTTATTACATTTCATTCATAAGTTACGAGTATATCAAAAGTCTTTAAAGGATTTAAAAAAAATAATAAAGCGACTTTTACCGCACCCAGTATTAATGTGGTCTCTGTCTTTCAAAATATTTTATTGAACTGTATTCACCCTTATTCTTGTTGTGATATAGTGAGTGAAATTACGTAGGCATTGTGAGTTAAGCTACTATTATTTAACCTCAGGTAATTACTACTGCGAATAATATGGGACTAGTGTATTTAAAATTCTTAAAATAGCAAAAAAATAAGACCATGTATAATTTATTACATTTTATTACCCTTACCCTTACAAACCCTGTCAATACTTTATTTATTACCCTTACAAACCCTGTCAATATTGTTAGGCCACTCCGGGTTAATTTGTTTTTGAATCCATCTAAGAATAAAATGGTGATAGGCGTTGATATGAAGGTCTATAGGCATTTTCAGCATTTATAATGTGTTCAACTGATTATTTTAAGATTATGTATTTTTATCAGAAATGGCACTGTACACTAAGTTATTGTAGATGAAATGTCATTCGTAGCTTATTAAAAAAACTTTGATTTTTTTAAATGTTAATTTATATTAAGTGTAATAAATATATAATAAAGAATATGAATAAAAATTATACTTACTGAATGTTAATTTTTTTTAGTTTCTCCTTTCTTGAAAACCTGAACTCTTATATTCCTCAATTTGTATTTGACATTATCATTACTGTATATCAGGCCTGGGCAAACTACGACCCACAGGCCGCATGCGGCCCGTCGTCCATTCTCATTCGATCCATCGTCCCATTCTCATGCGGCCCGTAAGGCACGGATTTAAAAAATAAACATTTATTTTATTATTCATTTTTAATAAAATAAATAAAACAATTATTGTTTTCTTTTTTATTCACCACTATTTTCATTTCTGTGAGTTCACTACCGGTTTCAAAGACCTCCATCTTCCTCGTCAGGTGAAGATAAATGTGAACTTTATCTTTACCTGACGAGGACGACGGGTCTTTGAAACTGGTTATGAACACACAAAATAAAAACAGTGATGAATACAAAAGAAAGAAAAAAACAAGTGTTTTATTAAAAACTCATAAATATGACACCGCAGTCTTTTTTTAAGATTCAAGATGTTTTTTTATGTTATAATAAATAAGAAAATGTAAATAACCCGCTGTATAATTTAATTTTTATAAACATATACGATTGATACAGATTTTGGATTCCATGGATACATTGAGTACACAGAATCCGTTTCGGACCACGGATACCTGCTGGAAAACACCTATTCAGATCATTAAAAGCTCAGCTTCATTTAAAGCTCAGGAGAACAGTCTTTTTCTGGACTAAGTAAACTCCCCCTTTCAGCACTTTCATCTAATTCGGTCCACAAGGTTGCACAGCCCCTCCATAGTCTCATTAGTTGTGGACTCATATCCCTGTGGATTTTCTAATCCATAAGTAAATCAAGGCAAAACAGTCCAACCAGATAGGTCACTAGCTATCCTTACGTGACATTCAGAGTCCTGGTACAGGGCCTTAACCAAGCCTTCAAAGGGAATAATAGTGACATAGTGAGGGGGGAAGGTATCCTCAGAATTTATTTGGTTCTCTCTATTCCTGTTCGGAGCCTGCTGAGAAATTTCCAGGTTCTCCAGACCCGAAGTTCCTCTCAAGTCGTTCATCTTAGAACAGCAATTGGTTGTTTCAGAGATTTAGTAATATTGAGTTAAAAGGGAAGGAATGGGATTTGTTTAGTTTAAATAAATATTCTTAAGAAATTTTTGAATAAAAACATTTATTTATACAATGTTGTGCAAAACATAAATAATATTTCCAAGAACCATGTGTAAAACTGTTACAATAAGATGTATATACCGTATCAAAAGAAATCTTTCCATTTCATCATTTCCTACAATAGACAAACAATTTTATTCAGTATAATAGTGCTGCCGCATATTAAAAGGGCAAAGAAAATTAAGCAATCACAAATAATAATTTGTGGCTCGAAAATACAACGAATGGGATGCGTCACAGTTTGGTAAATTTTAATGCAATTACAAGTTCCAATTTATAGTCAATATTATTAATTTTTAAAGAGCAAGTCTAAAAGAGATATGCGCGACACATTTATCAAAAGAAATATGGATTTTTCCCTGGCTCTATCCCACAATTTTTTAATGAGTATGCTCGACTCCTTAAGCATCAGAAGAGATCTACACACCTGTCTGTATATATAAAAATTACTAACAGAAAAAATAGCAAATCTCTCTTTGATCGAGAGATTTTTGTTTACTATACCTGACAATGATTTACACTATCGTGAATTAAGATTATTTTCGGAGTCACATTCACAAACTGAACTATTAAGAGTGTCACGAAAGAATTTTCCGATAGATCTTATATCCTCAATTTATCCACTGAGATCTGCAAGATTCAATAAATCTTATAGATCTCTGGATTGACGATTGAGCTTCTTAATCAACTTTGTAGACATAACTGAGTCACTCGGCAGGTAAGCACGAGAAATCATTGTTTCTATCGTTATTGAAAGTAATTATTAATCAACTTTAAAATTAAATAAATAAAATAATTTATGAATAGAATCGAAGAAATCATAGAAGGAATCGGCGCAAAACGTACCGATAGTTTGATGTTTTACGTTTTTGTTACCCAAAAGCAAGTTTTACGCAATTGTAAAAGTTGTATTTTCAGCCCCTAAATTGGATGTACGTATATATGCAAGATTCAACCCACAAAAGTTTTTTTAGCATATTTGTGTTAGAATATTTAATCAACAACATCAGTGGCAATGCCAAGCAACATCAGTGGCCAACAAATAGAAAAGTGTCAGGAGTACAAGTACCTGGGGACCATGATCCACTCATCAGGAGACCTAGATTTAAATATTCAGCACCAAATATGAGGATATGGCTGTACCGCATATGAGCTTTCAACTTGGCTGAAACGGCGGGAAGTCGCGGGTGTGACTTATGATAAAAAGATGCCCGTCAAACTCAAGGGGCTAGTTTACAAGAGTGTCATTAGGCCAGGCCTGTGCTCATATATGGCTCAGAAACCTGGAATACCTTCCTAAGGCACGTCCGTGCCATACAGACAGCTCAGATGAAAATGTTGAGATGGATGTGTGGTGTCACAAGGCTTGACAGGATCCGAAACTCCTACATCCGTAGGAGTCTAGGTGTACGCGACATCTCTGACAAGATTCAAGAGAGCAGGCTGCGATGGTATGGACACGTCAGCAGAAGACCATCAGAGTATATAGGAAACAGGGCGCAGAAACTTAATGTCCCTGGTAAGAGGTCCCGAGGAAGACCCAAGTGCGGGTGGTGCGAGATGGTTGGGCGGAACATGAGGGACGCCATAAAACCATAAATAGTGTAAGCACCATTTTGATTAACAAACTCACCTGAAGAGTAGACAGTATGTATTGAAACGCATGCAGTTATATGCTTATAGATGTAGTGGAAAAAAATAAGGTCAATTTTTTTATTCCATTAACACTTCAGTGCTGAGGGCACGCCAAACGTGTTCTATTGATAATACATTTGTATCTTTGCTCAATTTCTCAACACAGCGCGTATTTAAATAAAACTTTATTCACAGTGAATGTTAGGTCTAAACTATTTCAACAATTGTAAATTTTGTCTAAAAAAGTATTCCATACAATCCCATTCAGAGGGACTATGTAATGTTTTCACTAAAAAAAACTCAAAACAGAGAACTGGGGGTTGGACACTTTGCATATATACATCGGTTAGCAAAACAACATTTTCACATATCAAATATCTATGCTAAGACTTTTTAACACAAAGTAAATTCTTATTTAAAGCAGCATTGTAAATGAAAATGTTTTGAATATCTGTTAAACCTATCTTTAAATATGTTTTGAATCCTTAGAGAAACACGTAAAGACCATTAGCTAGGTGAAGAGTTCTGACCGAAAACCGATTCCATCGCTGTTACCATCTACTCGCTCGTAATATTTTTTTAGCTAAACATTGTGTATCAGACATATGCGTCACAGAAATTAGAAAATTTATTTAGTAAAATTGTTTTTCAAATCATTATTGTATATTGTTGTATTGTAATGCATCATCTGTGTTTTTCCATTACTTGTGACTATATACCTGCATATATTGTAATAAAAAGTTTCTTACGTGTGGCATTTACAAGTAATCACTATAGATCAGGGGTCGGCAAACTACGGCCCGCGGGCCAAATCCGACCTGATGCCTATATTAATCCGGCCCGCAAGCTAATCATCAAACCAAACTCATTTTTGATATTTTTTATGTGTTTGTTATGTTAAATTGTTTTTGTACTATATTGTTTTATTCAGTACATAGTTAGTTTAAGTTTATTTTAATACTTTAATGAAATTACATTATTTTGTCATGAACAAAATTTTTATTTCAAGAAAATATTAGTTCACTATTTACACGTTCACTGCGTCGAACACGGCTCCCGTGTCCATACAAAATAGCCTTGAATGTTGAGTGCACTCATAAACGTCTCCCGATAAGGATTCGTCGCCGGTTTCATGTGTTTTGAAGACACGAAGGAATACACTTGTATATGATGTTTCAATAGAAAGTAGAATTTGATTTTTAACAAAGTTATGGGTTTTCAAAAATTTGCGAATTTTCAGCATCTCTTTATACGCAGTGAACATGTTAACAGATGATAATTTGCAATCAATTTTGATGATAGGAAGTTCTAGCTTCAAACCCCAGTTTGATAAAATGTTATCTCAGAAAAAGCAATTACATTCATCTCATTACATTTAATTTATTGCTCAATAATATGAATGTTTTGGCTGTTTCTACAATACCTTAATTAATAAATGTAAATATTTAATTAGTTTTTTCGTAAGTGTGTAAGCAAAATGTGTATAAATATGATCACCGCCTAGTAAAAAAGGCAAAACCTGTTTTTTTGTTAAATAAATATCCTCGAGTTTGCTTCCTGGCCTGTCGAGCCTAAAATTTGCTTCCTGGCCCGTCGAGCCTAAAATTTTTACGATCTGGCCCTTAGCGAAAAAAATTTGCCGACTCCTGCTATAGATGATCGGATACCACCTACGTGCGGACAACGCGTGGTATGCGCGGCGCTTGCAAGAAATGATTGGCATACACGGTCAAATCAAGGAGCTTACGATGGGCTAAACGCAAGGAACGAAAAACGGAAAAAAAAATATTTCCGCCTGCTGGAACGTCAACTGTGTTTTTATTTTGACAAACTTCTACCTGCCAATGAGGAATCTCTTCACTGAAAATGCAAGAAGCTAACCGGAATCTCCGAGGATTGAGTGGTAGCCATCCACCTACTTTACAGTCTTCGTAACCGGTGCTGTGTACATTGTCTATCGAACCAGAAATATCATCGAGATTTGAGGTGATCTTTGAAATCAACATTATAAAGTTACAAAAGCTACACTATAATGCTGCTTTAAAAAATAATTTTATTTTACAACTAAACTTACATTTTGATTAAAATTAAATATCAGGTGATTGTAAAGATGCATACATTACAATGACTAGCCATAATTTTACAATGTTTGGCTCGACATAAATAATAAAGATAAAAACATAATTTAATGATATGTTTAGCCTCCACAAGTTGAGATAAATGCTAAATTTTGCAAATAATTCTTTTACAAAAATACATTGTTATCATTTAATAAATTTACAAAATAAATTAATTTTTAATACTTCAATATCACATTTGTGTACAACATTCAAATAACAACATAAACACACGCCGTCTCTATTATGATTGGAAAATTATTTGAACTAGCGATATTATAAAAAAAAAACTCTCGACTTCTTATGGCGATACTGATATTCAGTAACTAGAGAGTTTGCTTGGACACAAAATTTATACAATCCATTTTTGTCGCTTTAGACCTGCGATTGAATATTGCAAAAGGTTAATATGAAAATAATTTACAATTCTTGATAGCCTAAATTACCTTTGAATCCAAATAATATGGAGTGCTCGAAATTATTTGTTAAAATCGAATTAAGAGCATAAAATAATATGCAATCTTCATAAATGCTTGTTAAAATCAACTGCATATCACAGGTAGTGAAAATAGTGTAATATGGAATCTTAAAAATTGTTTATTTCTAATTTAGATGAAATACATTTTTTTAAATAACCTTTAAAAATCAAATTTAGATCATCGTAGGTGGTAAAAATAATATAAATGACTTCTTGAAATCAAATTTAAATAATCGATAGTGAAAATAATAATTCTTCATAATTATGTGTTAAAATCGAATTAAGATCATAGTAGTGAAAATAATATGGAGTCTTCAAAATTGTTTATTTCAAATTTAAATCAAAGGTAGTGAAAATAAGACATTGCGTAATCTTCAAAATTATTTGTCAAAATAAAATTTATAGCATAAGTAGTCAAATAATATGAAATGTACAAAAAAAACTTGTTAAAATTAAATTTAGATCATAGGTAGTGAAAATAATATCGAGTGTACAAAATTACTTGTTAAATTCAAATTTAGAGCATAGGTAGTGAAAATAATATCGAGTGTACAAAATTACTTGTTAAATTCAAATTTAGAGCATAGGTAGTGAAAATAATATCGAGTGTACAAAATTACTTGTTAAATTCAAATTTAGAGCATAGGTAGTGAAAATAATATCGAGTGTACAAAATTACTTGTTAAATTCAAATTTAGAGCATAGGTAGTGAAAATAATATGGTGTGTACAAAATTACTTGTTAAAATCAAATTTAAATCATCGGCATAAAAATGTCCATATTATCCCAGAGTGAGTCATTTAGCTCAGGTTATAAACATAAACTGTATAATCAGGCACTTCACAAACAAAAATTCATAAATTCGGCATGGATATCAATAAAATATTACCTCAAAAGCCAAATATATAAATGTTATATAATATAATTAGTGTATTCTTGATATATAGTCAAAACTTTATTTCAAGGGTTAAAAAAAAGGAAATATATATTAATAAATTTAAAGAATTTTGCAATCTTATTAACCACTTAACAGTAGGATTTTTAACACGCGACCTAACACAACGACGAACTGTGAACAAATAAATTCTATACGAAAATATATTCCGTTCGGAGAAAACAAGTTGAATAAAGATCTGTCCAAATGACGCTCGGGAGAAACTCTCCCAACAAGTCGAAACAAGATTTGCCCGAACGAGGCTCGGACTCGTCAGTATAAAAAGAAACTTCGCGGCCGAGTCCCGCTTGGGCAAAACTATCAAGTGATTAAAAAACATTATTTATCTAGTCAGGTGCTTTTGACTTAGAATATTATCCCGCTAAGCAATATGTAAAACGAAAATGGTATGAATTTAGGAAAAGCTGATAAGAACAACTCTCAAATAATACGACATTAGATTTCCTTTTTTAAACAAGTTACAGGTATCCTTTTACCCTGGAAAATTATGTGGAAAAAACTGTGCTGCGAGAAAAGAGCAGCATAGAGTGAATTTCATATGACCTGATTGATGATGACCAAGCATTCAAATTTCAACAAAGATTTCTTTACAAATATATTTTTTTAAAACATAAAAATGTACAAATTCAGTTTATAATAAACACCAATCACAAGAAGAATGCAATTATATTAAAATGTTATATTACAAACATACCTACTTATTTTATATATAAATTTACAAAGTTTACATACAAAAATTCTCACATGTACAAAAACACAAAAAGGCCACTGTTATGAACTGTTTTTGTTATATTTTTCTGTCTTCATAAAAAAGTGCATTAATAAGAAAAACACATTCAAATATACAATAAATTGTGTATATAACATAAAAAATTATTTCAAATTATAAGTAAAATAATATATGAGTGATTTCAGATTCACAACAAAGAAGTATTCAAACAATTCCACTATAAATTCATGACATATATTAACAATGTCCAATCACCATTTTTTTAAGTGGTCATTTTTATATGATCGAGTTGTATCTGTTTTTATATGCTCTTGGAAGCTTACGTGAAATATTTTAACTTAAATAATTCAGTTAAAACTGTGTCATTGCGAATTATGTCATTGAAATTGAAATGCGGATAAGACCTGATCAAAATCATGACAACCTTTCCCAGTGTCCGGATTGTTTTAAAGGAATTCTGATTTTTATGAAAGGTTTACTAAAATTGCTATATCAAATAACTATTAGGAATATTGTATTGAAACTTTGTTTATTCGCTTAAAATACTTTAATAGTTTAGTTTAGTATGATAATTCTGCCAACATCCTCTTTCGTGGAGAGCTACATCACACTCGATACATGTACCAGGTCTCACTTATTTCCTTGTACTTGGAACACACCTCGTCAGTTGATGGAATACATATCAACACATGTTTAAATATGCTCTTTATCAACCCGTTTGGAGGATTCTGCCAATTTCTTATAATATTTGAACTCAGAGACTATAATTAATCTCCAAATTCATGTGTAAAAATCTTCAAGATCTGACACTTGATAATGCGACGTCAGAATCGCCATCTTAAATCAATTCATGCATATTTTTATTATGAATTTATGGTATTGACCATGTTGGAAATTAGGAAACTATTGTTTAAAGATTGAATTGTTTACAAAAATACTTGCTAGATGTCAGTAATATGTCCTTTTTTAGAATTGATCACATGAAAACATGGGACCGGGGCTCAATCCAAATCTAGTTCATCACGTTAGAACACGGGATCGGGATACAAAATTGTTAAAAAGTAGAAGTCAATTAAATATGACAAAAATAATAGTTTTACAATAAATACACGCTGCATTTAACTCAAATTTTGGATTTAGTTGCTGGAACAATAAAGCTACGGTTTTCTAAGAAAGCGGGTTCGTTATATAGCGCACGTAACATGACGTGATGCTGGCGCGCAACCAGATGGCAGAAATGAGAACCAGATTTTCAAAGATCGAATGAAAAATGTGTTTTGTATCTCATTTAATATTCAGGAAAATAGTAATAACCGACTCAAGTTAAAAAAAGGAATTAAATTGTAAGTTATTTTTACATCTACTAGGAATACTTCCTTCAGAGAACACACATGCATTAGTGGGCTCTCAATACAAGTACTTATTATGATAAATTTAAAAAGTTTCAAATATCACAACATTTGAGAACACATGTCATAATATACTTATTTCAAATATACGCATTTACAAACCATAGAGCATAACAGAGGTGAGAATCAAATAGCCATATCTTATTTTAGATTTAAAAGAATAACCATTTTAATATTTCTAGAGTTTTAGCATTAACACTTGTTTATTCAAATATAATAAAAAATTGAAACACTGTTTTATCCACTTGAAAATATATATTTAACCCAACTAGTTTCAAGTAATATACAACTATCTTCAGGGGTATTCCCAACTGACTGAATTTGAAACGTGGACAATATCACTAATAAACTTTAGGAGCTGACTTTGACAATTTTAAGAGAACGGAGAGGGAAAATTTTGTATTCCTGAGTAAAATAAAATAACACTAAAGGGATTAAATTTTACTGTTTGCGCTAACTTTTATATTTAAAATGAGTCGCATATGACTAGTTGGGTTAAATATATATTTTCAAGTAGATTAAATAGTGTTTCAATTATATTTGAATGACCGTTTCAGTGATACAGGTACCCTTCTTTTTACGCAATCATGCTTTACACAATTTCGCTATTACGCAATTTAAATAAAATAACAAAAAAAAAAGCTGATTTGAATTTCACAATCAACCTGATGGTGCTGTGTGTGCAGTGTAGATTATTCACACGCAACATACATTATAAATTCTCACTCACAATTATTTGAAGAAAAAAAAACTGCAAACCGTCTATCTACCAATCCAGAAGAACCTTCAAAGTAGTAAGATAATGACGACCCAGATCTGCCAGATCCAGTTGATTTGTTAACTAATTTAAATAAGTTATGTAGGCCTTCAAATTAAAAAAACAATTTTTACATTTTTTTTTCGTTTAGAACAAATCTCTATCTCACCCATTTTCAAATCAATTCACTTGACGTATTTTTCTAGTTACACACCTTTTTCTAGAACCAATAATTATCACAAATCGAGAGATACCTGTATATTACAATTTGTTCCATTTAATGACAAGTGTGAACTGCTAGGTTAGGCAGATAATATTTGCTTCTATGACAATAAAAAAAGGAAGGGTTGGTATAAATTAATAAATAAAAAAGGAATTAAGGCTATGTTTTCATTATCATGTGGCATTACAGAAAGATAGTTATTCAAGGATGGTAACTGGTTATTCAGAAAAAGGCGCTTGAGGGAGTAACAGTTTGTACCAGATTACGATGTGAAGTCTGCAGTTTACAAGTGGTGTTTTAAACAATCTCCTGATGTTTTGAATAACGGACAAAAAAAACTTGGACACGTTGGAATAATTCCATTGGGTTACAGGAGACGAGGTAGAAACTGATTATATAGTCTTGTAAATAACGACTTACGCTACACTTTTGTTTTTGTTATATTCATTTATACAAATCAAGCAAGGCAATCAGTATGGGCGTTGTGTAGACTTCCATATAACTTTAATTTTTTACAAGAAAAAAGAAATATTGTTCTGGCCAAGAAAAATTAAATTAAATAAATTGTACGAGTTTACTTTTTATTGTGTTGGGCTCGCCTTATACTGGGTTTGCCTTATTTCTATTGTATATAACACTACTTCTACGTCAATATTGATTATCAATTATTTTTTTGTATCACAGAGATCATTTGACCGTTGAAATAAATAAATACAAAGGCCTTTTTTTTATTGTGGCGGAGGCCAACGTTTATTTCAGCCTGCCTTTGTACTTCGTAGGATTTCAAAAGCACTTTGGCAAAGAAATAATTAGCTATAGAAAAAAAAATAGTGAGGGGTTGTTTTAATAAGAATTTTATCAAAATTCAGGCAAACATTTGAGCTTCAGAGAAATTTATAACTTTGATATTAGGCCATTCCATGTATTTATTAAAAAATGTCAAAGAGCTGGGAATCAATTGAATTATCAGCACCAAATCTTCTAATCAATGTAAAGTTAGTAGTTCGCAGATTTATTGTTAACACATATCCATTTTGTATTTAGTTCAAAGCTATTTTTTCTTTTCGAGGTGTCGTCTCTCATTGGAGGATGGCCACCATAATAGCGATCTTTATCTTGTTTACTGCACATAAATATTAATTTTGTATTAAATTCAATACAATAATAAATATGCACTTTCAATGTAATATTTTTCAAAGCTGTTTTCAAAAAACAGTTTTTAAAGCTGTGAAAAAAATATGGCTTTTTATAATTTAAAAAAAAATTAAGCCTGGATTGAATTTATTGACATGTGTGGCCTAGTGGTACAACACTTGTTTTCTGCTTGAGTATTTAAGGCTTAACGGTGCTCACACAAGTATCCTTAGCTGTTTTTTTTTCAATATTCAAGTGTTTCGATATCTTTGGAATTGGCTGGAAAAAATCCAATTAGCAATAAACTGACCACACAGTTTTGTATGTAACAGAAAAGTAAAAAATACTATGATATATACATTTTGTTCCTAAATAATATTAATATTTAAGAACAATTTGACTTTCGTGGCCTAGTTAGTAAAACACCTGTCAGGATTTGTGGGTTCGAGAACCAGTCTAAGAGTGCTAGTCTGGTTTTCACTTTAGGCCTCTTTAACATATTTTTGGTTAGTACAAAGAAATTGTCATATGGCAATAAACCCACCAGGCTGTAATGTATACAGCAAACTGTAATGTATCCAACAAAAGTGTAATGATTACAAGTGGATGTATTTATACGAAAAAGAAGACATTTTAAAATTATTTTTTAAATAGAATGTGAAGTTTTTATCTTTCATTGGAAATATATCAAATGGGTAAAATGTACATCTTAAGGTTGACTCAATAAATAAAAGCTACCTCATCTTAAATTTATTCAAATTTCTCAAAATAGCTAGAATGTGGGATGTATCCAAATGGTAATATTATGCACATATTGCTGCCAAAGCTCAAACGATATACGAGTAGTAGGATCAGGTTAAGTAAATCAATGTTTAGGAATAATATGGTAGTCACTAAGAACCGCTTGATGCGCTGGAACAGCAACCTGTTCTGCTGTTTCTCGAGGAGTTTGCCGCGAGGTTGACGGTGTCTGAGTTAGCGTACGCCTGCTGATCACGCTCTGCCATCTTCTCTAGTGCTAACCATCTGAAATATATACACCATTGTGATATTTCTTAAAAGTAACTCCAACCAAACAATACTGGAGAAATAAATTGTTTTATCACAATTTTTTCTCTTACTCCATAATAGTGTCCCAAAAAATGCAAATACAGGCGGTCCTCGACTTTCGCACATTCTACTTTCGAACAATTCGCTAATTCGCACATTTTAAAAAATTCAATTTTTTAAAGATTTTTGTCGATAATGCAAAAATTGTTTGCTTCCATGCAGTCGCTCCCACTTTTTTCCAAGAACTATAGTATATTGAATGCAATAAAAAATTTTGGAGACTCGTGGGCTGAAATAAAAGAGACAACAATGAAAGGTTCCTGGAAAAAATTATGCCCATAAATGATGAGTGATTTTATAAATTCTGAAGAAACTCCGGAAACTATCACAGATGAAATAGTTAGCCTAATGAATGAACTAAACTTGGATGTCAACAATGAAGATGTTAATGAGTTGATTGAATCTCACTCAGTACCTCTGTCAAATGAATACTTAATTGAGCAACAAGAGTTAAATGAAATACACAATGAAAGCGAGGAAGAAGAAGCTGATAAAATCGTCAAAACTTTGACAATCAAAAATATGAATGAATCCTTCGTGCATCTTGACAATTTTTTGACTATCATGGAAGAATGTGATCCCAGTGGAGAATGTATATCTCAAGTACGTAGGGCGATTGAGAAAGACACAGCATGTTATAAAACTCTTTATCAAGAAAAGAAAAAAGAAGGGTGGTATCAACTTACTCCTGACAAGTTTATAAAGAAAACACCTGAAAGCACTTAAACAAGCGTCGTTAACTTAATTATGTATATTGATAAATAATTATTTTTAATATATTATTGATAACTAATATATTTAAAATAATTATTTATCAATATACATAATTAAATATTTAAAAATAGAATTTTTGATGTTTTTTTTACATCCCTCTACTTTCGAACATTCAACATTCGCACACATTTTCAGGAACTAATTATGTGCGAAAGTCGAGGGCCGCCTGTACACTTTAAATCATTATAAATTCAGTATTTATTGAGGCATATCTAAGATTAAAACTCCAAATTAAAGAAGACAGATGTAGATTATTTTCGAGGGAAGTAGCGCAGGGTTTGAACCGGCGACCGGAAGTCCAGTGCGTTAGATCGCATTAATTGAATATGTCATGGTGGGGACCAATACACTAATATGTACTGTCATTGTTGCTACTTTTAATATTGCGCGGTTGTTGTTTTATATATTTAAACATATTTGGTAAGAAAACGGCAGAAAACTTAGTAAAGGAGAACGAACTACACAGAAACCTTTGTAGATCTTCCTGTTTTGTAGACCTTTACTGGTATTGATGGTAGAGTTTTCTTGAAGATTAGAATGCTCAATATTTAAAAGTATACACTTACCTCTGCACGGCCAGTGTGAAGGCCTGTATTACATTACTGGCGGTCTTGGCCGAGGTCTCGATATAGGAAGATATCCTGTGCTGATTGCACCAGTCTGCCAGCTGCTCCGCCGTCACCTCTCTGGGTGATATGTCTGACTGGAATCATCAATTGATGACATCAATAAACTGGACAAGTTGTAAGATGCACTTAAGAATACCACATAAAAAGACTTTGAAACATATATTTGGATACTAAAATTACAACGGTAGGCTGAAAAATTTGCAGAAAAACACTCTTGTGAAGTACGGATACAAACATGTTTTTATTCTGAGGTCAGGAGCCTTGGCACCCACCAAACAAGAAGCTTCGACAACTGTAATTCTGAAGTTAAGCAAAATTCTACTCTTTCAAGTGAGATCTTTAGTACCTCTGCTATCTCCATAGCATCAATCCGGCGATCTTGAAGAATCAAGTCCATGACTATATTGTATTATCTGAAGTTACTGGACCCTCAATGGGAGAGTCATCTTAAATATCCTGTTGTCTGTGTTTAAACTCAGCTACCCAATTGTTAACCATTACATATAAAGAACTCCAACAATATGTCCGGCACCTTTTCAAAGATTTGTTTCAGTGTAATAAAATTTTGATAAAAAAAAAATTTATCACAGAATGCAGATACATATTATCCATTATTACAAAAATGTCAAGACTAAATTTAAACAACCTCTGTAGCCTAGTGGTAAGATTCTTGACTTCCACCCGAGGGATTCGTGTTAGATTCCTGATATTCCCCAAAAAAAGTGTGCCAGACTGGTAAAAGAGTTTGTCTGGTAACAATAACTGTAACTTACACATGCCCTAGTATTGCCATCATGTTCAATGATAAACCACGAGTTCCGTGCCTACCCCAGAAAAAAGGCTCGCTTATTGGGGCTGAAGATAATATTGTCTCTTGGCTATACTCTTCAATGTGTCCAAAACACTCATTCCGATGTAACTGCTGTCAAAATTGAACAACTCTAATCCTCCGGTTTATGGATAGAATCCACAAACTGCCATCAATATCATTAAGATTTAAGATATAATTTAAATGTATTCACCTTACTACCAACCACAATGTAAGGAAACTTTTCATTGATGTTTTCAACATCAGCGTAAGTCTTGAACTCGGCCATCCATGTGGCGAGATTGTGGAATGAAGATCTGTCATCAATAGCGTAGGTCAGAAGGCAAATGTCAGAGCCGCGGTAGAATGGGGTACGCAGGGATTTGAATCTCTCCTGTCCTGCTGTGTCCCATATCTGAAAACAAGATAATTATTATTTAAAATATTTTTTTCAAAGTCCCCCCCCTTAACTTTCTAACATTTACCTCATTTAAAATTTAAAACTATTTCCTTCCATTTTTTTCCTAGTCTACCTCTTCCTCATTCTCCATTTTTTTAACACAAATAAATTTGCTGTCAAAGTCTTTCACAACTCATTCTTTCAACGTGCCCAAACCATCTATAATACAAGAAGTCTTCTGAAAGCAGCTGTGTGAAAAATTCAGTTTTATTTTGAGCATGGACTATTGTTCTGATCCTGTGACGGCAGAATCCTTCGTATACCAAAGCATCACACATTATCTTTTATAGTTCGCTCTTCTATTTCCTGGTTCAACCAGATGTGCTTCTTTCAGAATATCAATCGAAATAAATAAACAATAATCTATTAAGTTAAAAAAATCCCGACAGTTCCAGAATATGATCTAACCAGTTAAAAGTAGGGTAACTAAAATTCTAGAGAAAATAGGAAATAAGGACACATTTGGAATGAAAAATTTGTTCAGGTTTTTAAAAAATAATAATTTTATTTCTGCGTACATTTTCTGAGAAATAGCATGACCATATGTTAGGAATGAATCAGTAAAATTAAAAGAATTTACATTAGTAATTCATTTAGATATACAGATATTTTCCAATTCAGAAACAGACACGCCGTGAATATTAAATAAATAAATTTTAAAACCTTGTACGTGTAACCCATTACATTTGAGTTTGTTTTTATTTACACAGCAGAAAAGTGCAGTCGTGAGTCTGCGTCAAATATATTAGGTGTTAACATAAGTTGTGTCCGTTTTTTTTCCAAATTAAACATGAGCACCAAAAGTAAAACAAAATGGTAACTGGTCGTCCGGAGCGCTCCATGTCTTTCAGGTCGTAATTACCGTCTTTGAAATGCAAAAACCATCGACGAGCTGTCCTTTCATTCATAGTATCTTCACTGTACACTTCACAAATATCGCTTACAGCCTTGACAGCTTTATTCCCTCGATTGAATGCGAACAGAAGGAGGTGTCGAAAATGCTCACTTTCGTCTACTTGACATTCCATTTTGAAGGCTTGTAATCAAATAAAATAATATATGTAACGTAAAAGCAAACACACTATCTTGTAGAGCAGAAAATTTTCTTTCGAATGACGTATAACATTTACCATTTTGTTTTACTTTTGGTGCTCATTTTAAATTTGGAAAAAAAACGGACACAACTTATGTTAACACCCAATACAATATTAACAAGACTCACAAAAACAAAGCAGTCGAGTTATAGAAATGAGGTGAAGACGGATACTAGAACAGATGATAATGCCAAGTAGAACAAACAAAGCAGTCGAGTTATAGAAATGAGGTGAAGACGGATACTAGAACAGATGATAATGCCAAGTCGAACAAACAATAAACACAATTTAAAAGAATTGATAACAACATTTAACTGAACTGCACGCACTAATGGTCTTTGAATAAGGTCGTTAAATATTATTATCATTTTTAACTCTTAACCCTTTAGATGCGAGGTGCGGATAAATCCGAATCACCGAGTACGTCTCTCAAGTGCTAAGTTTGGATTCATCCCACGCTCTGTAAAAAACGCAGGTTTGGAGGGCGAGGTGCGGCTATATCCGAATACTATTGAGTAGATCTTTTCCCCCAACTTCTGACATTCTTTCTTAAAAAAATGCTCACACGGTCTTTCTACACGTGTTTCAAATTTTGTCAAGAATTTGTCACCAAAAATTTGTCTCGAGATAAAAATAAAAAAATATACGAAATACAAAGAACATTTGGTCTTCTCCGAATAAATAATTTATCTCTTGCACGTGCAAGTCGGAGCACATGATAAATTTTGTCTTACACAGAACAATAAATTGGTCCAGCGGGCGTGAGCATAGACACAAATTTTTTGACGTTCCCAGATTCCGAATTTTAATGAATTCCACACGTGCAATATAGTTTTGGATATATATAAAAAATATTCAATAGTTGGCATTTAGTTGAACTTACGAATTCGAAGTGTATTGGTGCATCAAGAGTTTCAATGTTTAGAATTTTTGTTCCGAATTAGAGTGAGACGTGAATAGCATCGCTTCCTCACCCATAGCGGTTTTTTAGAATGAATATATCTACGTCACACACTGGCACACGTTTGATTGTATTGGTGAATTTATTCCCGACTTTCACAAAATATCTCTGATACGGCCGATAAGTGCTAATTATATTTTTTTCATTCAATGCGTAAATGTGTGGAGGAATACCTAAAATCTGAACCCAATATTTATCATATTTATAGAGATATTAAAGTGTTTAGAAGCAATGTGTACTAATTACACATCACAGGACAGGAAGGGTTAATAATAGATTTTTTTTATTTATTCTGAAGATGAATATAGATGCAGCAGATAATTACTATATACATATAAAAAAATTGCAATTATATCTTTAACTTTATTTTTAATGGATACTTGACTCATTACGTACGTGACTTTTTATGAAATTTTATTCAGCACTTCAGGGTTAAAGTACCCACATACGAGTATATATAATCATTTTTCTGAATAATCAAGTGACACAGTGGTCGACAGTTCTGTGAACTTAAGCTGATTATAATAAAGTGGTATGTTTGATTATTTTTATCTTGTCTCTATAAAGGAAACTGATTATTTGTAGACAAGATTAAAACTGTAGTTTTCTGATGCAGAAAGCTCCAATTAAAATAGATGACATCTGATATAGAAATATGTAATAGTTTATTTATTTATATAAAGAAATAAACGGCATAATAAAAGAGTCAGTAGTAAGTGCTCGACACATTAAGTATAGAAAACTAGAAAAAAAATTGAAATAATTTTACACAATTACAACAAGAACAATCAAATAGAAACAGATATCAAATCGTACAAAATCACATGTTACCAACACAATACAGGGCTGTCCACAGGCGCACAACCCGCACTGCAAAAAAATTGCAAACAGAAAAGACAAATCATTGAAAAACAAAATATGAGGCGTATCCAGAAAGTAAGTGTACTGAGGCTCTCAAGACTGGATGGATTTTATTTTCGACATGTTGGCTACACTTCCGTGTAGCCTGACCCTTCCCCTCCGCAAGGAGACCGGTTCGAGGTCAATACGTTGAGAAGTGTCGACGCGACAACACGTTTCGTGAAAAATTTCAATCCAATTTCTCGCCAAGTGTGAAATATATATGGTGGGATGCAAAAGGCATAATTTATCACGAAGTTCTTGCGTAAAAAAATTGCGGAGGGCGATTCAGAACAAGAGCAGAGGCATGCTGACAAAGGGAGTCTGCCTGCTGCACGACAATGCCAGACCACACACGGCCAACGCCACGAAGGAACTGCTCGCCTCGTTTAAATAATGGGATGTCCTGAACCATCCCGCGCATTCCCCTGACCTAGCACCTTAAGATTACTATCTCTTTACCTCCCTGAAGCTGCACATGGGTGGAAAAAGGTTTTCAACCGACGAGGAGGTCAAGGAGGAGGTGGAGAAGTGGACGGAGGGGTTGGAGGGAAACTACTTCGAGGAAGGCATCAAAAAGTTGATACCCCGCTTCACCACCTGCATTGAGAGGAATGGCGACTATGTCGAAAAATAGCTTACATATGTACCACGGTAACCACGTAATTTTTTTGTTTAAATAAAAAAAATTGTAACCTACAAAAATTCAGTACACTTACTTTCTGGATATGCCTCGTACAAATTGAAAGCAAACTATAAAAGACGGCGTCAGACAGGTGTAACTTCACAAATCTCTTTTAGTACGGGAAAAAAAGCTATTAAAAAAAGTTCCTCAAAGTTCTTGAAAGACATGCGGGATTCCATTTCGTGCCTTTTCAGGCCCTCCTTATAGATCAGCAAACTAACTCCTAAAATATCCGAGACTGCAGCGTGATCATTTCCGATCCTGTGTAGTCTAGGTATGGGAGAATTCTCAAAATAATTTGTTCTATAATTTTTACACAGAAATGTGTCTTACAGCCTGGTAATTCTTGTCAGAACCCAGATGCCATTCACAGCTTTGAAAAGTACAATCAAGTCCGCTATTATTAGTTTAACAATGATGCGTACTCTCCCCTATTATTTTTAATGTTTAATCTGAAGCGAAGAAGGCAACCCTTGGAGTGTTGGACTATCCAAGCAGTCTTCAGTATCGGCGTAAAAAGTAAAATTTTCTTTCTGAGCATGGACTGTTACTCCGATCTGGTGACTGCACAATCCTTTGTATACGAAAGCATCACATCACACATCATCTTTTGTAGTTCAATCAAATGTGTTTCATTCGTCCTTATTTACTTTGTAAAACTCCCTATTTTCTTGATATATACCTTTTATACAATTTTTGTTCCTTTTATTAATTTACTAAGTTTAAGACACAATCATAGGTTCCGATTGTTTGGAAGAAATCGCTTTAGAGCAAGCATGGGCAAATTGTGACTCGTGGGCCGTTTGAGGCCCACAAGGGTGTAGTGTGTGGTCCATGAAGTTTTTTTATAAATCACAAAACTATGGTTGATTGGAATAAATTAAAATTGGCTTAAATGAATAAATCTGTCAGATGTATTTATATGAAAGTGTTAAAATAAATAAATAAACACGCTTTTTCAAAAATCAATATATATCATTGATAGTTTCCCTAGTGCTTAAAATGTTTCCATTTATCGCTGGTATTAGTTATTCACCGGTTGTATTGACCTACTTTTATGACCTATAACTGGTTTATGTTGTCGAATTTGGGTCATGATTGATAACACACTTGATTGGATAAACAAACAAAATATTTTACCAAAAGTTCCAAGATAACAAGACCTAATCTATTTATTTATGACATTATCCTACATTCTCAATATTGGGGATATCTCCAACCTGACTATAAAGCGGTGATTCTTTTTTGATCATATGGTACCCTTCAACCTATTCAAACTGAGATCAGATGTCACCTAGTGTCTACTCCATGGTTTCGTTAAATTATTTCAATTGCTTCCGAGTGCCTGCCGGTGGTGTCTCTATCATAGGCCATATGGAGGTCTCTAGTACCCATATTGTGTGGTATTAATTGCGTCATTATATCCCAAAAGTAGAGTTTGTATTAGATGAATGGCGCCTTGACTGAATGGTTTAATATTTTGAAAGGGGTAAAGACAGAATGTGTCATGTCATCCAGGTTGTTCAATATTTATATAGATTCATGTCAGAAGGAACAGAGGTCTATTGGTGGCATATAAATGTCGAATGGGAATGTCTGTAGATTGCTGACTCTGACATGGTGGTGTTGGCAGAGAGTGGAAATGAGCTGCAGAGTTTGATAATAAAATTGTATGAAAGGTGTGAAAAGAAAGACAACCTTCGTGGCCTGGTGGTAAGACACTAGTTTGCCGATCCGGAGGTTGCGGGTTCAATCCCCGCTGGAACCCACTTTTTTTTTTAAATGGGATTCCTGTTTGGTTTACACTTAGGGTCCATTAAAACATCTTCCTGGTTGGTCGGAAGATTGCCACATGGCGATATATGGGTGAACAATGAAAGATTAGAGCAAGTTGAGGAATTATATTTAGGTAGTATTTTATCAGATGATGGAAGAGTTAAGAGGGATATTGAATGGCATGGTGCGATAGGAAACAAATCAATGGGGCACTAAAACATATATTAGGTTGTCCGGACGAAAATGTCGTATTTAACATGGTCATTTTTGACCATCAGTTGTGTTCCAGTCGTTGGTCCTACAAGACGTGTTTTGTGTTCTATTCATCAGTTGACATCTGGAGAATACTATTTTAGTGAAAAAATTTTTTTTTTTCGAACATGGGTTAAGATGGAGAGTTATATAACTGATAAACAATTTATACAAAATTGCATGTTGTACGAATACTGCCGAAAAAATAATGCAACAACTGCAACTAAAAACATTTGCGACACATTTGGAGAATGTTTAACTGTTCGGCAATGCCAAAGGTGGTTTAAACAATTTAAAAGTGATGATTTTAATCTAAAAAAACAATTCTCGAAGCGAGAAAAAATTGTGACAGTGGATGATGACGTATTTCGTACAGAAATCGAATCAAATCCAACACTGACTATACGACAATTAGCTGACAAGCTTGTGTACTCAAAATCTAGTGTGCAAGAACATCTGAAAAAAATCGGAAAGTTTGTGAAGCAGGGTGTATGGATACAGCACGATCTAACGGATGAGACCAATGCGGTACACAAGCGCATATGTGATTATTTAATAGAAAAAGAGACAAACACTCGCGTTTTTACACCATTTAGTGACCGGAGACGAAAAGTGGGTGCTATATTCGAACCAATGACGTAAACGCCAATGGCTTTCGAAGGGGCAGGTAGCAAAACAGACTCCTCGACTGGGTCTAACTAAAAAAAGTGCTTTTGAGTGTATGGTGGGATGCAAAAGGCATAATTTATCACGAAGTTCTTCTTTACAGTAAAACAATTACGAGTAAATAAATGCTGTAATAATGCATGTATTGAGAAATGCATGTATATGGAATGACAATATATTACAGAATATGGAATGAAGTGATAAGGGATGAATGCGAACTTAAACCATTGCAATTTAAATTTGATTAATAATTTTACTGGAGTACTGAGTTGACACTGAACTTCAAAATTGCAATTATTGAAATCCAATTAGAACAGAATATTTGTTCCAATAAATTTTAATTTGATTAATAATTTTACTGGAGTACTGGGTTGACACTGAACTTCAAAATTGCAATTATTGAAATCCAATTAGAACAGAATATTTGTTCCAATAAATTTTAATTTGATTAATAATTTTACTGGAGTACTGGGTTGACACTGAACTTCAAAATTGCAATTATTGAAATCCAATTAGAACAGAATATTTGTTCCAATAAATTTTAATTTGATTAATAATTTTACTGGAGTACTGGGTTGACACTGAACTTCAACATTGCAATTATTGAAATCTAATTAGAACAGAATATTTTTTCCAATAAAAGATAGCTTCATGTGGTGTTTTATCATCATTTAGATTTATGGCGATAGCACATAATGAAAATTGATAATATATTGATATAATTGATAATATAATATAATTGATATATATAATATAATTGATAATATATTAAAATTGATAATATATTATAATTAATTGATAATATATAAATATATTATAATATACACCATAAATAAATACGATTCATCAATATGGAGATGAATCATAGTTTAGGGATATATACAGTGTGGCCTATCAGTCACACTCTAGTTGTACAATACATTCATATTTTTTTAGTTTTATTACTTATTTACTATTGAGAGTTTAACAATAGAGAAATGAACAAAAATGGTTCAATATTTCGCAAAGCATGAGTCAATTATTTGTAAACAATGTGCATATCGACATGAATTTAGTGATGGAAATTGTTTAACAAAATCAATGATTTGGAGATTGACTACAATTTTTTTGCAGCAGCAATCAATAGTTGACTTGCGTCAAGACTGAAGATGCGGCGGCATATTATCTGAACTGATGAAAATATTCAAAGAAAACGAGAGTGTCACTGATGACTTAACAACTTCAACCAGACGACATTAAGATAAGATCGGAATGTTTCAAATGAGACTACAACGAATCTTAAGAAATAATTTGCACATCTTTCCATATAAAATTCAGTTGGTACAAGAATTAAAGTCACAAGATCCACAGCAAGACCTTGAATACGAGCATTGAAGCGTGGCTTATAGACCATCCAGTTTATCTATAAATAATTATATTAATTCAGTTCCATAATGATTGATCAAATAACATAAATAAGATATTAAATTTCAATTAAACTAATATAATTTCGGTTGCAAAATCAATTATCACATAGTTGCACATGTAATATTCTGAGAATATCTGATTCATAAAGGAAGTGATTAAATCGATTGGTACTGAGACGCAAGTTCAATTGGTACATTTTATATAAAATAATCTTCATTCAAATAAAAACTTTACCTTTTTAATGGTTATTCACTCAAATTTGAGCATTACCAGCCAGTGAGCTAGCTTTTTAATGGCTGTTCACCATATTTGGACATTCCCAGCCAGTGAGCTAGCTTTTTAATGGCTGTTCACCATATTTGGGCATTCCCAGCCAGTGAGCTAGCTTTTTAATGGCTGTTCACCATATTTAGGCATTCCCACCCAGGTGAGCTAGCTTTTTAATGGATGTTCACCATATTTGGGCATTCCCAGCCAGTGAGCTAGCTTTTTAATGGATGTTCACCATATTTGGGCATTCCCAGCCAGTGAGCTAGCTTTTTAATGGCTGTTCACCAAATTCAGGCATTCCCAGCCAGTGAGCTAGCTTTTTAATGGCTGTTCACCATATTTGGGCATTCCCAGCCAGTGAGCTAGCTTTTTAATGGCTGTTCACCAAATTCGGGCATTCCCAGCCAGTGAGCTAGCTTTTTAATGGCTGTTCACCATATTCGGGCATTCCCAGCCAGTGAGCTAGCTTTTTAATGGCTGTTCACCATATTCGGGCATTCCCAGCCAGTGAGCTAGCTTTTTAATGGCTGTTCACCGAATTCGGGCATTCCCAGCCAGTAAGCTAGCTTTTTAATGGCTGTTCACCGAATTCGGGCATTCCCAGCCAGTGAGCTAGCTTTTTAATGGCTGTTCACCGAATTTGGGCATTCCCAGCCAGTGAGTTGGTTTTTATTGACTACTCAACCAAATTTGGGCATTCCCAGAGGGTGAGCTGACTTTTTAACAGCTATTCACCCAAATTTGGGCATTCCCAGCCAGTGAGTTGGTTTCAATTGGACATTCACCCAAATTTGAACATTCCCACAGGGTGAGCTGACTTTTTAATAGCTATTCACCCAAATTTGAGCATTCCCAGCCAGTGAGTTGGTTTTAATTAGATATTCACCCAAATTTGAACATTCCCAGAGGGTGAGCTGACCCGTACGGCGAGCAAATTTTTACCTCAAGAGGGTATGGACGTACACGGTACGTCCAATGTTTTTTTCCTGAACACATGAATTTATCCATAAAACGGACAAGGCTCAAATGTTTTTATCTATTCAATTATTTTGTATATGGCAGCCGCAATTACATTTTTTATATTACTTACAAAATCAATTTTTTATTTTGCTTACAAAATCTCTCACTTAGAGGTTAATGGCTATTCATCTAATTTTGGACATTTCCAGCCAGTGAGTAGGTTTTTAATAGCTACCCAAATTTGGATATTCCAGGCCAATGATAAATTGATTATACACATTGAAAATATATAGTATATTCTAGAAGCGCAATCACAATAAGCTCACGCTATCAAAATTTGCAATAATACCATGTTTATCAAATAACAACACTAATGTTATATCTTTATTTCATAAGAAACTATAAACATTAATTTATTTAACACTTAATTGCAAACAATCTGATGGGGTTTTTGCCAGGTTGCAATCTCTTCCTACCAACCAGACAAAAGTAAATAAAGGAAGTTACACGGTAACAAAAAAATTCAATTGATTATTCATCTTTCAAAATTTATGAACAATATACATAATAAAAACACCACACGATTTCCCTGTTGGGGTAGGTAGAGATAATAAAGTGCCAAACTTTCGTCTCATGAAATACTTCCTTTTTCTGCCTTCACATGCATACATCTTCCCAAACCGGTTATTGTTTATCTTACTCCATACTTTTCCTTCTTTCAAACTTCCATACACTTGGTCCAATCATATTTTTCTCCCACTCATGCTTGCATTATATATTTATGTCATCACCCATCCATTCAACATATCCAAACAACCTAAACATGTACTTTTTCACCCTACTTGTTAACTCACATCCACAACACTTGTTAACTCACATCCATTCTTAATGATTACATTTATTATTCTGTTATACATCGATACACCACATATCCTTCTCAATACACATTTAATTAGTTCTCTTGTTTCATTTATCACATCCATTTATCACTCCCATACTTGAATGTTGGCTCTAATACCGTGTTGCGAACAATAATTTTAGCGGATTTTGATATTACTTGTTTTAATCATATATCTTTTAGTGCCCCATTAACTTTATTACCTATTGCAACGCACCATTAAATATCTCATTTCATTTTTCCATCAACTAAGAACATATTTTACAAAAAATAAAATTCTTTAACTCGTTCTAATCTTTCATTATTTGTTTAATAGGTTAGTCAAAAAGTTTGGAAAGCGACATCTATGGAGCAGTAGAAAACCAAAATTTCTACGCCATTTTAATATTTCATCTTTCATAAGAACGTACTCAAAATTTCATTTCGATCTGTCAATTCATTCTTTGTTTACAAGCCATTTGAAGTTGACGTGTCAGTGTATTTTTTAACAATGGAAAAATCCGAATATCGTGCAGTGATTAAATTCTTTGTTTTGTAAGGTTTATCGGCTACTGAGATCCATGCAAAGATGGTGAAAGTATTAAAGGAGTCTTCTCCTTCATTTCCAACCGTTCACCGATGGGTTTTGGAGTTTAAGCGTGGCCGTACAAGCGTTGAAGACGATCCACGCTCAGGAGGTCCAAAAAGTGCATCAACACCAGAAATCATAGCGAAAATACAGGATATGGTTTTGAAAGATCATCGATCGACTGTGGATGTGATAGCTGACACCATAGGCATCTCACATGGAACAACATGGCATATTTTGGCTGAAGTTTTGGGTTTCAAAAAACTGTGTGCACAATGGGTGCCGCATTTGCTAACAATGCAACAAAAACACGTTCGAATGCGACTTTCTGAGCCACATTTGGAGCAATTTCGAAAGGATAAAAAGGATTTTCTGCGTCGATTCATCACTATGGATGAGACTTGGGTCTACCACCATGATCCTGAATCAAAACAAGAGGCTAAGGAGTGGTGTGAACCAGGCACTTTGGCTCCGAAGCGAGTTCGTGTCCAGAAATCGGCCAAGGTGTTAGCGTCAGTTTTTTGGGATGCAAAAGGAATTTTATTGATAGATTATCTCCAAACTGGTAAGACAATCAACTCTGATTATTATTGTGACCTTTTGGACCAGTTGGATGAAAAAATTTGTGAAAAAAGACCCGGTTTGCAGAAGAAAAAAATCATTTTTCATCAAGACAATGCACCTGCTCACACAGCTCAAAAAACCATTGCGAAAATCTGTGAATTGGGGTACGAATTGTTGCAGCATCCACCCTATTCGCCAGATTTAGCTCCCTCTGACTTCTGGCTGTTCTCACACCTCAAAAAATTCCTTCGTGGAAAGCATTTTTCATCAAACGAAGAGGTTATAGCCGTCGTAGAGGAGTATTTTGCAGGCCTTCCAGAAAGTCACTTCCGTGATGGGACAACAAAGTTGGAAGATCGTTGGACCAAGTGTATTGATCTTATGGGAGACTATACTGAGCAATAAAAGTGATTTCCCCCCAAAAAAAATGTATTTTCATTTCCGCTTTCAAAACTTTTTGACTAACCTTTTTATATCAGCCAAAAATTAAAAAAATATTGTAATTTTTTTTATCAAACACTTTATTCTATTGGCCTTTTCAGTTCACCGCTCCTCTTTTTTTACGTCATCCTTTACTGTCCATGCAGTGAGACTCTGGAATCAGTTACAAACCAATATAAGACTCGCTCCGCCCTTGGCATGCTTTAAGAATCGACTGAAAAAACTCTTAATTTCTAGTCAGTAAAATAACGTGTTTCATTCCTAATTTTTCTTTTCCTTTCCTCTCCACCATCCCTTCCTTTCTTTTTGATTGATGATATCTCACTTTATATGAAAAATAATGTTTGGGTGATTGTCCGTCTTTGTGGGGTTCGTGGGTATATGCTCACATATGTGTTTATGAATTTCGTGGGGATGAGTAGTCATTTGAATGATTTATCGACCAGATAACTTGCTTATTTTACTTATGTCTGGTTGGTTGGAAGAGATTGCCTCCTGGTAATAAGCCCGCCAGATTGTATTTCCAATAAAAGTGTTAAATAAATAAATAAATATTCAACTTTTTGGAAAAAATAAATAAAAACAAAATTAATGTGAATTTATGCCTGAGGGATAAATATATAATGTGAAATTACTGAAATGTTGAAAACTTTCATATTAGTGAAAGCTTTCAATGTTGAATTATTCAGTTAATATACTTAGATAAAGTTCATAGTCATAGTAGATAAATAGTAGTTCATAGTAGATAAATAAAGTTGAACAAAATGAAAGCTTTTAACTGTTAGCTCTTCTAATGACCATCATCAATATGAAAAACATAATAACTATACATTTTGATCCTCGACAAGGCCATTATGGCTGGGTTAACTGTAATACGGGACACAAATAGAAACTTTCCAGGAAGTTGATAATGATTAGCTTGGAAGAGAACATCACGGTTATCATTATTATTGGCTCTGTCTATACTGAAGAATTTCATTACTGATATTATATGACATAGATTTGATTTATCAACATTCATCTTTCGTATTATACCCTTTAACATATTCTAATTAATAATTTGAAGATCATAGCAGGATACCATTGTCATTTGGCCCCAGAACCGAGCCTTTAGATTTCGAGTCACTGGAGTAGGTACGGAACCCGCGGTTCATCATTGCACGTGTTGGTAAGACTACCACATGTGAAGACAACAATACTAGGCTCGTGCGAATATGTTTACTCAACGAACTCTTGTGGCAAGACAAATCCTGTTTTTATTTTCGTTTTATTAGGGTGGTTATGAAACTAGGCCACGAAAATCGTCAATTAATCAACAACACATGTGTCTAATAACCGCACTAAAAAAATTAAAGGAAACACAAAGAAAAAATTAAAACTTTTCTATCGCAACATTTTTACCTTCTTTACATTCATAGAGCTTCATACAACTCCTACGATTTCCCCTCACATTTGCACTGTATTACTTTAATAGTCTTCCTTCATCCATTCGTTCTACATGTCCAAATCATTGCATATATTTACATCCACAGACTTCAAACAATTCTTACAATTTCTCTGACTTTTCTATACTCCTTCATTCAAAATATTATTCATTTGATCCAATCACACTTGCCTTGGTCTTCATGTACCATGACTTACGCTCACATTTGCAATGTATATTTGTTTTAATAAGTCTTTCTCCATCCATTCATTCTACATGTCCAAATCAGTACAAATAGTCACATCCCTAGATTTAATACAACTCCAACGATTTCTCTATATTATTTTTTTTTAATTCACTTGATTCAACCATACTTTCCTTGGTCTTCCTCTATCAAATTTGCACTGTATAATTGTTTTAATAGTATTCCTTCACTCATACATGCCCAAACCACTGCAAATGTATATGTATATGTCCACATTATATTGAGAGGAAGGAAATTTCTCTTTTCTCGATTAATGAATTGCAAATCGCGCGGTCAGCCCAAGGCTAAACGCTAACGAGCTTATTAACAGAAATAGCAATAGAGTAGAAAACTAACCTGTAATGTATACTTGTCCCCGTTGATTTCAATGTCCTTGTTTAAAAACTCAACGCCTATAGTGTGAAAACTGTGTTCGTCGAAATTATTCGAGACGAACCTGTTCATTAAACATGATTTTCCAACGCCACCATCGCCTAATATCACAACTTTTAATAATGTTTTTTTCTCGCCACTTCTCATATGCAGCCTCCGCTGTGCTTCAGACATCGTTAGGCATAGTTTAACCGCCAAAATAATCGGAAAACAATCAGAAAATCCGCAAACATCCGTTGTTGTAAATCATAATATCGGACAGTTACTAGTTATTTTGACAAGCGGAAGAAAAAGTCACGGGGTTTTGAATGAAAACAAACAATGCGCGATTTGACGTGCGATATCTGTTGTTATTTTTTTGTTTGATTGTAACACTAAACTTCGCGTGTCTAATTTGGTAATGTCGAAAACGATCACGTAAAAATGAGACGGAAACAAATGACCGCAAGTGACGATCAGAAAATGACATACGTCAAACGTTTCGAAATATCTGTGTGCATACGTTGGTTGCAGCCTACTTGTTAAAATAACGGATGTGTTTAACGAACTAGAAATGTATACACACATGTATTTATCTAAGTCAATCTTTTAAGACAATAATTTACAATTAAAAAACATGTATTATGAAATATAATTTATTTAAAAACTTAACTGAAAACTGCGTTTTGGGTACGTGAAACGAATCAACGAAGACTCCCAAAACAATATATAGCACAAGTGTGAATGAAAGGTGTGGAAGAAGTAGACCAAAATAGTACAGTAGGATCAAGTGAATGATATTTTGAAAGAAGGAAATGTAAGAAGTAAGACGAATCGCAGGAGTTTTATGCGTGTAGAAGAGACTAAATATGTGTGTCGAAATATGAAATTATGATGCTCTATCATCTGTGCGTATCCCAACAGGAAAATGGCGTGAAAACGTGTAAAACCATGTACATATAGAACTATCAATATTATAACATTGTGTAGTATGTTGAATCCAATACTAATCCACCAGTCGCAATCACAGACTGGATTTCTACTTAACCGCGATTATAGCTTGAGTAAAGTTTAATGCATGCAACCAACAGCCTAAAAAGTTCCAGGTAGGCAAATCAATAATTTGAATTGACACACCATAAAAAAGGTCGGGCATACTACGGTCAGTTTAAAGATGGACCAATGGCAAACAGGGAGCAGCTCGTGGTGGTAGGGTCGTGTTCAAGTGGGATTCCAGCCATAATTAATATTCTTAAACTACCAGAAAAGATAATGCGAATCTCATAAATATTTGCCCCCGATTCGATCTGTCACTTGCCATCGCAAAGAAGATAGCGTGCCCAATTTTTTTGGCTTTTAACAGCATAACCTAGCGCGTTTATTACCATGTCACAATCTCTTCTAGCCATAAATACATTACAAAGGCAAAGACATTACAAAGGCATAGCTAACCAAAAATATATAACAAAGTTTCTTTTAGAAAGGTCAGGTGATTAGCCTCGCGCTCCTAAGGTCAGAAGGATGTTGAAATGTTGGTATGTGCTGGTAACGCTACCGTACACAAAGTAATAGCACTAATTAAGTTGACAAATTTAGAAGTTTGTCCCAATGTATATTTTTTGGATACTTTTGGGAACATGATTATCTCACCAATTAGGTCACAAAGTTCGTAATTGATGTTGAAAAGTACTAACGAAAGTATGCTAGTTGTAAAGTGATGTATGTAAATCAAAAACAGTGTCGAATGATGTCTAAAATATGTATAATTACCTACAAAGCTATCGAAAATTCATGGAGTATCAGAACATTTAAAAATATCGAATCAGACCAAGGGAATGCAAATAAAGATATATTTTTAAAGAATGAAAAATTAACATCTCATTTGAATTCAATTTAATATTTATTAAATAAAATGGATCAAATGACTAACTCAATAAGTAAAATCGAACAAAAACTTATAGATTAATTTATGGAACTATAAACTCCTGATCTATGTTTAAGGAGATTCTTATTTGCATCCCTAATTTTGAAAGTTTATGAACTAATTGTCATATTAATGTAAAGATTTATTGACTCAGAGCAAAATGGCACTTATGACAATGGTATTAAAGTATACTTTAGAAATTCATTCAAACGTTTCATCATACTTTTATAATTGGTGTAAAAAGTTTTGAAGCTTTCTCGATAGATGGTGAGGAAGAAATAAATAAAAAAATCTATAAATGTTTTGTTTCTCAATCACATCGCTGAAAAAGCTTCATTTGTTTTTAAACAAAATAAATATAGATCGTGAAAATAAACAAATATTTAAACTTTTTCCAGCAATATTACCATTATTTTTCGTGTTTATTTTAGCGGAGAAATGAACCGTAAAATGATCAACAATGGCAATCTCGCGAGATGTCGCCAGTCGTTGGTGTGAAGCAATTTGAGGGAATGGTCATTGTTTTTAGTCATTTTTAGTGATCAGACATTTTTCCTTGTGCGGGTTTCGTTGTGTCGACTTTTCCGTTTTCACCACATTTCCATCGGTTAATTTCGTATGTTTTATGTTAAACAAACTAAATCGTCACTTTCCGATTCCGAACACATTCATTCAAGTGCTCTAAAAGTGTTTTTGTGTTAAATTTTGCACAAATCTGTTTATTATATTTTTCCTTAATGTCAATAAACTTTGTCGGGGTAAATTTTACGTAAGGTGTGTCATTTCTACCTGTCGCATTGTGAAAGTGATTTTTGGCTATTGTCGACAATTAATATTTTACGTATTTATGTAGTAATGTTATTGATTTGAATAAATTATATGTGAAATGTGGCCGTTTTGGATAAGTTTTGCCAGATATGCGGATGTAAATCGTTCGTGAAAGGAGGTAAGTTTACAATCTATTTCAAAGTCGGTGGTCATGTTTTTGTGTTTACATATCTATTTTTTTTAATCAGATCTTGAAGATATTTCGTATTATTTTTATGTTGAAATTATGCGTTTCTTTGTTTGACCTGCGTCGCTTTTATAAGTTGACGTGTAGAAACGAGTTCGCCAATCGTTGCCTGAAGCGATGTTTTATGTGCGCGTAGTCTCTTATACCGCTATCGGGCTGTATGTATTGCAGATCACAGATAAAAACTGTAATCGGTACATAATAATTGGTTATAGACAATTATTCATTTAATATATATGACGATAAGAATGTTATTTTATCCCATTGTTCAAAGGGTCATCGTCACATTCAGCTAGGACAGAGTGAGACAGATGTACTCGGCCGTCTGTCAAGGTCGGCTAGAATGCTCCAACATGACTTGAAGGTCGTTTACTGCTGTCACGTGACCCGAGTCTGTCGACCGTTTTCAAACGTATTATGTTATAAATAATCCTTTCCAATATTTTATCATACATTCACGAGACGATAAACTAATAAATTCTACTAAAAATAAGGCCGCGAATAGCAGAAATGTCATCTTTACCGCTTTCCGATGCGAACGGGCGGACAGGGTTCAATGTCCTGTTCCCGTTTTTTTTCACGTAAATGGAAATTATAAAATATGTTCACTTTTGTACCTTTTACGACCTATGCCGGCTTTGTTGATAACATTTTATCAATTGAATTGAAATTATAAATAAACAAATAAACATCTTAGCAACACATTACCAACACTGACATGAAAAAAAAAACAAATGAGTGTGAGGGAATAGATAATCAATATTTAAAAAGAGAATGTATTTTATATGGAATTTTTTTCTGAAGGTTTATGTGTTAAATTTATTTTCTCCTTAATAATAATTAATAAAATTTTGACATTATCGAGTTTCTCGAAATGGACTCCAAAATCCAAAGTCATGGTAATAGAAAAGCGTGAAATGAAAAATAAACGCGATGAACAAAAATAAATGCGGTGAACAAAAAATAGTATAGCAAGTTAAGGAATTCTCCTATTTGGCTAGTATTTTTTTTAATGATGGAAGAGTTACGAAAGGTATCGAAATGCGTGCAGTGATAGGAAACAAAGTCAATGTGATAGGAAATAAAGTAAATATATAAATGAACCGGACAGTATCAAAATTTGTTAAGGTGTTATATAATGTCCATAACAGTATTCGAGTACCAACTTTGATGTATTTGTGGAATGAAACGCGAACGTGGAAAAATAGTGAAAGGAGCCGAATAAATGCTATAGAAATGCATTAATTCGAGAAGAATACGTGGGTTAACAATGTATGATAGAATACGGAATGAAGTAATTAGGAATGAATGTCAACTTAAGATTGATGTGTTGAGCAAAATGAAGAAGAGCACACTGAGATGGTTTGGGCACGTGGGGCGAATGAATGATGAAAGACTAATAAAACAAATATAAATAATTGTGAATGGAAGGCGTGGTAGAGAAATATCAAGGAAAGTATGTTTGGACCAAGTGTAGGATATTTTGAAAGAAGGAAATGTAAAAGTCACTGAAATCCTAGGAGCTTTATGAGAAGGTGTATGGATGTAGATGTGAAATGTGTCGCAATAGAAAAGTCTGGCGCTCTCCTTTCTGCATACCTCTATAAGGACATGGCGTGTAAATAAATTTGATTTTCATTAACATTTAATTATTTCACGAAAATGTTTGACAGCATCTTGGAAATGGAGGGTGCCCCTCAAGAATATATATGACCAAAGCCATAGGTATCCTTATACCTTCGAATAATAGGCAGAAAAAATGCCTGTGGCATTCATAAATAATTTTAAAATCTAATAGTGAGTTTAGACAATATAAAAGGTCTTTCTATAGACTCAAGAGTCTGATACTGCAGGATTGTCCTCCTGTGATGCTGAGCTCCAGCTATCTCTCTTTCGGGGGTCTCTCTGGTGGACGCCGTCTATCCGGCACCCCATGCAGAGCTATGTATGGAATTCTTTTGGAATTCATTTTCTGTACATGTTGGCATCAGTATCGTCGACGCTGTCGTCCCCATCTGACCACATCTTGGACCCCACAGACCTCTCGGATTGTGGTGTTCCTTACACGATCACGCAGTCTTCCCAGCAATAGCACGTAGAGTTCTCATTTCCGTTGTCCTTAGCATACTTTTTGTCCTGACAGTGTCCGCCCTCGCTTCAATGCCATATGTGAGGATAGGTCGCACACAGGTCTTATAAATGCATACCTTGCTATCCGTTCTTATATCTTTATTCCTTCATATGACATCTCTCAGGCAGCCCGCCACAACTGCAGCTTTATCTACCTGAGGCTTTACTTCTCTGGAGAGATCATGAGAGCTGAGCAGTTCACTGCCAAGATATCTGAACTGGGTTCTTTGTTCCATTGGCTCGTCACGTACTGAAATTCTGCACTCTAGTGGGTCTTTGGAGAATGTCATACAATATAAAAGGTAATACAGAAAATACCATTCAACACTGCAGTGCTAACCAGAGTTTATTTTGATTTGAGGCAAAGTTATTTATACTCGTACATAACATAGATATATCCCTAACATCACGCCTGTCGGGATAAGTAGAGAAGACGTAGTGCCAATCTTTCCTATCACGACATACTTCATTCGCCCTCAACATCTTTATTTATTTTTATCTATTTATTTATTTATAAATGACTAGAAATTTTATATATTTTATTATTTTTTATTAAACAATTTTGTTGCAAATACAATCTGGTGGGCGTATTGCCAGGCGACAATCTCTTCCAACCAACCAGACAAAGTAAATGAAGCAAGAACCCCACAAAGACGGACAATCACCCAAACATTATTTTTCATATAAAGTGAGATATCATCAATCAAAAGGAAAGGAAGGGATAGTGGAGTGGAAAGGAAAATAAAAATCAGGAATGAAACACGTTATTTTACTGACTAGAAATTAAGAGTTTTATCAGTCGCTTCTTAAAGCATGCCAAGGACGGATCGAGTCTTATATTGGTTTGTAACCGATTCTAGAGTCTCAATGCATGGACAGTAAAGGACGACGTAAAGAAAGAGGAGCGGTGAACTGGAAGGCCAATATACCTCGTACATAATTTATGAAAAGCAATAGGTAATTTAATGTGGAGACAAATTTTATGGATCTGGGTTTGTTGTCTTTCATTTGTCGTGTCCCAAGTAAACTAGGCGTTTGCCTGTATCTTACACCCATATAGATCGTTCTTTTCTTTTACTCCTTACCTTTTGAGTACCCATGAAGGGAGTCTGCTTTTTATAATAATAGCGCTATACAAATTGTCCTTTTTTATTATAATCGAATCCGATGGAGTCAAGCGTCTTATCCAACTATGCCACCACCTTTGCAGTATTGCATGTGAATTATTTCAATTATATTTGTCTTGGTCTGTCGAGCAAGAAATTCACTAGATTGCAGTCCGTCTTCGTTGCAGCTGCTGCTAGCCTGGTTCTTGTTCTGAGGGTCATAAATATTGGCAAATAACTTCGCCTGCATTGCTTTAAGTGTCGTGAAAGGATTGACTTCAAATAATATGCCTTAGATTATTCAAGGTTTTTAATGGAATGCCTCTGTTTTATTTTTCAAACTTTTTTATTATATTATATTGGATAGCCCAGAATAAAGTTCACTTTTGAAAAAATCATAGTAAAACAATATGTTATTTATAGTTAAACATTAACATTGTGGAGGTTCAAAGACATTGTTATTTGTTTAGTGCAGCACTGTTTGTTCCACTTTATATACACAAACAAGACTTGTTTATGCTGCCCTGATGATGAGGTGAAAACCTTGAAACCTGTAGGGCTATAACGTTATATATTATTTATAGTTAAGGCATTAACATTGTGGAGGTTTAAAGACATTGTAATTTGTTTTATCAAATACTGTTTATTTCACTTTTTGTAACCCTACCGGTTTCAAGGCTTTCACCTCATCATCAGGGGAACACAAACAAGACTGAATTCTATTCGAAATGGTACCAAGATACACGCTTCTAACGGTAAACATTCGGGTTGGGGACTGGGGACTGGGGGAGGCATGGGACGACCTCGGCGAGCAGCGGAGAGATTCTTGGTATATATGTGTTTACCAGATGTTCACCTCGATGCACTGACTTAAAAATTTCTAGGGCCTCTAATCTGTCGAAACGGAGGTAACGGAAATGAATTGGACAGATTAGAGGCCCTTGAAATTTCTAAGTCAGTGCAACGAGGTGAACATCTGGTAAACACATATATACCAAGAATCTCTCCGCTGCTCGCCGAGGTCGTCCCATGCCTCCCCCAGCACCCAGTCCCCAACCCGAATGTTTACCGTTAGAAGCGTATATCTCGGTACTAGTTCCAACAGAATTCAGTCTTGTTTGTGCTTCCCTGATGATGAGGTGAAAGCCTTGATAGGTTTATACCGTTACAAAAAGTGGAATAAACAATGTTTGATAAAACAAATCACAATGTTATAACGTTATATAAAGGGCAATAAACAGTGTTGGACTAAACAAATTACAAAAAATAAAACTATAGCTTATTGTAATAAATTTTAATTAGTGCGAAGGTGTAACACAAGGTTGGGATTTTTTTTACGTAATGTTGAGATGACCACTATCGCGTCGACGGCATTCGTCTAATTTGACTCAAAACTTTTGAAACCCTGCAAGTTACCAGAAGTATTGCTTCGATGTCTAGTGGGGATAAATCAGGACTTCATGGTGGCCATACACACAATGTCATCTCTTCGCAAAATACGTTTTCCAGGGAACGTCTCTTGAACGACTTCCGAACTTTTATTGGATGTGTGATAAGTCCTCGAATTGTGGTCCGGAAATTCTTGCAATTTCACAGTAAAAAATTCTCAGCATTTGAATATAACGCTCCGAATTTACTGTTATTGCATGGCCTCGAGCGTCCTCAAAGAAATAAGGACCGATGATTTTCGACGCTGACATGGCTGCCCAAACTATTCCTCGTCCACAATGGACTCCAATAGCGGCAATTTTGCTTATTGATAAAGTCATTCACGTGGAAATGTGTTTCGTCTGAAAATAGTATGTTGTTAAACCCGGAGACATTTGTCTGCTTCGTTGAAATACTGGACAAGTTGAATTTTATAGGGACGGAGTTTTAAGTCAAGCGATAAAATACGCTGTAAGGTTGTACGCGACATCGCTAATGCTGACGAATGCTTGCGGGTTGATAGCGTTGGAGCGGCGCGCACATTTTAATTGACTTGCTCTATACTTTGCTCTGTTCGAATAGTCCACTACCTTGGGTTCGAGATTTTAGCGTGAAACCAGTCTATTAAAATATTTTAACCCATTACTTAATTCGAACAATATGTAATTGGTACTCAACTCGAAATAATCAGTTACTTATGAACCGCTGTTTTCGTAAAATGTACGGACACAAAACGCGCGCTGTGTGACATTAAGTGACTCATGGCGACTACAATTACCAAAGCCGATCGAACGAATGACGTTTTTCTCGTCCTCCCTCCATGCGTTCTCGAGTAATTAAGAAAACAAAAGTGCATCTTATTCTGGACCATTCTGTATTCTACAAGATACATTATATGTACAATACATATAAAAACATAATAATGTGAAACATGGTATTGCAAATGAGATGTTACGCGTTCAGTATCGTTACATAAATATGTTCGTTACAGTATATGATTCCGATCAAGATTATAATACATTTTTAATCGCATCTTAAACAATGAAATATTGAAGTGAGTTGAGGAATTTTGCTATTTGGGTAGTATTTTCTCAGATCATGGAAGAGTTACAAGAGATATTAAACTGTATGTAGCGATGGGAAACTAAGTCAATAAGTAGGGCGTTTAAACATACGTGTAACATATATCATATATAACTCGAACTGGACAATATCTCAAGTTCACATTTATCCCTACTCACTTCATATAGTGTCACCCCGTGTATTCTTCCCAGTGCACGCATTTGAACAATATTTAATCGATTCCTACCGGAAAAAATGTCGAGTGTCTGATGTTTCAAAGAAGGCGGAATGAAAACATCAGAAATTAGTGAATGGGGTGCACACGGATGCGAAATATCGCGCTAGGCACTAAAACATACATACTCGAACTGGATAGTATCAAAATCTACTAAGGTTGTAGCCCACAACATTTTATTACCAACTTTGACGTATGGGAGTGAAGAAGATTGAAAGGAGCAGAATATATGCTTTAGAAATGTGTGGACCTTGAAAAATACATGAGGTGATAATGTATGACAGAATACGGAATGAAGTGATTAGGAATGAATATGAAAGTAAGGCTGATTTCACTCAGTGATTGATGCACCTCACTTACTCGCAAGCATTTCATTTCGTATTTCCACTAGATCCACAAGACAGCTCAATCCCTTTTATACCGAAAATTGCTATACTAATTATAAAATCAACTCCTCTATAATTCGTATCCAAAGACTTGGAAACGAGTTTTGCAACAATTTAGATATTTTCAATATAAGTGTATATAGTATTCGCCAGAATATCGCAACAATATTTAGAAATAGCTACTAACTTTGTGCTCTCCTTTATTAATATAAATAAAGTAATATAAACAAAACATTAAGGACAATACTTTGCCTCTGGAGTTGAGTAACCCTGCATCAACATGTATGAAGGTTTTAATTCTGCAAAGCAACTTGCATCTAGTTCTACTAATGGGACCATGTGTTTTCAATATCACAATATCTATCCATAAAATTCTCAAAAAATCTAATATTTGTTCTATGTATGCGTTATTCCACTAAAAACAAATCTGAGTTCTTTACCTCTATAAAATAAGTCCTGGACAATTACGTAAGTAAGGAGGAGGTACCCAAAACATCTCGGAGTGCTCCGTAAGGAGCACTCCGAGATGTTTTGGGTACGTGGAACGAAAGAATGAAGAAATACTAACAACGCAAATATACAGTGCTAATGTCAGTGGTATGCATGGTAGATCAAATGATTGATATTTTGATCTTAAAAAGTCAGAAAGAAGAATATTATGAGATGTTTAGATCAAAGAGGATGCGAAATGTGTGTGTCGTGATAAGAAAGTCTGGCGCTCTATCCTGGATTCCTACCCCGACAGAGAAATATTTTCTAATCAGAGAAATAACGAATAAATCAAGACTTTGGTAGATACTTATCAACGTTCTACGACACAAGAGACTGTCGAGATACTGAAAATATTAAAAACCATCGCCCACGAGCAATTTGAGCGATTTTTCGTATGAATTTGACCTGAAAACATAAAAAGTAGCAAGGAGGGCGTTGCCTACAGAAATATCCAGATTAAAATGCCCACTAGAACTTGGTTCCACAAAATATATTTGTCCAAACAAATTTTGTCTCTCGTATCATACAGACAAAAGTGAGATACATGCAAAAGCCTTGTTTACTGGGGATACGACACATGAAAGGCATCAGACCCAGATCCATGAAAATTGTGTGTACATTAAATAACTTGTTTTTTTCACAAATTATGTATTATATTTATAATATTTCATGTCATAAACATATAAATAAATATGTCAGATAAGAATAGGCCACTGATAAGAATTACCTTTATAAAATTCATATAAAAAATCCCTACATGCACGTAGGTGAGTCGTGTCATTTCAAAAACAATATCTAATTTATTTTATTACATACAATGAAATTTATCTATCTTTAAGGTGCAGTCATACAAATGAATTGAAATCGTTATCTCGATTTATCTACATAGTATGCACGATGCATATGTCTGACCTTACTGAGGACATTCTAAACTCGACTTTATCACCCCTACACACGCGCGCCGCCGTCTGAGATAAATGTATGACTAGAAATGATTCAATTATAGGCACAACAGACATTATTGTCTATTTTAGACGATTACTTATCGGAATGTGAATATAAATAGTGAATATCAGATTCAAATGTCACATTCCCACAATTTATCTATCGACTGTTTATAAAATAAATGAGATATGAACCATAGATTACAGAAATTAATTCCATATTAGACCAAGGGAGAGTTGTTAAATTGAATGAATTATATTTTAAAAGAAGGAAACGTTGAAATAGTATTTTGGTGTCAATTTTGATGTATGTATGGGAGTGAAGCGTGGACGTGGAAAATACTGAGAGCAATCGAATAAATGCTGTAGAGATGCGTGCATTGAGAAGAATACGTGGAGTGACAATGTGTTAAGTAAGATAAATAAAAGTACGTTGAGATGGTTTGGACATGTAGAACGAATGATTTAAGAAAGACTAACAAAACAGTGCAGATATGAGTGGAAGGCGTATGAGAGAAAGACCAAGGAAAGTATAGTTGGAGCATGTAAATGATATTCTTAAAGAAGGAAATGCGGTTCGTGTATACAATGAAAAAAATATGTTGTCCCGAAAGTATAATATGTATTATTATAAGTTAATTAGACATTCCGTCCTATAAAGGGGATGATTTGTGCCAATAACAATTTGAAGGGAAGGAGGCAGTGTGATAATACGTCAAGAACTACTGTAGTACTAAATATTACTGTAGTACCATTCCACAAGTGTTTGTAGGGATTTCTTTTATATGGAGTTTATAAAGGCATCAGCGGCAAGATGGAGGAGAGGCGATTGAGATGGTATGGGCACGTTGGACGCAGAGCACCCGATCACATTGTAAACCAGGCAATCTCCATGGATCTTCCTCGAATAACAACCAGAGGAAGACCAAATATTCATGGGTGGTGCAAAAAGATAACCTGATGCAGAGGCACGGCCTGGGGGACGTAGTCCGGGACAGAAGAGCATACAACCTGAGGACGAGGAGAGCTGACCCCAACAGTCTTCGCAGACAGTGAGTTGGGATGGAGCCAGGGAGAAGGAGTTTATAAAGGTGGCTTCTTATCTGACAGTGGCCTATTCTTATGCTGCATATGACATACACAAATCGTTTGGACCGATTTCTTTTGTGGAACAAATGTTTAGTGGGTATTTTACCCTGAATATTCCTGAAGGCATCGCCCTTCTTGCTACTTTTCATGTTTTCAGGTCAAAAATCGGACCAATCGCTCGTGGATGATGGTTATTTTAACATTTCTTGTATCTCGAACTCTCTGTGTCGTAGAACCTTGGCTACCCTTTTTGGAAGACAACCCTTGTTTGAGAGGTTTCATCAAAATTTATGGTGTTAGTAAACACTACATCTAAAGCCGAGTGGGGTACTTTCAGAGGATTATCACGGTTTATTTCGTATAATTTTGGTATTTTTTTACGTAATACACATTTCTGAACATACGCAGATGCGGAGAAGTGCCTAATCTAATGATCGCAGCCATTACCTTCCTATCCTCACACTTACATATTTTGTTATATTTTTAATCTGTCAATAATAGAGGGTTCAAGTCCCGAGTTGGAGCGCTTTTGAGGAAAGTTTGCTCTCTAAACTGCATACATACATACCATTACATCGTCTCACTATCGGAGTAGGCAGAAAGGAGAGAGCGCCAGACTTTCATATCACGGCACACCTTTCTCCTTTTCTACATCCATATACCTCATACAGCTCTTATTACGATTACTCCGACTTTATACATTTCCTTCTTTCAAAATATCAAATACTTGATTCAACCGTACTTTCTTTGATCTTCCTCTACCACGCTTTCCTTCTTCTTCATCTTATTTTAGGCCTGTTGGCCTGTTATGGTCCTGCATATAATTGTTTGCCTCTTGCGACGTCGACTACCAGCTGTCTTTCCATCTTTTGGGAGGTCGTCCTGGAGGACTGCTTGCTTGGGGGATACTGTCCCTAGCCATTCTTACGCTTTCCACTCAAATTAATTAACACTGTAATTTATTTTTAACAAACACTGTTTATTCCACTTTTTTATGACGGTATAACCCTACCCGTTTCAAGGCTTTCACCTCATCTTCAGGGGAGCGCAAACAAGACTAAATGCTGTTCGAACTGGTCCCGATATAGACACTTCAACGGTCGGAGGCGGGGGGATGAGGAAGGCTAGGTATAATTTCGGCCAGGAGCGGGGAGATTTGGGGAAATAACTATTCAACAGATGCTCCGATCGGTATACTGACTTAGAAATTTCTAGGGCCTCTAATCTGTCCAATTTATTTCCGTTGCCGCTAATATGTAAGAATTTGGCATCATCGATAGAAAAAGTATGATTCTCACGGTGACAATGATTAGCCATTTCAGAATAAATTAGAGGATTTGTTAAGGCAGATTGGTGTTCACGAAATCTCTTTTCAAAAGATCTTCCTGTCTTTCCTATATAGAAATTATCACAGTCAGCACATAAAAGTTTATACACACCACTGTTGCTAAGTATTCCATTTTTGCCTTTCCCATTAAATAAGAGTTTCCGGAGATTAAAGTTAGTGTAAAAAGCTGGCTTTATGTGACTTGGAATATTTTTGGTTATTTCATTTGATATATTTTTTATAAATAGGACTTTGCTCCATTTATAGGTATGCTTATAGGTGTCGTTAAATATATAATCTTTTAAAAGTTTCTTTTTTGTTTTGTTTTTTAAAAGTGAATCAATGAGGCTTCCAGGATAGCCATTATTTGTAGCAATTTTTTTGATGGTTATTAATTCCTTTTTAAATTTATCGTCGGTTAATGGGACACTGAGCAATCTATGAAGCATACAGTTAAAGGCGGCGAATTTATGATTATTAGGATGGTTAGAAGTTGCTGGAATTATAGAGTCTGAATAAGTATTTTTCCTATATATATCAAAGTCAAATGTGCCTTTTTTCCGAGATAATGTTAGGTCCAAGAAATTTAATTTTCCGTCCTGTTCTGTTTCTAATGTAAATTTTATAAAACTTTCTATAGAATTTAAATATTTAAGAAATTGGTGTAATTGTCTATCGGTACCCGTCCAAACACAAAGAATGTCATCTGCATACCTAAACCAGCACAAAACATTTTTGGTTAACTTAAACTTACTCCTAAAAAGTGTTACTAAAAAACTTGTGTTACTAAAGTGTTACTAAAAAACTAAAAAACTTACTCCTGAAAAGTGTTACAGTGTTTGTTAAAAATAAATTACAATGTCTTTAAACCTCCACAACGTTAATGCCTTAACTATAAACAACATAATTAACACTGTATATTTTTTTGTTAGTCTTTATTAATTCATTCGTTCCACGTGCCCAAACCATCTCAGAGTCCTCTTTTTCATCTTGCTCAAAACATCAACCTTAAGTTCACACTCATCCCTAATCACATCATTCCGTATTCTGTTATACATTATCATCCCATGTATTCATCTAATATACGCATTTCTTCAGCATTTTTCGACTCTTTTCAATCTTGTTTTACAATACGTCCACATTTTACATCCATCAAAGCTTTATAAATTGTCCTTTTATTATTATTATCGTAATGAGGAAAGTTTTAAATTTTGGCGTTTTGTTGATGTAACCTGTACCCAGCATCTTAGTGGTATGCACATCTCGACCAATTAGTACAGTGCTTGCAGAACCTGCTGCGGCATGTCCGCTACCCAAACACAAGCGAACAGGCTCGCTGCCAATTAATATTGAACACCTGAAGATTCCTCGAATACCTTCGCCGCGGTTATGGTAGCTTCAGGGTATATGTTTTATAATATTCCACGGGTTACGACGCGAGTTTTCCTCGACGAAGCGGACAGCCGCGATTAAAAAAACTTGTTATGTAATTTGATTCAATATTTATATCTTTTGCATTCCTGTTATCTCTATTTTAATAAATATCGTCGTGCAAAGAGCAAACTATGGTAAAATTTTTACGAAAAATAATTATTTACAGCATATGGTGTTTTCAGATAGTGAATCCTTTTGACTGTAGCCAGCCTGGAATCCCTCATGATTGAGAATGATTGTCAACCATCTTGTGGATGGAATGCAACCTCGAGTTTATTGGTTTATTATATACAAGCTGTTGCACTTCAGCAAGCACACATTATTTATTGATAACACCAAAAGTTCCGATGGCTAGGAGATTTAACTTTCAAAATGACCGGCAGGTTTAATCTACTGCAGGCTTTCATTAACCTTTCCCTTGCTGTGCTAAAATAATCCTTGCGTTCCGGTGCTGTGTATTCAATACACATGTAAACTGAGCGATTTTAAATCGGAAAAATAACAATATTCATAGCCAATCGCTTAAATTAATTAAATTTGAAATAAAAAGTAATAATAATTGAAATTTAATTGCTGAAAACATGAAAAAAAAACATCGGCCGACGTTCACAAAACGGGCGAGACGACCACCTCAAACGAAAGCCGGCTGGCTACTAAACGAGAAAAGCGAGCGAACTGAGATTTTATTTCTTGCGTTCCCATATACCGAAGTAGAGTGAGAATGAGACGTGAATAGCGTCGCTTTCTCACCCATACGAATTTTTAAAATTAATATACCTACATCACACACTGGCACACGTTTGATTGTATTGGTGAATTTATTCCCTATTTTCACAAAATATCTCTGATGTGGCCGATAAGTGCTAATTATTATTAATATTATTTTTTTCATTCAATGTGTAAGTATTACGGAAGAATATCTAAAATCTGAACCCAGTATTTATTATATTTATAGAGATATTAAAGTTTTTAGAATCAATGTGTACTAGTTCCACATCACAGGACAGGAAGGGTTAACATAGTTTTTTATACGGCGTGTTTTTTTTAATAACGTTAAAATAATTTATGGTACGCAGCATATAAGCTAAAGGAAAACATACATTCAGTTGAAAAATGGTCAAAGAGTAAAACTAGTCTGGAATTGAATTCGCCAGGAATCAAATCAGGGGATGAAGATTAGGGCAAGTCGAAGAATTCCGCTGTTTAGGTTGTATTTTCTAAGATGACAAATGTATGACATAATACAGAATATGATTAGTGATGAATGTGAACTTAATTAAGGCTTATGTGTATTAAATAAGATGACGAAGAACACTCTGAGATAGTCTGGACATGTAGAACGAATGAACGAAGAAAAACTAACAAAATAAAATTACGAGAGAAAAGTGGACGTGGAGAAAGGCTGAGAGGAGCCGAATAAATGTTGTAGAGATGCGTGTGTATCGGACGTGTAATGAGACGTGTGCGACCACCCTTATATGTGGTATAATGATATAGACATTTGATATCTTGTATGTGTAGATCTGTAGGTGAAATTTGATGTAAATCCTTATATTTGATATGTTCTTGTAAATTGATAGTTTGTATGAAAAATGTTGGTAAATTTTATGTTTGTTTGACTCCGATCGCGTTCGCGACCGCAAGGGAAATAAATGACTTGCGGGCGGAGCGTCGTGAATAGGTCACGGGCCGGTCGACTTAAGCAGCGCTCAAAACCCCGAAAGTTGTTGTATTTCGCGGGTAATGAGCGCTTGTGATGACCGACTGACCATTAATATAGAGGGTCCCCTTTTTGCGAAATTATATTCTCAGTAACGACCGATTCTACTGTGTTTTACTTTGAGACCCGCTACTTCGACCTGCCGGATAGAAATTTCTCCACCCCGCTACCTTCTTCTTCTTCTGGATCTTCGCTTTGGAATTCGCTACCTCGATTCTCCGAGCGCGGCGCAGCAACCAACGTACCTACGCTACAGTCTATTTGTACCCTGTGCGGTACAGCGTGCATTGAAAAGAATACATGGAGTGGCATTGCTTGACAGAATACGGAATGAAGTGATAAGGGATGAATGTGAACTTAAGGCTGATGTATTGAGTAAGATGAAGAAGAGCACGCTGATATGATTTGGACATGTAGAACGAAGAAACAGAAAGACTAACAAAACAAATGTATAGTGCAAATGTGAATGGAACGCGTGGTAGATTAAGAAAGTTTGGATGGGTAAAGTGAATGATATTTTGAAAATATTTTTTTTTAAATTTAACCTGGTGAGTTTATTGCCGCGTAGAAATCTCTTCCAACCAACCGGAAAGCTATTTTAATGGCCCCTAAGTGAAAACCAGACTTGAATCCTCGATCGGTAGACAAGCATCTTACCACCAGGTCACGGAATTCGTCGAATTATAACAAGTAAGATAAATCGTAGGAGCTGTTTGCGAAGGTGTATGGATGTGGAAAGGCGAAAGATGTGTATCGAGATAGGAAAGTCTGACGCGCTCTGTCCAACAGGGAAACGGCGTGATGGTATGTATGTAAATTCAGTAATATATTTAAATTTCTAATGCCTTTACAGAATAATGCCAAATATATTATACAATCCATTTCCTGTATAGCTCCAGCATTTACATATAATTAATTTGCCATTTTCAGTATTTTTCACTTCTCTCGATCATACCATTTGTCAATTGAACCAGGTTCGATTCCTGCCGGATTCAATCCGTACTGGTTTTACTCTTAGACTATTTTACTTATTTTATTTTTCTGGAGCTTATATGCTTTTATACTACTTACTAACTTTGTGAAAAGTTTGGTAACTCCATAAACTTTCTCCGTGGCCTGGTGGTAAGACACTTGTCTGCCGATCCGGAGGTTGCGGGTTGAATCCCCGCTGGAACCCAGATTTTTTAAAATAGGATACCAGTCTGGTTAACACTTAGGACCTATAAAAACATCTGTCTGGTTGGTTGGAAGAGATTGCCACATGGCAATAAACACGCCAGGTTAAAAAAAAACTTTCAAGTCCTTTTGGAATATAAGATATATTTATTTTCATTTCCTATTTATCATCTCAGTCCGTGGCATCTGACCTTCTGTTGGTGCCACCGCTATCGTTTTCACACTCCGGTGTGATGCCATCAGAGAAGGGACTTCCCCATGCGGTTAGTTCTTTCATCAAATTATGGCTTGATCCAATTTTCTTACGAGTGTACAGTACCCGGCGGTAAGTAATACACATCAGGCTTAAGAAGGAGACTGTCGGCCATAATCGGTTATCTTCGGCTTTGTAGAGCGTCGTCTCTGTCATTTATACACGTGTTCCGTCGCGATTTGTTAGTCGTTGTCAAGCGTTCTTGGGACAGAGACGATGCTCTACAAAGTCGAAGTTAGCCGATTATGGCCGACAGTCTCTTTCTTAAGCCCGATGTGTATTACTTACCGCCAGGTACTGTACTGTCCTATCAAAAATATACAAAGTTAACAAAGCGTCTATTGATAAAATTTTAATGGTGTCGCCTCGGCATACCGAACACCCATAGAGAAAGAAAAATAACGGATCTGTCGCAAGTAATATTTATATACGAGTACTTTTATGACTCCACGTATTCCTTCGACACAAACAAAGTAATTCATCATTATTTTCAGCGCAGCGGCCGGCTTCTTGCAAAGGCAAGTTTACCTCATTGGTTTTCTGTTTCGATTATCTCATCATCTCCCACCATCGGGAACATTATACTATACTATACTTGAGAAATACTTGAGAAAATGTAGATGAAAATGTCTATACTTGAGAAAATGTAGCATGGTCCCTATGACTGTTCACAAATTTGCCCCAATACAACCTTGTAACGACGTTCAGTAATTTTAATTATTTTATCAACTTTAATATAAGCCTCGATTCTAATAAATAGCAAGTTATTTAGGTAAATACATGACATACAACTAACAATGATGACAAATTAATACATCTTGTTACAAATTAGCAAAAATGTGGCAGTTTTGTTAAAATCAAGTTATATTTGGCGTGGCCTGTCTCATGTCTTTATTATACAATATGTATAATAGGTAGTAGATATTTTTTTTATATGATTCGTGTAAATGTTTATACATTTTGTGACAAGTTGATTTTATATCCATGCGCACTCAAAATTATAAAAGACCGTACATTGCAATAGAATAAAATAAACAGCCACTCGGCGAATGTTTGTTATTTGGCAAAACAGTAGTAGATCAAGTGTTCAGCTGTCACTCGTTACACGTAAACAACACTCGGCGCCAATACGAGTATTTGGTACTGGACCGAGTGTTTGGCTGCCACTAGTTAGATGTAAACAACCACTTGGCATGATAATTTGTTGTTCGGCCGAGCAAAAGACTGAGTGTTCGGTTGAACACTCCTGACACGTAAACAACACTCGCGCGAATATTTGATACTCGACCGAGTGTTCAACTGTTAGTAGTTAGTTGCACGTAAACAACCATTCTGCGTGAATATTTGGTACTCGACCGAATGTTCGGTTGTCACTAGTTGCATGTAAACAACCACTCGGCATGAATATTGGTTACTCGGCCGAGTAGAAGATCGAGTGCTCGGTTGAACACTCTTTACAGTAGAGTTTTCGGCCTAGCACTCAAAGCAGATCGAGCAACGAGTGCTGGTGCCGGCTACCACAGTGGCACAGAACTGGTCCCGGTCCCAGTCCCGGCTAACAGCATTGCAGCTCCGCCCCGCCTCGCTCAGCGCACGCACCTCGGCCCCTCGCTTGCCCAATCTCCCGCTTGCCTATTGCACATTCTGCTCTGCGCTCGAGCCTTCTGTAGACACTCTTCCGCCATTCAATCTATGCATTACACTTTCATTGTATCAGTACAACCTGGCGGGTTTATTTTCATGTGAAAATTTCAACGAACTAACCAGAAAAATGTTATCGTGTCAATGACACTAAACTACTTTCACTCAGAATTGAACAGTGAATTCACAACCAAATGTAAGTTAAACAGGGTTGTACGGTCTAAGATATTCTCTTTGATCACATCGTCGTTGCTGGACCTCGTAGTTGAGGATTCTCTCGACATTCCAACGTCAATTCTGTTGGAAATCGAAGTTGTGCCGTGGATTTTGTTACGTTGTGCCGTTACACACCAGCAAACTCACTGGCTATATCTTTATACTAGATCCGATGACACACCAAAATGAGATGAACGAAGCACATTGACATGTTTTTTTTAAATATATATAATCGTCGTAGGTATCCTATCCTATATCCCCGAATACTAAGCAAAAAAAAATACCTGTATCATTCGAGGAGAGTAAAACAGCGCGGGATTCGAACCTGTTACCTTCCGTATGGAAGTCCACTGCGTTACCGTGCGGTCATGCCCTTTTGGTCACATAAAACTCGTTTAACGAATAAGGGACCTAAAAGATTCCATGCTGACCATACCGCAATCTTTTAAAGCGTTATCTTTTTTCTTCAAATAATGGGGAACCTTCGTCGACCTTTGTCAACCCCTTAGTATTCATCAAGTAAAAAAGCATTTACTTAAATTTATAGCCTCTCGTTTGGACTACATGAGAAGTATAGAGTGGAATTCCAATGAATCAAATTAGTTGGTTCGTCTTCTTATCATCTCAAAGGTACTAAATTATTTCCACCCAGATTGTTGCTACACAGACAACACTGGACGTTCCACGAATCAAGTCCTCTTCGGTGCAATACATCAGACCCTTGGGGCTTTGCAGCAAGTGTCGCATGGACTACTCCTCACCACAGAAACAAAGAGTGAATCCATCATGTGATATTCTCCATTTTGACATGTCCTTGGTTCTCTGACTTCGGAACCAGTTACCAATTAATATAAGCCTCATAACGTCGTTGACATGTTTCAAAAAGATAATTAAAAAAAACGTTGCATCTCTATTCAGTGATCTGTATAGCTTGTTTTTTTTTCTGATTTTCTATCATATTTTTTCCTCCGTATACGTCTCCCGGTCATTGATGAAAATTTTTAGTAGTTTTTTTTGAATAGTTATCATTATTTAGTATGACGACCGCCGTAGCAAAGTGGTAAGATGCTTGACTTCCACCTGGGAGGTTCGTGTTCGATTCTCAATGTAGGTACCTAATAAAAGTATGTCAAACTGGTTAAAGAGTTTGTCTGGTAACAATACTTGCACACGCCCTAGTATTGTCATCAAGTTCAATGATGAAGTTAGTAGATTATTTTTTTAAATTATTTTGTATGACGACCACCGTAGCTTTGTGATTACATTCTTGGCTTCTACCCGGAACTCTTTCGGGTTTGATTCTCGATGGTATACAAATAAAAAATGGTGCCAGTCTAAATTATAACCTGACGGACTTATTGCCATGTGGCAACATTATATATCTTCCTTATACTTGTCATTTTTTCATCATTCATTCTCTCCACGTGTCCTAACTATTCTTGTTCTATGTTAGTGTTGTTTCACTAATAAAACATCGAAGTACTTGAGCACTATAAAATTGCGTGTTCCACAATTACGTAAATTTACTTGGCTACATTTGGTAATATGTTGTTATATACATACATATGTTATATTGAACTTATATATTAATATTAAATATTTTTTAACAATGCTTTGACTACTTCTTTTTGTATCTATAATACATGTTATAGGTCGGAAATTCTAGGATGAGACCTGTGACAGCTCATAAATTTGCCCCAATACAACCTAATGTAATGTATTTACATAAATAACTTGATATTTATTAGAATTGAAGCTTATATTAAAGTTGATAAAATAATTAAAATTACTGAACATCGTTACAAGGTTGTATTGGGGCAAATTTGTGAGCTGTCATACGACTCATCCTAGATTTTCCGAACTATAGTTTAAGATAAAAGTTTGTATTTTTGTCAATAATTTTAAGTATTTGTATTAATGTATTATTTATAGTTAAGGCATTAACATTGTGGAGGTTTAAAGACATTGTGATTTGTTTTATCAAACACTGTTTATTCCACTTTTTTAACGGTATAGTATTTTGTAAAGCCTCATCATCAAGGGAGCACAGAAGTCTTTGTTCTCCCCTGATGATGAGGTGAAAGCCTTGAAACCGGTTGGGTTATACCGTTACAAAAAAGTGGAATAAACAGTGTTTGATAAAAACAAATTACAATATTTGTATTAACTTGTCATATGCGCATTTATTTGTCTGTAAAAGAGACTGTTCTGTCGTAAATTAAATTAAAAAATAAAAATTATCTTAATGCTCTTCATCTTAAATTTATAATCATCCCTTTTATAAATTCATTCTACTTTTTTTCATACATTGAAACTTATCATTGTTGCATGTAAAATGTATGCAGTATAAAAATAGGCCGCTGTCTGATAGAAAGCCACCTTTATACAATCCATATAAAAGAAATCCCTACATGCACTTGTGGAATGGATGAGGCGACCTTCGACCATGTTTTCTTTGAGTATCCTCTGCGTACCGCATACGATCTTGACTCATTTGTAAATGTCCCCCGTCCATTCAAACATGTCCCACCTACTCGCACTTAATTCTTCATTAATTTATAGTCACATATCTGAATTTATTGTATAAAACTCCATAAATATTTAGTACTACAGTAGTTCTTTACGTATTCTCACACTGCCTCCTTCCCTTCAAATTGTTATTGGCACAAATCATCCTCTTTATAGGATGGAAGGCCTAATTAACAAATAATATATAAAATGCGAATTATCTGTATTAATAGAATTCACAAGGAATCTTGTTATTTTAGTTAACTTTTAAGTTGACAAATGTCGTTCTTAGGAAGGCTTTATATTATCAAAGTCATGCAACATTCGCTGTGAAGGGGCCTACCTACTATATAACATCCATACAGACACACACATATAAGGACTTTATGTGCAAAACAGCATCAACCCACATTCTATCTGTTTTGAAATATTTGTCGAAATGTAGAGGACAAGCCATGAATTTAACAAAACGTTTTTTTTTCGTGTAAATTTAAACGTAGAATACATATTTTTATCAATTTGATACTTTTTACGTGTAAATGAATAAGGTTTTTCAAATTTGCTATTTTAAATCAGATTAAAAAATATTTTTTTAGAGTTGGATATTTTTTGCATATATACGTATAAGAGCGCGCGAATTACATCATAACTGTGAAGCCATGCAGACCAGTCGAGCCTTCGGCTGGCAGGGCGACCGCGCGACCAGCCGTTGACCCCATCCACAAAGTACCCGAATCAAAATATAAAAACAAACAACCTCATAAGAAAGGCTAAAACATTTATATCCAAATAAAAAAAATATCATACACGAAATAATTCCCTTTTTTCTCGTTTCCTATTGAAACATTTTTGCGGGAACAATCCAAAGACGTCTGCTTTGCGGAGATGAGGAAAGAAAGTAACGGCGGTATTATTTAAAAGGCGCTTTTTTCGCTACTTTCTCTCGAATACGGATGAGTGCGCGCGTTCGCTCCCTTCTTACTCTATGACTCACCTTTGCCCGCCACCGTTATGAATGAGCGCCGCGCCGCTCCGGCAAGCGGCCTCTCTTTATGGCCGACGCGCGCGCGGCCTCGCCGGCGTTCGATCATTCAAATTTTTGAAATTAGAATGCGACATGTCTGGATTGTGTAATTTTTTTTTTCGTATGGCAAGTATTATACCTCGCGATTGTTTTTTAGAATTTAAATATGGAATTATTTAATACAGAAATAAATACAAAATACAATATGACGATTTATATTGGGGTATTGATGGTGGCGCTGTTGTGAGATCTCTTTATACTCGTAATCAACTAGTTCGCAGTCGATTAGAGTGCGGCTCAATCATTTGAAACCTGAGAAGAATCCAGAATTCTCTGATAGTAGAGCAACTTCAAAAGAGATGTATGCGACACATTTCAATGGCGTTTTGGTAAAGAGGTACAGTACAAGTCATCAATTACTTATTTGTCAGTTTGAAGTTTTGCAACACTTGTATTCCTGAAATACAGACCTCAGATAATTTTTAAAGGTAAACTTTGAATACATAAATAATTTATGTATTCAAAGTTTACCTTTAAAATGTAACTGAGGTCTGTATTTCAGAAATACAACTGTTGCAAAACTTTAAACTGACAAATAAGTAATTGATGACTTGTACCTCTTTACCAAAACGCCATAGATTTATTGCGGAGTATGGATTTTCCCCATGGCTTTATCCCAATTTTTATAATGGGTTATGCTTGAATATGTCTCCTTAAGCGTATGAAGAAATCTACGCACATGTTTGTACATATTCGTATATATTATACATATAAATTGCTAACGAACAAAATTGCAAACTCTTTGTTGATTCACAGGCTTTTATTTAATGTTTATTCTTTCTGCCATCTGAATTAAAGTTGTTTTCGGTGCCGTATTCACGAGCTTAGATATTGAGATCATCACCACTCGCGCACGGAATTACCTTGTTGAATGAATTTTCTGATATCGATATCTTCCACATTTAGGTGGACAAATTGAAATGAAACTCCTTAATAAACTTTGCAGGTATAACAGAATCACTTCACAGGGAGGTATAAGTATCATTGTTCCTGTTGTTATTATGTTATATTTAAACTTAATATTTTTTTCCTTGTTATTTGATGTAATTGGCTCAAGTTTTTTTTAAACATTTTGAACACATATATTTTTGGAATATTTTCCCAAAATAATACAGTGCTGATAAATATTTGTGAAACAAACAACCTTTCGCGGTAGGCAGTATACCAAATGATTGTCAGACCCGCACTCCTCTATGGCTCCGAATGCTGGACGATGTATAACTCTTACTCTAGGCAACTGGAAACTGCTGAAATGCGCATGCTAAGATGGTCAGCTGGTGTGTCCTTAAGATACAAAATAAAAAGCTCACGCATTCGTGGAAGCCTAGGTGTTACAGACATCAACAGCAAGATGGAGGAGAGCGATTGAGATGATATGGGCACGTTGGACGCAGAGCACCCGATCACATTGTGAACCAGGCAATCCGTGGATCTTCCTCAAATAAAAACCAGAGGAAGACCAAAAAATTCATGGGCGGTGCAAAAAGATAACCTGATGCAGAGGTACGGCCTGGGCGACGTAGTCCGGGACAGAAGAGCATACAACCTAAGGACGAGGAGAGCTGACCCCAACAGTCTTCGCAGACAGTGAGTTGGGATGGAGCCAGGGAGAAGAAGCGGTAGGCAGAAAGGAGAGAGCGGCAGATTTTCCTATCGTGACACATTTACATCCACATACCTTCTACGATTTCTCTGACTTTTTACATTTCCTTCTTTCAAAATATCATACACTTGATGCAACCATACTTTCCTTGGTCTTCCTCTACCACGCCTTCCACTCAGATGTACACTGTATATTTGTCTTGTTAATATTTCTTCATTCATTCGTTCCACGTGCCCAAACCATCTCCGAGTGCTATTCTTCATCTTGCTCAACAAGATAAATAAGAGCATTTTGAGATGGTTTGGACATATAAAAATGATTCTATTAATATTATATAAATGAATGTGAAAAAAAGTTTTGTGCGATGAAATATCACACAGCTTCTACGATTTCTCTATCTTTCTACGTTTCCTTCTTTTATAATATAATTCACTTGATCCAATCATATTTTTCTTGGTCTTCCTCTCGCATGTCATCCACTCACATTTTTAAGCTATATAGGTGTCTCAAAAATATACACACATTTCATTCAAATGAATGAAAATTCAGTATTTATTAAGCTATATCTAATATTAAAACTTCAAATTAAAGAAGATAAACGTATTTGTTTTTTAATTTGTCGCAAATGCTCTAATTATGTCTTCTTCTGGCATGTATTGCTGGTAACGTGGAAACATAAACTTTACGAATCATTCTTTTTGTTATTTGGCCGCATTATCTTTCAATAGTTGCTCTCAATTCATCAACTGTTATAGGCTTTGTGCCATTTACTTTATTCTTAATGACTCTCCATTAAAAAAAGTTCATTGGCGTGAGGTTTGGGGAACGCGGTGGGTATTAAATGCTACATCCACACCCAATCCATCCGTTTAGCTAATTTTCATCAAGATCAAGATCGCTTCACGACGGTAGTGAGGAGGTACATCATCTTACTGAAAATAAGAGTCCTCCTCATCCCTTAACTCTTCACGAATGCGCAGTATGACAAATTTCTGCATCAAATTCAGGTAAACTGTTCGGCAAGAACTGTTCTCAATAACATACGCAAGAACGGGTCTTCCAGCTGCTATGCCTGTTGGAAGGATCTTAACTCTTTTGAACTGGATTGCTTAGGATATTAACATATTCCGCCATATCACATTACCAAAAGCAAAAGAAAATTTTCTTCTAAAATTGGGGGCGTTAGAATGCACTCATCAACGTATTTAAGTGACTTTGAATATATGTGTGTATGTGTGTGTGTATACCATATATGTGCATGCATATGTATTATTTTTTTTTTTAATGTTAACAATTTTTGTATTTTTGAATATAATTGGGATAAGCTTGTAACACATTGAGAAAATAAATAAACGGCACGGCATGAAAGTGCGTATACATTGTTTTGAGACACCCTATATATCCGTCTTGTAAATCTTTCTTCATTCATTCGTTCCACATGCCCAAACCATCCCAGCACGCTCTTCTTCTTACTCAACACATCAGTTTCAAGTTCACATTCATCCCTAATCAATTCCGTATTCTGTCATACATTCTGCAGAACTCTTAGTATGTTATGTGAACATCATATACCAATTTGAGTGTGGTAATTATTTGTGGTATCTTGTTATTGTTTTGTTTTGAAAATTTGTTTCTTGAACTATAAAAGTGCTTATCACATCTATTTTCAGTGATAATGACATTTTATTGACACATGTGATAAGCTGGTCGACTTAAAACAAGGATTTCTAGTTAGTCAGCTAGCAGTGCTACACTACGGTATCTGAACATAGTAGTTAAGCATGATGGGGGTAAGCGAATATGTTTTTACGACTATTGAAATGTATGTGTGTCTTTAACCTTTCCCATGCTAAAAAAATTCGCACGTTCCGTTGCTGTGGATTCAATATACATATACACATGTAAAAATGAGCGATTTAAAATCGGAAAAATAAGAATATTCATAGCCAATCGCTTAAATTAATGAAATTTGAAGTCAAAAGTGATAATAATTGAAATTTAATTACTGAAAATATGAAAAAAAAAAAAAAAACATCGACCGACGTTCACAAAACGGGCGAAGAGACCACCTCAAATGGATGCTCTAGAGCTACTGAGAGCTGAGACGGAACTCGGTCTCCTCGGGCTGTTATACATCGAAGAAAGAAACACAATTGCGAACTGAGATTCTATTTCTTGCGTTCCCATATACCGAAGTAGAGTGAGACGTGAATAGCGTCGCTTCCTCACCCATAGCGGTTTTTAAAGAAAGAATATACCTACATCACACACTGGCACACGTTTGATTGTATTGGTGAATTTATTCCCGATTTTCACAAAATATCTCTGATGTGGTCGATAAGATCTAATAATTATTAATATTATTTTTTTTCATTCGATGCGTAAATGTATTACGGAGGAATACCTAAAATCTGAACCCAGTATTTATTATATTTATAGAGATATTAAAGTTTTTAGAAGCAATTTGTACTAGTTACACATCACAGGGAAGGAAGGGTTAAACTCCTGCTATGTTATTATTTTTTTATCTTGCCTTATCTTATAAGATAAATTTTAAAAAAATCACTCCATTCGTTTCAAAGCACGCATTTCTACAGCATTTATTCGGCTCCTCTCAGTTTTTTTCCAGGTTCACGTTTCACTCCCATACAACAAAGCTGGCATGAAAAAACATCTTTTACGTCTTTTACTAATTAGTCTATAAAAAGTATGAGTCATTGAAAAAAAACATAAATTTAGATGTAAACCATACCTCTCGGAAGACTGACCTCGATATAAGATTCAACAAATAAAAGAAAACTCGCTGAATCACCACTCTGAGTCACCCCCTCGCCACCGATCTGACCATGTGCCGATATCTCGGGAAGAACGCGGGATGTTTCCTGAATTTTCACCGTTTAATCAATTCGTACGATATTAATTGCATCGCCGAATCAGTCTTTCAATGGTGACTGGGCAGATTTATGTAATTGAAAGATCGAATGTGATGCAGTCGTCGGCAACCTCGACTTAAATTTCATCATTGCAATACAATATATTACGATTTCGATATACAATTAAATTTTAATTGAATATGTTACAATTTCGATATGCAACGAAATTTTAATTGAATATGTTACAATTTCGATATGCAACGAAATTTTAATTGAATATGTTACAATTTCGATATGCAACGAAATTTTAATTGAATATGTTACAGTTTCGATATGCAACGAAATTTTAATTGAATATGTTACAATTTCGATATGCAACGAAATTTTAATTGAATATGTTACAATTTCGATATGCAACGAAATTTTAATTGAATATCTTACAATTTCGATATGCAACGAAATTTTAATTGAATATGTTACAATTTCGATATGCAACGAAATTTTAATTGAATATGTTACAATTTCGATATGCAACGAAATTTTAATTGAATATGTTACAATTTCGATATGCAACGAATTTTTAATTGAATATGTTACAATTTCGATATGCAATGAAATTTTAATTGAATATGTTACAAATTCATTGTGTATTTTAGGACAATTTATTTATACATTTCATTGTAAAACAATCTGGATGGTTTATTGCCAGGTGGCAATCTCTACTATTTAATCAGACAAAAGTCACTAAAGTCGCAAATAATATTCAAATGATTATTCATCTCTATGAAATATATGAACATACCATATACATAACGAAAGTGAAAGTGAGATTTCGTCAATCAAAGGAAAAGGAAGAGATGGGGGAGAGATAGGAAAAATCAAGAATGAAACACGTTATATCTGACTTGGAATTAAGAATTTTTTCAGCCGCTTTTTAAATCATGACAATAACGGAGCGAGTCTAATATTAGTTTGTAACTGGTTCAAAAGTCTCACTGCGTGGATAGTAAAGGATGGCGTAAAAAGAAAGCGGTGAACTAGGAAGGCTAATTAACAATTTCTGTTTGAGCGTAGCGCAATTCCATGATCGGTAAGGCGCTGAATATTTTCGGCGAGATAAGAAGGGGTGGCCGGCTAGTTAAGGATATTATAAAATTATGACAGAATTTATATTTATATTTGGGCTTGACACACATATACTACACCTAAGCCGAATGTGTTACTATCACATATCGAAAGACATACAAAAGAGTTTTTTTGTGGTTCGTATTCCCGTGGTAAATTTTCTTTACAAATATGTTTTTCTAAACATGCAGATGGGCGAAATGTATGGCAGACGCCACGTTATATGAACACTACAACTAAATACTAATTTGTTACTATCACATATAGGAAAATCTATAACATTTTCTTTTAAATAAGTCAAATTTTGATGTTCTGTTTTGTTTCGTCCGATTTCGTCTTTCAATAAGTTTTAAACGTATTTCCTTGGTAAGTTTTCTGCTGTTTTCTTGCCAAATATGATTTTCTAAACATATGCAGGTGTGGGGATAATAATCTAATGGCTGCAGCCACTACCTTCCTATCCTCACTCTCTTATTTCATATATTTATTTTGTAATATTTTTAATCTGTCAATAATAGTAGGTTCAAATCCCGAGTTAGAGCGCCCTTGAGGAGAGTTTGGTCTCTAAACGGCGCTATATAATTTGTCATTTTATTTCGAATTTTGTCTATTTTATTTTTGTATTGAAAAAAAGTGTATTAGTCCATTAGTCGACCATCGCCAATAAAATACATTACATACTACCTTGATCAAAAAGTTTTAGGACTTTATTCATAAAATCGATATGGTCCCCTTCAAAGTACTCTCCATCGACTGCAACGGACTTACGCCAGCGCTTGATCCAATCCTCGAAACACCGCTGGTACTCAATTTTCGGTATGTCCATCAGAGCCGTCTTCGATTTTTTCATGACATCCTCTCGGGTGGGTGCTGTAACGCGTTCCGCGAAGCGGTTTTTTAAGTCGGTTGAACAGGGAAAAGTCGTAGGGAGCCAGATCAGGTGAATTCATAGGCTGCTAGATAGTAGTCGTGTTGTTTTTGGTAAAAAAACTCGTGGAAATCATGTCTTTCGCGATTTCAACGCGGTCCTTTTTTTGCGTGAAATTGAAGTATTTCGGCACCAATTTTGCAGCGACACGTCTGAGGCCCAAATCACTAACCAAAATGTCTTAAGCGGATCCATAAGCGATGTTCAAGTCCTCTGCCAGCTCTCTGATGGTCAATTTGCGGTTTTCGGCCAACATTTCTTTGATTTTATCAATGTTTTCATCGGTTTTCGACTGCCACTGCGTTCGTCATCCTCGACCGACTCACGACCACTTCTGAAGCGTTCGTGCCACCAAAAAACACTTCTCCAACATTTCCAAGGTCTGCGGACCGTTAAATCCGTTTTTCACACAAAATTTAATGCAAACTCGTTGATGCCATTTTCGAACTTCTCAACTCGAAAACACGTACAAAGGTAGATGTACTCAGTACAGCGTAACTTTTACAAATGTCAAGCGATGACGCTGAAATTTGGAGGGAAGTGTCAATTATAGATGTGGTAACCTAACAAAAAAATTCCAATCGGGTGACTGACAGCGCCACACGGTGGCCGGTCCTAAACCTTTTTGATCAAGGTAGTATGGCCGATCTTGTCTTTATAGTAAATAATAGATATATCCATTATCTATCTATACATTAAATAACACGCCAATACAAGCACTTACAGCTAAAAAACATTTTGGCCATGGGTTTTTTGCTTCTAGATCGGCAATGAACGCGTTAACTAGTTTTATAGAAAGGCGAATCGAAGGGTACTAACTAGTCAACAATGCATAAATCTTTTCGGCGGTCAACGGTGGGCGCTGTCAGGTATTGATAAGGCTTATACGAGTAGGACATGCTTGGCGGAAGGTCTTAACGGTGCACGCTCTATTGGATCTGGAGGTCCAGCGTCGCGCCACGATTCACCTTGACGGTAAGGATCAGCTCCCGTGTATAGGGGACGCCCGCCTTCTCCACCCCTTGCTAGGGATGACCCCTCGCGCGGTTCTCAAAACCTGCCTAGAGGGTCTATTATCAAATTGGCAACATCGATGGTTGTCATCCCCCGTGGAAAGACAGACATTTAATTTGTTTTCTTTGTATCAGGATGCGCCTCCTATGTGGGTGTGTCAGTCATTGGACTACCCAAATGGTCTCTAACCATGGAAGCCGATTAACTTTATTAATCTTTTAGAAGCTTTGTTAACCTTTTAAACCTTTGTTAACCTTTTAGTTTCAATCTTACCCATTCGCCTTGCAATTTTTGCGGCCATCTAGATTAATCCGCAGATCATATTCTGTGGTACTGCAATTATAATGGAGTTAATAATTTCCGAAGGAATCTGTACTCAACCTTCATCAGTTTATCTTCGGGCTGATTGGCTGACATTTAATTTTTTTACAAATATTCTAAAAATAAATATAAAACAATTCAAATAACACAAGTATGCAAGTGCACGAGTCAAAATTATTTTAAAAAATTAACAATATACACACTTATGGTATTAGTTCGATACAGAACCGTCTCAAGACAGGCAACCCGTATTACACCATACCGAGCGTTATTTTTTTATATTCATTAATTTTTTTAATTTATTTATTTAATATAATAAGGAAAGATACAATAATAACATAATTAAAGTTTAAAGACATACATTTCAATAATCATAAAAAATATATTCCCCTTCTCCCATCATGCTCAGTTACTATGCTCAGATACCGTAGCATAGCCCTGCTAGCTGACTAACAAGGAATTCCTGTTTTAAGTCAACCAGCTTATCACACGTGTCAATAAAATGCTCTTATCATTGAAAAGAACATAAAAAAATCGGTGATATAGGTGAAATTAGCACTTTTATAGTTCTTCTTTTTCCTCTTCTTTTAGGCATGTTGGCCTGTTATGGTCCTGCGTCATCGTTTTCCTCTTGTGACGTCGACTGCCAGCTATCTTTCCATCTTTTGGGAAGTCGTCCTGGAGGTCTGCTTGCTTGGGGGAAAATTGCCCCTGGTCATTCTTACGGCTCATGGTCCCGCCATTCTGGATACATGTTCGTTCCAGAACCTTCTTCTCTGTCGTTCCCATCTGACAATATCTTCAACTTCGCACGTCCAACCTAATTAATTCTGTCATTTTTCTTGAGACCATCGTTAAATAATAAATAAATATATTATAAGTTTATCAATAGCAACGTAGTATGTACATACATAAATACATTCCGAAATCAAGCATATGTATATCTCAAGATAAATAGTAAAAAATACATTTAAGAGAGAAGCTATCAAAATATCTGGGCTCATCTCATAGCATCCCTTCGGTCGAGATACACCCCATCAATATTGGGCGGGCCCGATCGCGAGGACATAAGATGTTTTTCAGCACACCCTTGTAAATGTAGATTAAGAAGAAAAAAAAAACAGAAAATTAATAGAAATTGTAGAAAAAGTGAATTCACAAATACCACCTCACATTAACTGTCAGCGAAAAAATTAAAAAGCTAATAGGAGTCCAATTTTTTTTCAAAATAAAATAAATATCGTTACACGAGTATTGTTGCCGATCGCTGTCTCCAAAAGATCCTAAGAAACCTGTCCGTGAGTCACCTCAGCAGAATGGAAGGTTGTACAGCGAACAGCTATCTGCGAGGAGCATACTCAGCCTGCAACCATTTCCGGCACTGTGCAAGGATACGCTCGCTCGAATCAGTGGGAGCGTGCTTTCATCGTGCGTTCTTTAATTGCGGAACCTGGCTAAAAATTTTATTCATATTTCCAATTTTCTTTTAATAATCAATTTCCCAAATAAAAGACCGCATTAAACACAACAATACAGCCCCGACATATCACCTGACAGCTGAATCTTAAAACTATACAATCTTCACTCGTGACTTAAATTTATTAAACACTACGAGTATATTTAGATAGATATAATAGAGACCACCTCCGTAGCCTAGTTGGTAAGACACCCGTAGGTTGCGGTTTCAAATCCCGCTGGAACCCAGTTTAAAAAAGAATTTCAAAAAATCCAGTTTGGTTTTCACTTAAGGCCTCTTAAGTATCTTTCTGGTTGGTTGGAAGAGATTACCACATGGCAAAAAGCCCACTAACTTGTACTGTGTACAACGGCATTGTAATACAATACAATATATTATTTTTAAATATTAATATTGGAACTGGGAAGGTCAACAGACAGAGATTGTTTATTAGCGTTTCCAGTTCACCATTCTTGTTTTTTTACGTCGTCCTTTACTTTCCATGCAGTGAGACTCTGGAACCAGTTACACACCAATTTTAGACTGGCTCCGTCCTTGGTACGATTTAAGAAGCGACTGAAAAATCTCGAAGTATAACGTGTTTCATTCCTGATTTTTCTTTCATCTCCACCATCCTTTCCTTTTCCTTTGATTGGTGATATCTCACTGCTAGTTTTGTTATGTATATGTTACTAATTTTCATAAAGATTAATTTTATTCTTGACTTTTTCCTTTTGATGGAGGATAATACCCCTCTATGTTTTTTTTGCATTTGAATATCTTGACAAATAAATTTGGTAAATCTATATTAAACGGAGTCCGGTCCTCTTGTCCTATTATTAACGAGTCGCCCTTGATTCGCATCGCTACACTCACAGAGGTGAACTAACACAAACAACCAAAGGACAGTTAAGGACTGCTAATACGAACTGCACGTTACGCACGCGCAGGTTTACCAAGATCATTTTGACTTGTTGAAATCGTTTTATTCGCCATTTTGATAATCTATAAATGTGCAGGTGTCTCATTTATGGGTGTTAATTTTCTCGAATTGAATGTGATTTTTTTTCATTTTGCATCTGAAATAACTCGACCGCATCGAGCATAATTGACGAGAAAATTTAGTTTTCACTTGAAACCTATTGAACGCTCCCTTTGATGCATGGGGGCGAAACGTAGAGGGGTAAAAGTCTGATAGGACACTATCAAAATCTGCTAAGATAAGTCCACAATGGTAATTTGGTGCTTTAATGTATGGGAGTGAAACGTGGTCGTGGAAAATGACTCAGAGTAGCCGAACAAATGCGTACATTGATAAGAATATAAGGTGTGACCATTTATGATAGAATACGGAATGAAGTGATAGGGGATGAATGTGAACTTAAGGCTGATGTATTGAGTAAGAGGAATAAGAGTACGTTGAGATGGTTCGGGCATGTGGAATGAATTAATGAAGGAATACTTACAATACAGATATATAGTAGAAATGTGAGTGGAAAGCGTGTGAGAGGAAGACCTATTAAAGTATGGTTGGATCAAGTGAATTATACTTTGAAATTAGGAAACGTAAAAATTTACCAACGCTCAGAGAAATCGTAAGAGTTGTATGAGAAAGTGTATGAATCTAGAAGAGGTGAAATATGTGTGTCGAGATAGAAAATAATGGCGCTCTGTCCTCTGCGTACCCCGACAAGAAAATGGCATTATGTTATGTAACTATTATGTATGTACCTATTTAACATCTTTGTCTATTGCCCGATTGTCCATACTTTGGTCGTTTATCATAGAAAAAATATAGGTTACGTTTTGGTGTAGTGGTTCGTCTACTACATCTTTGTGTATCCTACCTCCTTACTCCTACATCAGATGATCATACTAATCCTGTAGAGCTTTAGTCTCCCGAAGGACTTTTCTCTAAGCTGTCACTCGCCATCTCCTCCATTTCAAGCCTTTTAAGATCGTGTTGAACGCCTCTAAAAACCTCGACGAGTATTCCGATCTGCCAAGTGGCCTTCTTTCGTACTGTTGAGCTTGCATAAGGTTCTTTGTTTACCATCTGTATCAACTGAGTTCAGTTGACATGGACTATCCATGTCAACTTTCGCAACCTTATGTCGCTGGTAATTAGTAGCTGTCTCGTTCATTTTCGAGTTTCTTCAATATATCTTAGTTTCTCGGTTCTCACTCTCTTGCAGTCTGTTTCGAACCAAGTTACATAGTATCCGGTTTTCGAAGTTCAGTAATTTTGATTGATTTTTTAATATCATGAACCACGCTTCGAATCCATATGTTATTCGTCGTAGTCGAGGATCCTCTCGCCATTCCAACGTCAATCTCGAGCTGTTCTTCCACGTTGATTATGTGATCTTCTGTGAGAGAACAGCCTGATCCTAGACGTGCACTCCTTTCTACAGTCGTCACATACATGTTTCCTTGCTGAGCAGACTGGTAACGCTGACGCATGTCTGCAGCATGCTATATCTTACATGTCTAGCTGTTGAGGCGCCATTAGCTCGAAAACTGGATTCCCGTGCGGAAGGTCACCATTTCGAACCTCGCGCTGTGCTACCACCACCCTCGAATGACATAGCCAAATTTTCCACCTAGTCGTCGTTGCTGGGCCTCGTAATCCGTAATCGAGGATCCCTCACCATTCCAACGTCAATTTAATTGGAAGGTGAAGCTGTGCCGTGGAGTTTTTTGTTTCTTATTAAGTGAGTGAGCCGTTGAACACCAGCAAACTCACCGGCCACACCGCTGTACTTGATCTGATGGCACACCGAAGTGAGACGATCGGAGCACACCGGCATGTTGTGTTATCGCTTTTTTTTATAGAATAAATATGACCGAAGTCATAGAGGGATTCTTATACTCCCGAATCTAGGTGGAATGAATGTATGTCATTCGACGGGAGTAGCACAGTTCTAACTAGTGACCTTTTGCACGGAAGTCCAATGCGTTACCGCGTGGCCATGCACCTCACGTAATCGAGGCTTTAAGGATATCTATGACTTCGTTCATATGTACTTGTATTCTTCCAAGAAAAAAAACATGGCGTTGTGGTCCGATCGTTTCACTTCGGTGTGTCAACAGATCCAGCGGTGTGGCCGATGAGATTGCTGGTGTGCAACGGCTCACTCACCTTAAGAAGAAAAAAGAAACGAAACTCTACGGCACAACTTCGCTTTCCAACTGAATTGATGTTGGAATAGCGTGGAAATCTACAACTACGAGGCCTTGAACGACAACAACGAATGTTTGCGCGTCATGTACGAGTATGTTATCCATGTAGTGCTAGCAAGTTTTTGTATTCTGTTAACTCGACTGTTTGACGATATCACAGTTAATTTATTTAAAGAACTGTGTAACACTTTTCTACGTATCTAATTTGAATTGAATCGCCAGCGAATGAAATGTAGATTTATTCACTTTTTTATGTGGAATATGTATCTCTGACATTTTTACAGACATTGCTCAATCAGACCCGGTCTTAGGAACGTGTGCTGTCATCATCAGTTCCTCAATGTGAAGCATATCACATTATACTAGTAGATTAATGTCGTAGCCTAGTTGGTTTCCATCCGAGGGTTTCGTGTTCGATTCCCGAGGTACTTGAAATAAAATAATTAAAAAAGCCCACTCTGGTAAAAGAGTTCGTTTGGTAACAATACTATTCGGCTGAAACAAAATAATTAAATAGGTCCATTCTGGTAAAATAGTTCGTTTGGTAACAATACTACTCGGCTGAAAGAAAGTAATTAAAAAGGCCCATTCTGGTAAAAGAGTTCGTTTGGTAACAATACTATTCGGCTGAAAGAAAATAATTAAATAGGTCCATTCTGGTAAAATAGTTCGTTTGGTAACAATACTATTCGGCTGAAAGAAAATAATCAAATAGGCCCATTCTGGTAAAATAGTTCGTTTGGTAACAATACTACTCGGCTGAAAGAAAATAATTAAAAAGGTCCATTCTGGTAAAAGAGTTCGTTTGATAACAATACTTCTCGGCTGAAAGAAAATAATTAAATAGGCCCATTCTGGTAAAATAGTTCGTTTGGTAACAATACTACTCGGCTGAAAGAAAATAATTAAATAGGCCTACTCTGGTACTCGTAAAAGAGTTTGTTTGATAACAATACTAACATACTCTGCTGAAATAAAATAATAAAGGTCCACTCTGGTAAGAGAGTTCGTTTGGTAACAATACTAACACGGTAGACTAGTGTGCATGCTGTTAAAAACCAAACGGACCATAACATGAGCTGGCACCATTCAGATTATTAATCTTTGGGCTCTCCTGAATCTATATCAATTGAGAAAATGCGGTCCTCATATTATGCGCACTCAATTCCTTCTAGCGCCTGGTCTAAATCATCAGATATTTTTTATTTATTTTATGAAGGGCGCTAGGCACACAGAAAAGGTTCTGGAGGATGAGTGGACAGATTAAGACAATGCTCATTATTGTAGAATAGTGGTGCCACCAAATATTTTATTCTTAATTGTGTCGGCGGGGCCTGATGACTACATATGTTACTTGTACGAGCAGTGTTCCCCAATTAAATTTATTCGGCTCGTTTCAGTCTTTTTTCACGTGTTCGTTTCACTCCCATACATCAAAGTTGGTACTTCTTTTTCGTAAATTATTTCTTATTCCACTGATTTTATTAAAAAAAAACGTGGTGAGAGTTTTTAAAAATAAAATACCTCATAGAACCTTAAAAGCCTCGCCTTTATCAATTTCACCCCCCACGCGTAATCAGAGTTAAGGGTCTTGAAGCCATGTCGCACATCTCTGTGCACTCACAGTTTATCAGACAATCAAGCCTCCTTCAAAACGTCATGGAACCCTTTTATGTTTTATATTTACAACATAACGGAATAACCCCTTGAGTATTAACGTGGGACATAAAAAATGATGTGGAAAATTACTCTGCGGAACCTCATTTAGGAAACGCTGGCCTAGTATATGTGTCAGCATACCTTTCGGCTTGCAATGTCTAATATCTGGTTGGGTGCCTAATTTTAAGGTACAGTAATCCCTTCATTCGCGCGTTAATTGATTCCGGTAAAACAACGCGTAAATAGAAATCATTGAATGCGCTGTTAAAACAAGTGATATTTTACATGTTTCCATATAAAGGTCTTTCGAATTGAGCGGTTTTTTTAATTCAATTTTTTTTAATTCTTGAATAAAACACACATTCTGCTTTACTTTAAAAAAACTTTTTATTGGTCATTGAAGTGTATGATTGAATGTATGACATTCAAACAAAAAACAATATCTGCCAAATGTCCACCTCTTGCAGCTCCATAGATATCCACTCTTTTGTCAAAATTTTCGATGACATTTTGGCATAGTTGCGGTTCTAACTCGCTAATAACGCGAATAATTTCGTCCTTCAGCTCAGGAATTGATCGGGGGTCATTCTTATAGATCTGGCTTTTCACGTATGTTATCCCCAGAGTAAACAGTCCAACGGTGTCAGATCACATGATCTTGGTGGCCTATTAACATCTCCGTTTTCGGAGATTACAATACGTAAAATAATTCAACAATTTGAACGCGTTGTTGTATTGTATACGACTCCATTTTTATAAATGTCATACATTACACTTTTCAAATGTTACAAGACCCAGGCAAGTTTGCGGCGCCATCTGTGTTTTATCCAAGAATTAAAAAAACCGCTCAATTTGAAAGACCCTTTAGTATATTATTACTTAGTTTAAAAGCTTTATATACATATTTTCAATAAGTATTTATAAATGTCGAATGTCAACTTAATGCTGATGTGTTGGGTAAGATGAAGAGTGACACTGGAATGCTTTGGGTATGTTGAACGAATGAATAAAGAAATAACAAATATACAGTGCGAATGTAATCGTAAGGCGTGGTCGAAAAATACTAAGAAAAGTAAAGAAAGTTCATAATGTTGCCTGGATAATAAATATCTTATAGTACAATTTTTACGAGTCTGCAATTCGCACTATTAGAAAAAATCCGATGCCCTTTTAATCCCACGGGGCCGATCATCAGCCCCAACTGGTGTATTGGGAAAATCTCACGGGGCCGATTATCGGCCTCAAAGTTTTCATACAAGTTTTTATGTTGAATATATATTTTTTTTAACTTTGAGATTCATTTCCTTTTAAAAGAATGCATTTAAGATTGAATATTAACTGAGATAAAAAATAAAATATTAACTACTGTTTTTCTGCCAAAATATGCTGGTATTAAAAGGGTTAAATAAATAGATGTAAGGAAATTATAGCCAATTTTTGCTTTTTGCCGCTGGCAATATCGTATTATTTTGTTTATTACGTAAGATACAGGCAAGAGCCTAGTTTATTGTGGACACGGCAAATGAGACGTATGGTAACAAACCCAGATCCGTATAAATTGTGTCCAATTTAAATTACCTGTTGTTTTTTTCATAAATTATGTATTTAAATTGTTTTGCTACCATGGCCAATACATGACGCAATTTCCCTGTCGGGATAGGCAGAAAGGAAAGACCGATATACTTTTCTATCTCGTCACACATATTTCGCCTCTTCCATGTCCATACGATTTCTGACTTGACGTTTCCTTCTTTCAAAATATTTATTTTTATTTATTTATTTTATCCATGACAAGAAATATAAATAATTAGCGAAAAAAACAACAGGTAATTTAATTTGATACACAATTTTAATGGATCTGGGCTTGTTGCCTTTCATTTGTCGTGTCCCCAGTAAACTAGACTTTTGCCTGTATCTCACTGAGGACATATAGTATGAAAAAATAAATCGATACTTCTTACCGATTTTTGATTATATAAAACAAACAAGACAAACAGTGATATATATAATTCACTTGATTTAATCTTACTTTATTGGTTTTCCTCGGCTACGCCTTCCACTCACATTTGGAGTATATAGTTGTTTTGTTAATCTTTCTTAATTTATTCGTTTAACAGGCCCAAACCATCTCAAGAGTGCTCTTCTTCATCTTACCGATCAATTCAGCTTTAAATTCACGTACAACCCCTATCACTTCACCCCGTATTCTGTTTTATATTATCACCCTATGTATTTTTTAGTGAACATATTACTACAGCATTTATTCGTTTCTTTTCAGTTTTTTTTCACGTCCACGTTTCACTCCCATATATCAAAGTTGTCACCAATTTTTTTGTAAATAAAAGATAAATCTCATAGAAAATAGAGATTAGGATGGAAATCATATGGGAGTTAAAGAAGATGAATGTGTTATGGGAATATCAGTAGAAGAACTAAATGATCAACTTATATAATTAACTTTAGCGATGATCTCAGAGTAAGTAATTATATTTTTAAGATCTTTATCATTTTTCGAGCGAACACTTCTAAAATGACCTAGAAATACTCCTTCACGATTGCTGAGCGCAATCGCCTTTCTATTCTGCAATAGCGTTTAATTAATTTTTTACATATTACTCAAGACATGTGTAATTTTGACATGAATTGTGAAGTCTGCTTCTATCAATCGGTATGTGTTTTTTCTCTCTATATTTTAGCACACAAACCGGTTTCGGCGAGCTTTAAATAGACTTTTGCGTCACTCGCTATTATTTCGCGAATGGGAATATAACATCAAATTTTATAATAATATGTTCGCATTAGACGGCTGAAGGAAAAATAATTAATATTCATTGAGAAAACGGCAATTATGATGCTACTGATATTAATTCCAAATCCGCTTACACGAAATGCCAAACGATACGCCTAAAAAAACGAAGAATTAAAAATTAACAATACAGAATGAATCGCGTGACATTAATTCATTTCCGTATCTGGACCATCACTTATACCACGTGTTTGCGGTAGAAGGCAACATAGAACGCCATATCGCATCAGGTCCTGTCCAGAGTCCTGATGTTCTGATAAACTAACATATCATATGTTGTGAGTCCTGTACATATATCCCCACAATTTCATTCAGTGCTACTTTCGTTCAAGAAATCCCATCTTTGCATGTTCACCTTGCATCTAATCATCCATACTCGGAGTATATTCAGTGATCTCCAAATAGGCCTAGGCAGTTGGTCTCCAGGCGCCATATTTTACGAGGGCTTCATTCAGTCGTCAGGCCTATGCAGTTGGTCTCCAGGCGCCATCTTTTACGAGAGCTTCATTCTTCATTCAATCTTTCCTTTTCAGAAATCGCGCTTTATCCAGCGGAATCTTCAGTTGTTGCGCTCTCTTCGTGGAACTTTTCCTCGGTTTCCATTTTGATATTGCTGTTTGGTGACCATATAAGGGGCATATTGGATGCTGGGCACGTTTTGTTAATTCTATGTCAGCTGCAACACTTCTATGGATCTCAGTTGGGGTCAAAAGTTATGGTTACAGAAAAAGATGTGTATGGGTTAATTCAGAGGAACTGGAGCAGGTTGATAAGTTATGTTATCTGCTACGTGAATAGAAGAGTGTTGAAACACATCCTCTCTACCTAACTTAAAGAGACATGGCGTTGTTTGTACGTATCTTCAAATTACGTATTATGGGGTGTCATAGGTCCTGTACAGTACCTGGCGGTGTACAGCTACGAGGGTAGTCCCAAAAGTACCCGACCTAACAAAGAAAACACAAAAAAATTGGAAAAAAATATTTTTATTTCTAAACATAGTCTCCTTTCAGCTCGACACACTTTTCCCAGCGATGTTCAATAGCTTCGATACCCTGTTTATAGTGAGAACCGTCGAGCGCCTCAAAATAGCCATCAAACGCAGATTCCACCTCTTCATTGTTGGCAAATCTTTTACCACCGAGTCATTTTTTCAAGTTTGGAAAAAGAAAATAATCCGAGGGGGCTAAATCTGGCGAATAGAGAGCGTGAGGAAGCAATTCGAACTTAAATTCATTGATTTTGGCCACCGCGGTAACGGATGTGTGAACTGGTGCATTGTCTTGATGAAACAACACTTTCTTTTTCGCCAAATGCGGCCGTTTTTTCTTGATGTCATCACTCAAACGCTGCAATAAGTTCGCATAATACTCGCCGTTGATTGTTTTTCCTTTTTGAAGATAATCAATGAAAATTATCCCACGCGCATCCCAAAAAACTGACGCCATGACCTTGCCTGCAGATGGAACTGTCTTCGCCTTTTTTGGAGCCGATTCTCCCCTTTCAGTCCATTGTTTTGACTGTTCCTTCGTCTCAGGTGTGAAGTGATGGACCCATGTTTCATCCATGGTTATGAATCGACGTGAAAACTTGGTTTTATTGCTGTGAAACATCGCCAAACACTCGATTGAAACATCCTCACGACGCTGTTTTTGTTCCATTGTGAGCAAACGCGGCACCCATCTTGCGCACAGCTTTTTCATGTCCAAATTTTCAGTCAATATGCGATATACAACACTTTTGGAAATGCCTACCATGTCTGCTAGCTCGCGCACTTTCAATCGACGGTCATCCAATACTATTTTGTGGATTTTCTTTACCATTTCTGGCGTGGTCACCTCATTTGGTCGACCACTGCGATGTTCGTCTTGGCAGCTTGTACGGTCTCGTTTAAACTCTGCCACCCAATAATGTACTGTTGTAAACGAAGGAGCAGACTCCCCCAGAGTAGAATCTAGCTCGGCTTTGCTCAGACGTTTACAACCCAAATTCGCGACCTTTCAAATGAAAGTATTGCATCACATAACGATGACCAATTTTTTCCATGTTTACAAATTCCCTGAGAGCGTTCACTATTGATGGCTGCCAAACAAATAGTAAACAACGTAGCGTCTTAAAGCTTGAAACATAAGCTTTATAAGTTTAGTACTTTCTACCATAGTATTTTTTTAAAGCAACAACCGCCATCTATACGCCAGGTCGGGTACTTCTGGGATCACCCTCGTAACAACAGCATCTTAAACGCATTGCTAAGTTGTAAAGAGCAGGCCACCAATATAAAAATGTATTCGTTCGAGCTTGTTGCGTGCGCGAAGAAGACATTTATAGTATAATTGTAGTAATTTTGAGTTTTTTTGGAGTTAGCTGACCTATAAGGAGTGCCTGAAAAGGCCGAATATCCGAGCCTTGAAATGGGATCCCGCTTGTTTCTCGAGAACTTTTGAATAACTTTTTTAAACTACTTTTTAATTGATTATTTTTTCTTACCTTTTTTTTTATTTTTTCCCCGTGCTGAAGAGGATTGGTGACGTTGCACACATCTGATTCCGTCTTTTATACTTTGTTTTCAATGTATTTTATTTTTAATTTGTTTTTCAATGATTTGTCTTTTGTGTTTGTATTTTTTTTTTGCGCAGTGCGGGCTGTGCGCCTGTGGACAGCCCCGTATTGTGATGGTAACATGTGATTTTGTACGATTTAATACCCGATTGTTTCTGTTGTAATTGTGTAAATGACAATTTAAAGTTTCAACTGATTATGTTTCAAAAATTTAACAATCGATCTGATAAATGAAAAAAATCCACGAACAAAGAAGAAACACAACATTCATCGGACGCGGTAAAGATATGGATTTAAGTACAATAAATCAAATCCATCAAAAGAAGGACAATTGAAAAATAGATGGTCTATAGTTTCATCATTCAAAGCACACTCGCAGCTCCATAATACACATTCTGTAAAGGTGACTATAGTTCGGAAATTTTAGGATAAATCATGTGACAGCTCACAAATTTGCCCCAATACAACCTTATGTAATGTAATAAATAATAATAAATAACTTGCTTTTTATTAGAATTGAGGCTTATATTAAAGTTGATAAAATAATTAAAATTACTGAACATCGTTATAAGGTTGTATTGGGGCAAATTTGTGAGCTGTCACAGGACTCATCCTAAAATTTCCGAACTATAGTGGGCCGTAGGCAAACGACACATTACAGACAATTCCATCTTGTTCATTCTTATTATATTAAACCATGATTTCAAAGGGATAGATTGTTGGATCGATTTATATCTAGAGCCTTTATATACACCAGTCATATCCCAATCCAACGCCCATCAGTGCCAAGTATCATGTTTAATTTTATTTACAAGATCAGTGTGAAACTGGCTGTGAAAAATCATATAGGGAACAACCAGTAGAACATGCTTTCCTTGCCAAGGAATCAACATATTCATAGTGATACCAATATGTGAACGATTCCAAGCTAGAGGCATATTTTTGTTTGACATAAATTTGAATAACTTTGCTTTGATTGATCAAATAATTTATTTGTATGAGTTACTCAAACAGTTACCTGAAATTAAATGAAGAACACTTAGGGAATAAGATAACAGCTTTTGAGAAATTTAAGTACTCGCAAATTCTATATTTGAATACTCGCTCGATATTGTGAATGCAATGAAAGTTTATGTTGATAAAGCCCCGATAACTATAAGATATACTCAGCCAATAAATGATAACGGATTTCCCCTCGACAAGTATAAATATAAATATTGTACATATTCGACTTGTATTTATAATGTCACTCGGTTCAAATATTTATTTTAGTGATACTGCGTTGTATTTTTACTGTTCGCCTTCAGAGCACCGCTTCATTCAGGCGTTTACAACCCAAATTCGCAATTATTATTTTAACAGTTTTATCAAAATTAAATATGCCGAGATTGCCGAAATATTTTATCACAGTCCGTTAAGCTGTAGAGGTAGGCTGATTGCAGAGTTAAAAAAGTATTAAATTTGTTAATTAATTAAATGTTCGCATTAATGTTAAATTGATCTGGTGAGGTGCGGGCAACTGACTCGAAACGGTTCCATATAGTATAATCGACAGTTTATGTTTTGGTAATCATTTTGACTTGTGTAGTTACTTACTTATGTTTTATTGTATTGGTGTGTCTTTTAATTTGGTTTTGTTGAATTACTATGAATTGTATTATTTTCAAAGTTATTTTGTAAATATTGTAAATGAAAAATACAACTTTAAAAACAATGATTATAAGATAAATTATACCGTTGATGGAAAAAATAATAATGCATACATACCATCACGCCATTTCCCTGTTGAAGAACGCAGAGAGGGAATAATGCCATATTTTCCTAACTCAATACACATCCTTAGCGTCTTCCACATTTATACACCTCATACAACCTCTACGATTTTTATGTCTTTCTACGTTTCCTTCTTTCAAATTATCATTCACTTGATCCAACCATTCTTTCCTTAGTATTTCTAGCAAGTAATTACACGGTGCGTTTTATGTTCCAGGCCGATTTTGTTTGGCCGCCATTTTGATTTGGCTGTCATTTGTCAGTTGTGGAGAATGGTCGATAATAATTTATTATGGAGCATCTAACTCCGCAACAACGTGTTAAAGTTAGTAAAACATTTTATTGAAATATATCATATACTAACAGGGAAATTTTTGCTATACACAAACTCCAAGAAGGTAGTATTCTGTTACTCGATGAAGATTTTAGGGTTGTTTTGTCCAATATAGTTTGCAATTTGCACATTTAGATATTGCGTATCTAAATACACCTATACCACGTTTTACGGAACGTATCTCGTTCGTATAAAATTGTCCATAAATCGAAATAACGTCTATCGAATAACTTTTTTCTATATAAATTCATATTAAAGGTAATCAAAAGACTGTACGAATATCGCTCAAGTATGGTACAATATGTTGCTCACTTATATTGTATTACACTTTTGCTGTATACAGTACAACCTGACGGGCTTATTGCCATGTAACAATCTCTTCCAACCAACCAAAAATATTTTAAAGATACCTTAACACGTTCACTGCGTCGAACACGGCTCCCGTGTCCATATAAAATAGCCTTGAATGTTGAGTGCACTCATAAACATCTCCCGATAAGGATTCGTCGCCGGTTTCATGTGTTTTGAAGACACGAAGGAATACACTTGTATATGATGTTTCAATAGAAAGTAGAATTTGATTTTTAACAAAGTTATGGGTTTTCAAAAATGCGCAAATTTTCAGCATCTCTGTATGACATTTTATACGCAGTGAATGTGTTAAGTGAGAACTAGAATGGAATCCTTTATTAAAAAAAACTGGGTTTCAGCAACGGAATTTGAACCCACAACCTCCGGGCTGGGAGTTAGGTGTCTTACTAACTAGGCCACGGAAGTTATCTATGTATGTATGTTTTAAATATCAATGCATTTGAATCCTCTAAGGACTCTATGAGCAGAACCCTTAATGGGGCCACTTAATCTGGCAGGTACTCGTCCACACAATCTGTCACCTATCATCAACAATGTCCCGAGACTGTTAGAATATCTCCTAATAATATGCTTAAAGAACTGCACTATGCGTGTGAAAGAAAATCTTTTCAACCTGCAACTGAATCTGCAATGGAACATTTAGAACACATGGCTTTCCATGGAACACGCAGCAAGCGCCACCAGCACTAGTAGGATGAAACTTATTTCGGTTTTAGTTATATTCTCATTAACCCTTATCATGGCATTGTAATACAGGTGTTACACTTAATTAGGGATTTAAAAAAAAAACAAACTGGAACGTAATTTCAAATATGGCAACACATTCAAATACTATACATGCACTATTGTGTGCAGTGGTATCATCTGGTGGTAAATATTGACAACACTAAAAGCTTTCAAACGACATGGGGTCAACATGTCTGGACAGCGTGGGTACGTTTTGAAAATTGGGGTAAATAATCTAAATAACATATCTTATTAATCACTACATGTATGTTAGAGAAAATTTTATTCAAACCATTTTATTTGTTGATAATTCAACTATGTAAATGTTGTTCATTTTTTAGATCATAGAATCATTTTATAGCCCTTTTTGTGTTTTATAAAAATTGATATTTTCGCAATGTAACGTGGGTGTTACATATAAAAAAAACTATAAGGAAAAGTTGTGATTTTTTTCCCTCAATTTTCCTTCATAACTTACCATATAACGAGGAATTGCCAAAGAAAAACGTTAATATTTGGATAAATTGAACTTTACCAAGATAAGGTTAAGAATGGGTCTGGCTTTATTTAGTACAAATTCTTATATTAAATTTTCCGTGTATCGAATTTGTCAAATGTTTTTTTTTAACAACTACGTTATAGTTAAATTCTATTAAAAGAGGGTCCATAAAACGAGGTATGATGCAATAAATAATTGTTTAACGTCCGTGGGCCGCCGACGCCCGAGCACTGGCGACCTTGCGAGGCCACCGATGCGCACAATAGTGTCGGCGCGGGATTGCGTCATCGGACCGCACCACGCCGCATCGCCGTCCGCCATGCCAGGGGTTTACCGCTTCCGGCCTCCGAACCAAACGGACACCTCGCACTGTCAAATATATCCTGTTTTCTAATTCAATCTGTTGTAGTGCAATTTCGTTATATACAGTACAACCTTTATTAGGCATCATATAGCAATATTAATTGTCTACAATAATAAGTCTTTCCAATGCACAATTAGATTTATGGGGAGGAACGTTCAACTTTGCCAAATTGAGGAGGGAAAATAAAGCGAAATTGGTAAGGAGCGTCCAAAACTGTAATTTATAGAATTGAGAGGGCGCAGAAACTAATAATAAAGGTTTATTTATTTATTTAACACTTTTATTGCAAATACAATCTGGCGGACTTATTGTCAGGTGGCAATCTTCCAACCAAGCAGACAAAAGTAAAAGAAGCAAGTTACGCGGTTGCATAAATCATTCAAATGACTATCCATCCCCACGGAATCCATAAACATAAACGTGAGCATATAATACCCAAGAACCACACAAAGACGGACAATCACCCGAACATTCTTCTTAATATAAAGTGAGATATCATCAATCGAAAGGAAGGGATGGTGGAGAGGAAAGGAAAAGAAAAATCAGGAATGAAACACGTTATTTTACTGATTAGGAAATTTAAGAGTTTTTTCAGTCCCTTCTTAAAGCATGCCAAGAATGGAGCGAAACTTATATTGGTTTGTAACTGGTTCCAGAGTCTCACTGCATGGACAGTAAAGGACGATGTAAAAAAAGAGAAGCGGTGAACTGGAAAGGTCAATTGACAATCTCTGTTTGAGCGTAGCGCTAATCCATGATTGGAAAGACATGAAGGTTATATTGAAAAAAAAAACTTAATATGTCCAAGTTAGCAACTTTTTAAAGATTTCGGCGTTCTTAGCATAAACAAATGTGTATAATGAAAATGGTTTTCATGATTCGTTAAAGCTCTTGAGCTCATAAGATGATTGACCACATTTATCAGACCAGGACCAATAGTAAAGAGAATATACTCAGTGTTAAAATAATGAACACTTATTTTGCCTGAAAGCATAATTTTTTAGCACTTGTATAATGTTTAACCCTTATCTTGGCAAAGTTCAATTTATCCAAATAATAACGTTTTTCTTTGGTGATTCCTTGTTATAATGGTAAGTTATGAAGGAATATCGAGGAAAAAAATCACAACTTTTCCTTATAGTTTTTTTTATATGTAACACCCACGTTACATTGCGAAAATATCAATTTTTATAAAACACAAAAAGGGCTATAAAATGATTCTATAATCTAAAACATGAACAACATTTACGTAGCTGAATTATCAACAAATAAAATGGTTTGAATATTTTTTCTCTACATCTAGTGATTAATAAGATATTTAAAGATTATTTACCCCAATTTTCAAAATGCACCCACGCTGTCCAAACATGTTGACCCGATGTCGTTTGAAAGCTTGTAACGTTGTCAATATTTATCATCAGATGATACCACTGCACACAATAGTGCATGTATAGTATTTGAATGTGTTGCCATATTTGAAATTACGTTACCGTTTCTGGATTTAAAAAAAAAATCTCTAAATTAGTGTAACACCTGTGTTACAATGCCATGATAAGGGTTAAGTAATTTACTATTTTAAAGCTCAAATTCACACTGAAGGAATGTCTCCTTTCTCAGAGTGCAAGAATGTCGTTATTGTTTGTGGTATCGTACAAATGTTTTTTTTTAAATTTGTTCCTTGGAACTACTATATAAAAGTGTAAATATCACCTGTATCTTGATATTGTTTTTTTTTGTTCTTTTCAGTGATGAGAGTATTTAATTTATACATGTGATAAGCTGATTGACTGAAAAAAAGGATTCCTAGTTAATCAGCCAACAGATCTATAGTATCTGAACATAGTAATTAAGCATGATGTAAGAAGGGAAATGTGTTATATTTATAATTATTGAAATTTGTTTTTAAACCCATGCTATGTTATAATTGTATCTTTTCTTGTCATATAAAATAATTATGTATGACTTTCAACTAGTCAGAAAAACATTTAAGAGGGCTCAAGTGAAAATAAGACTGGGAACCTTTCTTTTTAATTTGACGACCCGAGTGGCCTAGTTGGCAAGATGCCTGTCCGTCAATCCGGGGGTTGCGGGATTGATCCCTGTTGGTACCCAGATTTATTTTAAAAGGAGGAAATTTTTCATCATTTGATAAAAAACAGTCGAGCTATATGTTTTTCCCGTCAGTTAAAACAATGGAAGTCACATTAAAGTCGGGTCACAAAACTCACTAAGAAAAAATCAAATATTGACAATTTTTACGCTCGTACAGCATTATATTGTATTACACTTTTATTGTATACAGTACAACCTAGTAGATTTTGTTAACTTTATTTAATGCGGGACACAAGTGATACATGGATTGCTTCTTATATAGGGCAAGACAAACTTGTAACAATACTGTACAAAATATATTCAGAGCATTGTGACACAGAGTATTGTCAATATAGTGAATACAAAATGTACCCACATATCAACAGGTTTATTAAAACATAGCAATCTCTTCCAACTAACTGAAAAGATATTCAAACAAACTGAAAGCATTTTGAAAATATCTGGGTATCAACGGGAATTAAACCTGCAACCCCGAGATAGGAAGATAGGTATTTTACCAACTATTCCATGGAGATCTTCAATCTTTCTCATTCATGAGTCTTTGGTTAAAGTTGCAAACTTTGAATTCAGACATCTTGGGTTCGATTCCTGCAAGGTCTAAAATAAATTTTACATTCAGATATTTTATCATTTATACTGGTGCTAAAAGTTGTTGTATAACTTAATTTCTAGGAATGTTTAAAGAGTGAGATGTGCTATGAAATGGCACTGTCTGTGTAGGTTTATATTAAGAATTTTATTGATTGTATAAAAAAATTATAAAACAAAGAATGTGATTTCAATATATTTTACCTTATAAAAAACATATTTTATATTGAATAAAATTAAATCATTGATATTTAAAAAAATCTACAAACTAAAATAATAGGTTAAAAAACATTCAAAAGTAATATCATCCTGTCATGAAGCTAATGACTGAGCACCGTGACTCCCATGATAGCCTCTGACGACTTCTCTCCATCCATTAAGGCAATTTTGACAAAAGAGTGGACACCTGTGGAGCTGCAAGAGGTGGATATTTGGTGGATATTGTTTTTTGTGTTTAAATATCATACATTATACTTCAATGACCAATAAAAAGTTTTTTGAAATTAAAGCAAATTGTGTTTTATTCAAGAATAAAAAAAAAATTGAATTAATAAAACCGCTCAATTTGAAAGACTCTTTAGCTCTGGTGATGATACGGTCAGAATGGAATATATTAAATACATTTACTGTACGATGTCGTTTTCCTTCTCCTGTGAAGTCCAACCTTCATTCCATCATTGTGACTATTCTTTTCATACTCAGGTGTGTTGTCACCGAAGGAGGAGCCTTCGGGCAGTTCCTTCTTTGTCGCTGTGTGACATCGCACTCATAATAAATAAGTTTCAATCTTCAAGTGTTGATTGCACTGGATGGAGACTTTAAATTTAGACTCCCATAACAAGATGGGTGGTGATGGGATCGAACTGAACTGCCAGCTGTCCTTTTATATTTTTGGTGGTTTGCTGCTGCCAAATTGTTTGTTGAGATCTTGTATCAGTTTAGTGATTGTTAAAGATGTCTTGTTTCTTCATTAAAATACCACCGATGTATTTCAGTTATACCATATCAAAGTCGTTTTTTTTTATGGTTTGCTGCTGCCAAAGTGGTTGTTGAGATCTTATATCAGTTTAGTGATTGTTAAAGATGTCTTATTTCTTCATTAAAATACCACCGATGTCTTTCAGTTACACCATATCAAAGTCTTTTTTTTTCTTATTAAAATCAAACAGGTATGCCGATTTATTGTATCCAAGGATTTTTTCTTTGATATTTCGCAATTTCTCAAAAAAAAAAACACTTTATTTCTTTTCACAATTCCTTTTTTTCCAACCTACCCTTCTGTTATAAGCACAGACTCTCGAAGCATTATCTGTTGCCTAACTAGTCCACCTACAGTATTAGCTGGGACGACCAAGGTGATGGAATACAAGTAGCCTGAACGAGTGAACTTGTTCTTGCTAAATAATTAGTTGTAAGGATTGTTATCTAGTTATAAGTAGTATGTAGGTGTTAATTATTTCTAAGAAATCATATATTAAGATTGAAAAAAATATAAAAATAAAATGACATGTAGGAAAATAAGATTCAGAAGTTCATAAATTATAATATATAAATAAGATTAGTTAAGTAATAAATGTGTATATAGGTATAGCCTGACAAATATTTGTACAATATATTGTATTATAGTTTTTTTTTTCCATCTTGCTTTTTCCTAAAGATACTAGTCACCAATTTTTACTCACAATTATCCTAAGGAAAGGATTTATGTATATGGAAAAAAAATTACACATTCACTAATGGAGAATTTCTTTTAAAATACTGGCAGATATTGAAAAATTTGCTCATACAGTAGACTCTCAATTATCCGGATTAACCTGGGCAAAAAAATCCGATTTTGTTTTTTTTTAATATTTCGACATATTATTAAAAAAAAAGTTCGAGCTGGTATAATTCATGGTCATATAACCTTACATGTCCTATCAGTACCGTTCAAGTCACTCCTGACTCGCGTGTTTTTTAATCCAGCCAAATATATTCGGAATATAGCTATGGACATTCTGAACACGAAGCAAAAGTTTATTCATGTGAATACTTATAGCACTAGAGGTAATAATATAGAAAAATCTGTTAAATAGTTATGATATATTCTTATTGCCCATTCTTCATCGCATCCTTTATTGCAATCTCCTAATTGCATCATAAACTGACCAACATCTGATAAACGTCACATTTTTCAAAATAATCCCGTACAGGCTAGAACCGTAAAACAGCAAACCACCCACGTCATTAACAGCACTGGATACATTAAATTTTTTTTTTCCGATTAAATTTTTCATCCCCAGTTTTGCGTCAATCGGTTCACGTTCCAAATGGAGTGCATCTGAATATTCTTCATCTTGATCATACTGACTATCATGGTAGACAGTTGGTACATAAAAGTCTCCTCCATTGTCGCTTATAAAAGCTGCCCTCATTTTTAGATTGTAGTTCAGATCTTTATCAGCACTGAAATGATTCGAGATGTCAATATCTGATTGATTTGCGGCAATATCCACAATTTCATTCCTGCAATATAAAAGTAACAATCATTATATCAGGTGTACAAATAAGCCGCCGCCGTTTGACAAAAGTTGGCGCCACCAGTAAGTTATGGTTAAAATTGTCAGATGTAAAACGTCATTGTCGTAAGGTTGGACATGTATCAACAACATAACCTTGAAATATTAGTGAATTTTTATCAGTATAATATATTCTTTTGTGTGAAAATGTCAAGTTTTGAGCCGAATAAGCGTCATTTGCGGGAACTTTTGATTTACTTCTTCAATTTGAAGAAATCTGCAGCTGAGGCGCATCGAATACTTGTAGAAGTATATGGTGAGGCTGCCTTAAGTGAGAGAAGTTGTTGTGAGTAGTTTCAAGAGTTTAAGAACGGTGAATTTGACATCGAAGACAAAGAACGTAGTGGAAGGCCGAAAGTGTACGAAGACGCGGAATTGGAAGTATTATTGGATCAAGATTTGTGCCAAACGCAAGAAGAACTTGCACTTACATTAGGAGTGACTCAACAAGCAATTTCACATCGGTTGAAATCATTGGGAATGATTCAAAAACAAGGAAATTGGGTTCCACATGAACTGACACCGAAAAACGTTGAACGCCGATTTTCCACATGTGAAATGCTGCTTGCTAGGTATGCTGCCAGAAAGATGGGAAAATGTAGTGGCAAGCGATGGGCAATACTTCGAATAAAACATGAGGTTCCGTTCTTTCACAATAAATGCCCAATTTTTGATAAAAAATGGCGGAGAAACTTATTTGTACACCTAAAATATTATTTTTAAATAACTTTTTAATGATTTTTCAATTTTATATATTTTTGAACCGAGGCATTCAGTGCAACGTTTTTTTCAGTTACTGAAAATGTTTTCCGTAAGCTTGGAAGTGCGTTATAGTAATAAATGTTTATTGGTCCTTATTTGTTTGCCCTCATTTGCTTTTTTTGGGTTTAAAACCTTTTATTCTATGGGGTACTAAAACAGATCTCAACAACGTTTGTGAGTGGAGCCACAATAATAAATTATATTTCAATGCATCATAGTGCAAAATTATATCACATGTCTTGAAATTCCATAGATATACACTAGTGTCTATACCTATACCCCGCACACATAATATTAAAGATCTGGGTGTCTTGTTCCATACCAATCTCAGATTTGGTCCTCACATTATGTGCAACTAGAAATTATGTGCAACTCAGCGTATAAAACTCTAGGATTTGTAATGAGAATCTCTAAGTCGTTTGAAAACCAAATGGTGCTCAAAACGTTGTTTAATTCATTGATCTGTAGCAAACTAGAAAGCAATGCTTGCATTTGGAGCCCGGTGGGGGCACAGAACTCACTCATGGTGAAGAAAGTACAAAAAAAATATCTACGATATCTCTATGTGAGTGAGTTCGGTGTCTATCCATGGCTTTATCCTACTCAGTTCCCGCTGGGCATGCTCGGGTATAACTCCTTGAGCGTAAGAAGAGATCTGCGTCTCCTAGTATACGTTGTCAAACTCGTTCGAGGTGTTGTGAGCTGTCCAGCATTACTACAAAGATTAGCCTTAAATGTTCCTAACAATTACACTAGACTGCGCTGGCAAGAACTGTTCTCAATAACATATGCAAGAACGAGTCTTCCAGCCGCTATGCATGTTGGAAGTGCCTTAACTCTTTTGAACGGGACTGCTTCGGATATTGACATATTTCATATCACCTTACCAAAAGCAAAAGTAAATTTTCTTCTAAAATTGAGCGCGTTAGAAAGCACTCATCAACGTACTTAAATGACTTCGAATATATGTGTATGTTTGTGTGTATTTTATTTATTATTATTTATTTATTTTATTTATTTATTATTACACATGACAAGAAATATACACAATTTGAGAAAAACAACAGATAATTTGATTTGGACATACAATTTTAATGGATCTGGGTTTGTTGCCTTTCATTTGTCGTATCCCCAGTAAACTAGGCTTTTGCCTGTATTTCACTGAGGATATTTAGCATGAAAAAAATAAATCGATAATTCTTTCCGATTTTTGATTACACAAAAACAAAACCCCATTGCACGCTCTCATCAACCTGACAGTGACACTCAACTACAACTGGAAACATCTTGCGAAATTCAACTCCTCACACATCATCACTCCAGAAAGACCAAAAATATTCATCCCACACTATGTATATATGTTATGTATGCATATACATTATTTTTTATTTTATATAATTTTTTTTAGTCTATAATTTTTCTTTATTTTTAATGTTAACACATCTTGTATTTTTCAAAGTAATTGGGCTAAGCCTGTTTTCAAAAAATAAATAAATATACACAATGTACTCAAAACGGACAGTATCAAAATCTGATACGATGATAGGCGACAATATTATTTTTGTGCTGACTTTGATTTATGAGAGTGAAACATGGACGTGGAAAAAGATGAAGAAGAGCTGAATAAATCACATTTTTAACTGAAAATGTCTTCCTTATAGAACTTCATCCTATCTTAAATAACAGTGCGATTAAGATCATTGAAAAGAATGATCCTTGCAGCCGAGCTTGCCCTCCTAATGATGGGGGTGTGTCTCGGCTGGGAGGGTATCGTGGGATTAGCCCGAACCTTTCGGAGGGTTCTCTCTTGATATCTGTATTCTATTTTGTAGGACTTACAAAGACAAAACAAAATGTATGGTTGCTCGAAGAGAAGAGGTGACCGCGAGTGTTGTTCTGGGTGGCGTCAGTGTTGAACAAGTGAGGGAATTTGTTTACTTAGGCAGCAGAGTATCCCAAGATGGCCGATCAAAGGCAGAAATAATAAGTAGGGTCCAACAGGCAAGAGTTGATTTTAACAAGAAATCTAAGATACTTGAATCTCCTAACATTGATATCAATGTTAGGAAGAATTTAGTGAAAACTCTTGTCTGGAGTGTGCTGCTGTATAGCTGCCAAACGTGGACCATCAGCCAGAGCAAGTCCGGGTGTCTGGCTGCCTTTGAGATGTGGTGCTACAGGCGCATGGCCAGGGTCCATTGGTCAGATCACATCCGAAACGACGAGGTATTGAGCGAGGTTGGAGAAACAAGGCAATTCCTGAATAGAGTTGCCCAACAACGATCCAGTTGGATAGGCCATAACATCAGGCACCCAGGCCTGCTCCTTACCGTCGTCGAGGGAATGATTGAGGGCAATAACCATAGAGGCCGCCCTAGATATAGCTACATGGACCGGGTGATCCGGGATGTGCGCTGTGGCAGCTACTAGGAGATGAAGAGACTGGCGGATGACAGAGATGAGTGGAGGTATCGAGTGCTTGGTGCAGACTTATCCTAGGATTGTAACCCAGAAAAAAAAGGACTTACTTGTATTTATTCCAATTTACGAATATCATCATATCTCCGAGAGTCAACATCTCGCTTACAAACCTCGATGTTATCGGAGCTGGTGTTACTTGAGCTTCTCTTTCCATTTCCAATATAGTGACCTCGTTGGACACATATCTTTCTTGCGAAACAAGGTACCGTGGCATATTTAAATCATTCACCACTAGAAAGAGAAAATACTCAATAGAGGCTAGTTCAGTCATTCTTTCATAGCACTTTGAGCTGCAAATAGACCATTTCTTTGTGATCAGGGCTCCAATACAGTATATGTCCAGTGATTTTGTTCCGATAGTCAATCCTGTGATAAAACTGTACGGTCTGTTTCGTGGACTTAGCTTTCCTGCTTTCGCACCAGCCGGTTTGAAATATACCTGTTGACAAAATTTAAAATATGGACAATGTTATATGCTATTATGCCAAACATGAGATCTTGTACCCTTAAAAAATGGACAATGTTATATGCTATTATGCTAAACGTGAGATCTTGTACCCTTAAAATATGGACAATGTTATATGGTCTTATGCCAAACGTGAGATCTTGGACCCTTAAAATATGGACAATGCTATATGCTATTATGCCAAACATGAGATCTTGTACCCTTAAAAAATGGACAATGTTATATGCTATTATGCTAAACGTGAGATCTTGTACCCTTAAAATATGGATAATGTTATATGGTCTTATGCCAAACGTGAGATCTTGTACCCTTAAAATATGGACAATGTTATATGCTATTATGCCAAACATGAGATCTTGTACCCTTAAAAAATGGACAATGTTATATGCTATTATGCTAAACGTGAGATCTTGTACCCTTAAAATATGGACAATGTTATATGGTCTTATGCCAAAAGTGAGATCTTGTACCCTTAAAATATGGACAATGTTATATTCTATTATGCCAAACGTGAGATCTTGTACCTTTAAAATTAATTTATTTAATACATTCATGTAAATACTCGTACATTTGGGGAATTTATTTATTTTGTATCAATTTCATCCGAGCAACCAGTTTTTGTTTCGCGATATATTCATTTCTGTATCCATAACCATGTCTATGCTGGGTGAAGTGTAAAGCCGAGGCCACACCAAAGTGCTTCGTTAGGTGCTATGCTAGATTTTACGTGACTCATATACTAGGTGACTTCACGCCTGGCCACACCAAAGTGCTACGCACAAATTCATTTGACAGTTGGGAGCGGTTGAGTCAACACACAATGTCACTCTCAAAACTAACCAATTTCATTACAACTTTCCATCTTTATTTACTTTCTGTGCAACTTCATTCGAAAGTGATTTTATAACAGGTACATTTTTCTATAATTTGCTCGATGGGTTCCACAAAGGCTTCTGTTTATACACAGCTGTCATTAAAAATTCCGCCATCTTGTAAATTAACCAACACGTCTGTTCACTAGGAGAGTCACTCGATGACTAATCATCATGCAACATGGCGCGAAGCCTGTAGTGTGTAGTGTGGCCACTGCGATAGTATGCGGTACGTTGGTTCGCTAGGATATGTCGCCTAACTCGCAACATAGCTCTAAGCATCAAGCGAGGCTCCTACCTGTGTGGCCGAGGTCTAAGTGATAAAAAGCAGAATAATTGTGGCAGAAATGTGTCTGTTGCAAAGAATATCTAGTAGGACTATTATGGCCATTTTCAAGAACTTGAAATTGAGGGATATTTTTCCGCAGACAGTAATTGATTTGCAGCCCTATAGAAATAAAAACAGTAACCACAAAGTATATATTCTTAAATCGCCATGGTGTCCCTTCATCTGACATTAGGGAAGCCGCCAGACAAAGGATCCATTTAAGCATTATTCCAGGCCACGTACAGTATGAACTCATTAACCTATTTTACATGCCTGGTTGAAGTATGGTCTATATTTAGAGATCAACTATAATTATTTATTTTAGACAACTTTTTAGATAGAAAGGAATCATCTCTTGGCCAGCTACCAGGAGGCATCGTCAATACGTAGCCTTACCATCTCCAGCTCATCACCTTTATTGTGGTGGTATTTGTTGCTGCATCCTAAGATGAACCATTTCATTTGTCTTGCAATCGTACCATCTGAAACTCATCATCCTTCTAAGGCATATGTTCTCAAAACTGAGAAGTCTTCACTTTTCTGTTACGTGCCAAGATTCAGATAGGTAGGTTTCAGGTGCCAAACACCTGACATTTTACCTTCAAACTAAACATGAGGATTTCCATATATCTTTAATATTAAAAACAGTTCAGCTCATTTCCGATGGGAGATGTCCTTATTAGGGCGTGAGTTGCTACCCATCAGATTTAACAAATCGATCAATAAGTCCCGGGACTAACCAACAGATGGCGCCTCTAATAACAAATCCATACCATTCTCAGTTAGTACACACCTCTAGAAGCTGCGTGTCAAACTTTCATGACATTCCGACATTGTGTCATTGAGTTACAGTGGTTTTAGTGAGGCTACTTTTGCTATTTTCAAAACAATGGAAAAAACCGAATTTCGTGTGTTAATAAAACATTGCTTTTTAATGGGAAAAATACCGTTCAAACTCAGCGATGGCTTGAAAAGTCTTATCCGGGCTCTGCTCTGTCGAAAACAACCATTTGTCGGTGGTATGCTGATTTCAAAAGCGGTCGTACAGACAAAAATGATGCTGAACGCTCTGGTCGTCCAAATGAAGCTGTTACACCAGAAAACATAAAAAAATCGTGATGGAAAATCGCAAAGTAAAGTTGCGTGAGATAGCTGACATCCTGAAGATATCATTTGGTAGTGTTATCACTATTGTGCATGAACGGTCATGAAAAAGCTTTTTTCGAAATGGGTGCCGAATAGAAACAACAACGCATCAATGATTCAATTCGATGGCCAAATTGCATGAGTTGAACTTCGAATTGCTTCCGCACCCACCGTATTCTCCAGATTTGGCCCCCAGCGACTATTTGCTGTTCGCAGACATCAAAAAGATGCTCCAGGGAAAGAGATTTGGCTCCAATGAAGAAGTGATTGCCGAAACTAACGCCTATTTTGAAACCAAAGATAATCGTTCTACACGGCTGGCATAGAAAAGTTAGGAAAGCGTTGGAATGAATGTATCGCTCTTGAAGAAGACTATGTTGATAAATAAAGAAGAATTTTGGCAAGCAAATTTTGTTTTAGTAGTTTGTCTGGGACTTATTGATCGATGTGCCCCAGTGTTTGTTCGTAAGAGTTATTTGATAGGTTGTGTACTGCACATTATAAATCACCCACAGCGGCTAATAATCATCGCTGCTGGGCCTCGTAGTCTAGAACCCCTCGCTATTCCAATGTCAATTCAGTTTTAAAGTAAAGCTTTTCTGTGGAGTTTATTTATTTTTTTAGTCATTGAACCACTGCACACCAGCAAACTCACAGGACACACCGCTGTACTGGATCTGATGGCACACCGAAGTGAGACGATCAGAGTACACCGGCATGTTTTATTTTCCTTTTTTTCAAGAATTGAGATGACCGAAGTCATATATATCCTTATACCCCCAATTACTAGGTGGAAAAAATGCCTGTGTCATTCAAGGGAATTAGAATAGCCCGGAACTTGAACTGGCGACCTTCTACATGAAAGTACAGTGTAACCATACATGATAACCATCATCCGCATGTACAAGAATATCCAGTTTCTCCACATCCCCACATAGCCAATACATTGGCGGTTCCTTATACCTCCCATAGATTTTCTAAGAAGAACGTCCTGAAGTGTTATTTTAAAAAAGATGCCGGAGTTCGCTTCTTGTCAAGCTTTTTGTAAACCATAAAAAAGGTGGTGGAGCGCCGCTCCATTGCGCTCCACCGCAAAAAAAAACACTGGTTAAGGGTCCCGTTTGGTTACATCTGCGTGTTGTGTTTTCTTATATATCTGCTAACGGAGATACCTTTGTGTCCTGCAAAGCTTAGAACTGCTGATGATTATGAACTTACAGTCAGATTTCTATTCCACTCGTCTTCCAAAACCAATGTAGTTCGTTCTGAACTCGAAGAAGTCAAATAGTCTTTGCTCTCGATGATGTAAGTGTTATGTTCCGAGCATATACTAACCAGGAGAAATCTTAATGCCACCAGAATCACCGTAAGCACAACAAGAATGATTAAAAGGATAGATAGTCCAGTCTCTAATCTGAAATAATAAAATATTATTTATTTATCAATCGCACAATGTACTTTATAGCTATATTTTAGAAATATATAAGTAGTGTTACATTATTTATCAATCGCACAATGTACTTTATAGCTATATTTTAGAAATATATAAGTAGTGTTACATTATTTTTGAATAACCTACATAACCTAACTCCCCTTTCTTTACGTCGTCCTTTACTGTCCATGCAGTGAGACTCTGGAATCAGTTACAAACCAATATACGATAAGACTCGCTCCTTCCTTGGCATGCTTTAAGAAGCAACTGAAAAAACTCTTAATTTCTAGTCAGTAAAATAACGTGTTTCATTCCTGATTTTTCTTTTCCTTTCCTCTCCACCATCCCTTCCTTTCCTTTTGATTGATGATATCTCACTTTATATGAAAAATAATGTTCGGGTGATTGTCCGTCTTTGTGGGGTTCGTGGGCATGTGCTCGTGTATATGTTTATGGATTTCGTGGGGATGGATAGTCATTTGAATTATGTATGCGACCACGTAACTTGCTTCATTTACTTTTGTTTGGTTGGTTGGAAGAGATTGCCGCCTGGCAATAAGCCCGCCAGATTGTATTAGCAATAAAAGTGTTAAATAAAAATAATAAAAAAATAACTTAATGTTACACCAAATGCTTTTCTTGGAAAAAATGATAACACTACACCTAAAGCCAAATGTGTTAATATCACATATCGGAGCATCTACAAAGGTTTCTTTGTAGTTCCTCTTCTCTTGGTAAGTTTTCGTACCAAATAAAATAATGCGTGGCCTAGTTAATAAGACGCTTATCCCCCAACCTATTAGACCCCAGTTTTTTTAAAAAGGATTCCAGTCTAGCTTTCACTTAAGGACTCTTTAACATCTTTCTGGTTGGTTGGAAGATATTATCACATGGCAATAAGCCCGTCAGATTGTACTGTATACAATGAAAGTGTAATACAATACAATTAAGTAAGATCAAGAAGAGCACTTTGAGATGGTTTGGGCATGTAGAACAAATTATTGAATAAAGACTAACAAAACGAATATATTAGGTGTTAAAATAAGTTGTGTCCGTTTTTTTTTTCAATTTAAAAATGAGCACCAAAAGTAAAACAAAATGGTAAAGGTTATACATCATTCGAAAGAAAATTTTCTGCTCTACAAGATATTGTGTTTGCTTTTACGTGACATATATTATTTTATTTGATTACAAGCCTTCAAAATGGGTCAAGTAGATGAAAGTGAGTATTTTCGACACCTCTTTCTGTTCGCGTTCAATCGAGGGAATAAAGCTGCCAAAGCTGCTCGCGATATTTGCGAAGTGTACGGATGCTATGAATTAAAGGACAGCTCGTCGATGGTTTTTGCGTTTCAAAGACGGTAATTTCGACCTGAAAGAAATGGAGGGTTCCGGACGACCAGTGGACTTCGATGAGGACCGCTTAAACCATATTATTCATGAAGATCCACTTGAACGTAACTCTTGTTTCTTCTACTTTGACAATTTTTCCATCCACACTGTAATATCTCATTGCTCCTATGGAGTGTAATTAACTCCTGTAAGTGTCTGTCGTAATAGCCAATTATGTTACCTCTATAAATGTAGGGATTACTATACCTGGTTAAGCTTGCAAGCCACGACTTGAACGTAGCTCTTGTTTCTTCTACCTCGACAATTTCTGCATCCACACTGTAAACTCATTGCTTCTATAGAGGGTAATTAACTCCTGTAAGTGTCTGTCGTAATAACCAATTACCTCTATAAATGTAGGGATTACTATACCTGGTTAAGCTTGCAAGCCACGACTTGAACGTAACTCTCGTTTCTTCTACTTCGACAATTTTTCCATCCACACCGTAATATCTCATTGCTCCTATGGAGGGTGATTCACTCCTGTAAGTGTCTCTGTCGTAATAACTATCGTAACTCTCCGATCGCAATGTAGAATCACTAGTCATTTTCTTTTTAGCCATGTTGATTTATTTTATCTCTATTTTTAATGTACACTACACTTTGCTTGATTCCCAGGAATCTTTAATGTACACTACACTTTGCTTGATTCCCAAGAATCTTTAATGTACACTACACTTTGCTTGATTCCCAAGAATCTTTAATGTACACTACACTTTGCTTGATTCCCAAAAATCTTTAATGTACACTACACTTTGCTTGATTCCCAAGAATCTTCAGATTGTACTTTGTATTATGTTGCTCCCTGTTTTGTTTCAATTTCAAACAAAGATTCATTTTTAAATTCTTTCTTTTTGTTTTAGTATTAATAAATTTAAATACCATTCATTCACTGTCACAGAGCAATTATTTTAGAAGCTAAATATTTATTAACTGATTACTTCCTGTAATATAATTTATCCTACATATAATAAGAGGTTCTTGGGTCAGTTGGATCCTGTAGGCATGCAGATCTAGATTTTTTTTGAGAATTCGCTATAAAGTGCTTGTGAACGATGACAAATTGATGTCCCTGGGGTTTCAATAACACTTTCTTTTACTGCGGCTATGTTTTCGAGTGAACACCCGCTACAAGGACGCATGGGTGACTTATTGTCCAGAATCGAGCCAGTTTCCTCAATTTTTTTAACTAATCTCGAATCGATGACACATTTGGACCATTATTTCGACCGAAAATTCCAAGAGGTTTACGAACTGTTTCAGCAAAACTTTCCCCATTTTTATAATGAGTTTTAACAATAATAACGCATTATTCTTTCATGTAACATTCCACATTTACTAATCGTAAGATTGACAGATGGCACATATGAAATTTTTAGAGCTGCCAACCTTATAAAAAAAAAAATGGCGCGAAATTTAAATCCGGCGCCCTTATTGGGATACCCTATATCAGGGATGGCGAACCTTTTTGAGACTGAGTGCCAAAAAAATTTTTTTTTCAATAAAATAATATGTCGCGTGCCACATGCCATGGAAATAAAAATGCATCAAATGTTTGTGTAACTTTAGATTTTTAATAAAAACAAAAATTAATACACCGAGGAAAATAATTAAGTACTTATTAATGGCGAACTAAGAGAAATAAATAAAAAAATAGACTTGAAAAAAATTGTGAACCTCAAAACTTATTAGTGAGATTTTTGTTGTTGGATGCTAGATGCCAAATATTTTATATCGGGCTCATAGCTGGTAGCTTTTAATAAAATACAAGCAGTAGTACTTTCGTCTGTAAGTCTACTTCTTATGTCTGATTTCATAAAGTTCATTGAAGAAAATAATGATTCACAGGAATACGTCGACGAAAAAATTGTTAATATGCCCATTGCTATTTTTTTAAGACAAGAAAAAGTTTCCGGGATGGATTGCCAAGTTGTAAGTACTTCATTTTCGGCATTCCTCTGGACTGGTCCAACGAATCGATCTCGCTCAATTTCTTCCAAAACAATTCTTAAGTCTTGAAATTTTTTTGTCCATATCAAACTCGACTGAAAATCTACCAATTCCATTTCAAAATCATCTAATTCCATGTATTCAAACATTGTTAAGTTTAATTGTTGATACTTATATGTGTCTGGATGGGTAATAAATTTTGTAGTTTCTTCAAGTTGTCGAAACTGAACAAACCTTCTTGAAAATTGTTCTATTGTTGCGTCTAAAGCATTTTCAAATGATTCTATTAATTTTCCTACGTCTGGCTTTTCATGGATTTCCAGATCCATCATGTATTTTTTTAGGTTGGGAAAGTACTTAAAATTTCTGGTCATTATATCACGCTTAAATATTTGTAACTTAGCTTCAAATGCTTTTATATTATCAAACATAACAGTCATTATTTTGCCACGGCCTTGTCATTTTATATTTAGATCATTCAAATGGGAGCAAAAATCAGTAAAGAACATCAATCTCGAAATCCACTCAACATCTGATAATTCTTCATACTGAATTATTTTCTGGTTACTTAAAAACATATAAATTTCATCAAAGCACTCGACGAAACGCTGAAGTACTTTGCCGCGACTAAGCCAACGAACGTTGTTATACATCGTTAATCCATTATACATCGAATTGACCTCATTTAATAATGATTCAAATTTTCTTTTTCATAAAGGATGCGCAGCAATATAATTGACTATCTTAGTCACAAGTTTCATCACATCTTCAAAAGATTTAAGACCATCCTTTGCACACAGCGCTTCCTGGTGTATTATACAATGAAATGCTAACAGTGGATGGCCAACAAACTTTGTAAATAAATTGACGAATCCTGCTGTTTGGCCAATCATACTGAGTGCACCATCTGTACTTACTGAAACGATTTTCGACAAATTTATTTCTGCTCCAGAAAGAGCCTCTACAACTGCTTTGCAAACATCTGTGCCTTTAGTAGTTTCTGGTAAAGATACCAAACTTATTAATTCTTCCATTATTTTATTGCCAACAAAATATCGAACAAAAATAGCTAATCGAGCCGAGAGAGTGACATCAGTGCTTTCATCAAGACAAATAGAAATCCAATCACATAATTTTATATCTGTTTTTTGTTGATATGTTACATTTTTACCCATCTTCAAGATTCTGTCTTTTATTGTATTTCGAGCGATAGGCAATTCTTTTATTCGTTCGAATATTTTTTCTTTATTTCCAAAATCCTCAAAAAGAAATGGTGCGCATTCTAAAAATGCATTCTTGATGTAGTCTCCATCGCTGAATGGTTTTCCATTTTTGGCAATTATTTTGGCTATTTCAAAGCTAGCAGCAACATAATTGGAATTACTATTAACAAACTTATTTAAAGCACTCGATTGTAGATTTTTGTTTTTGATTGCTCTTAAAATATATTATTTTTGTTCATCTCTGCTTTTGCCAAGAAGTTCCTTATGAATTGTTTCATAGTGTCTTTTTACAGATGATGTTCTAGATACCACTGACACAGAACATATAACACATATTGCTTTGTCACTTTTTTCAATTACACCGTACATTTCAGTTCACCAATTTTGAAATTGTCTGCCAGAATTTTTACTGCTGGCTTCACCAAGTTTTTGTTTCTTATATGGTACAGCCATCTTTGTGGGTGCCAATAAACAGTTTGTTTCTGTATTAATTAGATTGTTTTTATAGCACAAATTGATAACAAAACTGCTCCGATCAGGTAAAGAGTTATTCTGTCACTGAAACATCAAATCGTCGAATTTAAATTGTCGATAAATGATATTCATCCACAAGAGTAGCAATTATACACCTAAACCACAGGAGAGCTGATGATCTAATGCGCATCGAGAGCGCGCAGTGCGACGTATGTCGTGGATAAATCAAACACTTCGGAACGGCTCGTGCCGGGAGCGAAGTTCATTACAAAAAAAAAAATACACCTCAAGGGACTAGCACCGCGCGGGAAGCATTAAACAATGCGATTTATTTATGCATGAATGTCGTCATATCCTTCGTTTCTGAAATTATTTATGAACGAAGAAAATATACGTCGCTATTTAAATATTTTTTTAATACTATTTCTATAACTTTTTTTATTTTTTCTTATACACTTTTATTTTTTCTCCTCATTTGCGTGCCACGCAAAATCGTCTCGCGTGCCACCTGTGGCACGCGTGCCATAGGTTCGCCATCCCTGCCCTATATAATGTATTGAAATTGTATACAGTATATCAGGCTTGGTTAATCCACAACCTGTGAGATGTTTTTTTTTTATAAATTATGAAGGAAATAACAATAAAATGTAGTTTAATAATAACGACACGCTAGATTTTCGAAGAAGGATAAGAAATTAAATTAATGCTCGCAATAAGGAATATTTGTAGAGTGTGAATAGTATCAATAATAACAAGATGGCTTTTTGTATTGCGGAGTGACAATACAGAAAGCCATCTTGTTACATATTTTGTTTTAATTTATCACATTACGTTATAAAAATCTACACTCTCCCTCAGGAATATTTTATGGTTGTTTTTTTTAGTTTTTTAAGTTCTAATATCTATGTGGAGACATCCAAAAGCTTCTCACTCCTTGTTCTCGTAAATTGAGGAATTCTGTTATTTGTAACGAGAGATATTTGATATAAGAGTTACGAGAGATATTTGATATAAGAGTTACGAGAGATATTGAACAGTATGTAACAATAGGAAACAAAGTTAATGGAGCACAAAAACATATATACTCCAACCGGACAGTATCTAAATCTATTAAGTCGATAGTCTACAACAGTATTTAAGTACCATCTTTGATGTATGGGAGTGAAACATGAACATGAAAAATGACTATTAGGAATCGAATAAATACTGTAGAAATGCGTGCACTGAGAAGAATGTACGGGGAGACAATGTTTGACAGAATATGGAATGAAGTGATTAAGTATGAGTGTGAACTCTAATGAGATAAAGAAGACCAATTAAAGATGGTTTAGGCATGTACAATGAGTGAATAAAGAAAGATTAACAAAACGAATATACAATACAAATGAGAATGGAAGATGCGGTAGAGGAGGACCAAGAAATGTATGGTTGGATTAAGTGCATGATATTTTGAAAGAAAGAAACAAAAAGTTCTGTGAGGTGTGTGGATCTAGAACAGGCTAAAGATGTGTGTCAGAAAGCCATCTTGTTAAATATTGAGTTTTAATTCACTACATTATGTACGTTATGAAATATTTAATGTTTTTTTTAGTTCTAATGTCTATGATATGTGTAGACTTCCAAAAGCTCCTCATTCCTTGTTCTCCCTGTGTGAGAGAGCCATCTGGTTACATATTTTGTTTTAATTTATTAGATTAAATTATAAAGATCTACACTTCCTCAGGAATATTTAATGGTAATTGATTTGGTTGTTTTTTAATTAAAAAAAAATTCTCTCTCTCTTTTTCAGTTTGGCCAAAATGCTCGACATTGCACTGGCAAGATCGAAAGACACCATCGCGGGAACAAGAGGACAAGACTGGATCATCATCAGCAGCAACAATCTCACCTGTCGCCAGACTGCGTTAAGTGCGAAGCGGCTGGCGACACAAACGCTCGGAAATTATATTCGGGAATTTTCCATTTCAAATCGACACACCCGGCAACGATTCCTAGATTATCGATTCGGATTTGACTATCTTACTCCGAATAGTGGAATCTCGACAGGACTTCACAGCTGATTTGATAATATTGAATATAAATAAAAAAAAAAAAAACACGTTCAGTAGGAATTTCTAAATAAATGTCTCGCCATTTAATATATCTTCCATTTAAAACTTAGTGTCGCTAAATTAATTATTTTAAAAGTCAAAATATTTTGATACTTAACATATTTATATATAAACCAGTCTTCATAAATATAAAAGAGAAACTAGTTTTGTAAAAATATTGAAAACATCTTTCAAAAAAACACCAAATTCATCAAGTTAAATAAAACCTAAAAATATTGCCATCGTAAAAAAATTGTTAATAGTTTTACATACAAGTTATGCCTCTTATTAAAGATGTGTCAATTAATAATTCCACTTAAAATTATGTTAAACCTAATATGCGCGCACAAAGAAAATCGAAATACTGCTAAATAAAATAAAATGAATTAAAAGTCTGATTTCATCTCATCCAATATTATTTTTTTAATAAAAATTTCATATGTACATTTCATAAACGATGTAAATAATTGATATAAAAAAAATATATCTAATCAAAGACAATCTGTAAAATAGTGTTATCAAGTATTGTATAGTATTGCCGTTTAAATAATGTAAGAAATAGTAAGCAACCATATATTTTCGTATAAATTTTCTAATAGAATAAAAATAAATTGTGTACTCCATTCTAAATTTGGTATTAAAATAAAAAAATACAACATTAAGCGAGCTATTAATCAATTCGCTATTTGAATTAGTGAAGTGACATTTTACTTAATAAGAAGATTAATAAAATGATATTTTTTACTGTAAAGACTTTACGAAAATCATCATTCATATTGTAATCAAATGTGCCAATATAAAAAAAAATAGTTGAAGAAATACCAAATATGTATACTGGCAATTTGTCCAAGTGGCGTAAAAAACATTCAACCGTTTAGATTCTTCGAATGACCGTGTCGAAGATCGAAAAATGGCTAGCACAACAGCAGCTACGAACTCCGTAGCCGACGTTGGCGCAAAGATGGAGGCGGGAACAAGAAATGTTTCCGTCACACCGATCAATATTTCTGATGGTGGTCAAGTACCTAATGGTGAGTACCAATGTATTTTTTTTTACCGTATTTTACGGACTATAAGACACACCTTAATTTTTAGGCAATTTCAAAAAAAAATTACATTTTTACCAACAACAACACCTGGCGCTATTTCAGAAGGTTTTGGCATTGTTTTGCGCTTGAAAATGATCATTGGACTAAGTTTAGTACCGTCAGCACAACATGAAAGGACAACAATGTCTAGATAGAGATAGGTTTCCCGCGGCATCGAATATATGGCCATTTTTAAGACTGGCGGGAATTTTAAATCGAACACTGGACGTTTTTATATTAATTTCGAGTATAAGACGCACCTGAATTTTGGAGGCAATTTTTTGAAGAAAAAAGTGCGTCTTATAGTCCGTAAAATACGGTATCTATGTTAGATAAATATTATTCTAAATAATATAAGATTTCTTTGGGTTATGGAGAGCAAAAACATATATCCTCCAACTGGACAGTATCAAAATCTATTAAGACGATAGTCCACAGAAGTATTTTAGTACCATCTTTGATGCATGGGAGGGAAACGTGAACATAGATAGAAATAGACTGAAATTAGTTGAATAAGGGGTATAGAATTGTGTGCTCTGAGAAGAATACATGGGGTAACGGTGTTTAATAAAATATGGAATGAAGTGTTTTTTAATTTAGTCCTCGCAAATATTTAGCGGAGTTCTAATGAGTGCTCAAGATCTTATAGCATTCAATCATATCTAAGATCTTATAACACTCAATCGTATCTAAGATCTTATAGCACTCAATCGTATCTAAGATCTTATAGCACTCAATCGTATCTATGATTTATTGCAGAGTGGTCAACTTCAATAAATGCAGTCTTTTTTCTTGAGTTAGATGACCTAAAGTAAATTTTTTTAAGTTTAAACAGCTGGGTGCTTCGACTTAAGACATTTTCAAGATGCAGAACCCCTCTTAAACCGTAGGTGACATAACTCCTAGCCATGAGTGTATTTATTATATATGGTTCGATTGTGGTGTTTCCAGGTCAGTTTTCGTACAGCTCTCAGGGAGTGAGGATCAGTGTCCCGTCCCATGAGCGACAGCCGGCCCCTGATGAAGACTCTAATGATGCCGAGGTCTCGAGCATTGACTTCACACAGCATCATTACCAGGTTAGCTCTAAAATTCTGGTATTTAATTTAAAATTAATAAATTCGTTCGTATAGTTCTCAACATAACCTCATTAGTAATGCGCATGGAATGGTTGATGAACTTCTAGTTTAGAACTACTGAAGTAAGAATGTAACTCTGACCATTATTCTTTTTTATCGTGTCAAAGGCTTACTTGTGTTCAAAAAAAGAAATGATTCTTTCAAATATACATATTAATTGACATAATATTTCACCCCTGATATAATGATGACCTCCATGGCCTGGTGGTAAGACACTTGTCTGCCAATCCGGAGGTTGCGAGTTCGATCCCCGCTGGAACCCAGATTTTTTTAAATAGGATTCCAGACTGGTTAACACTTACGGCCTATAAAAACATATTTCTGGTTGGTTGGAAGAGATTGCCACATGTCAATAAACTCACCAGGTAAAAAAAAAAATTTTTGAAGAAACTTTCATTAAAGAGTGGATAACGTTGTCGCAAATTGACCAACTGCTTGTTATTACAGAAATAAGATAGTCACCACCACTCCATGTTAACTCCCATCGACCTATATGAAGAACACTAAAGAAAGTCAACAATAGACCATTCACCCATAAATGGTAGTCTCGTTGAACAGAATGTGACATAAAAAGGCATCTTGTGGGTAATTCGACGGTGGAATTACCTGGTATTTTCCTACCTCAGAAGTTGAGGTGTGTTCTGAATAGGATCAGATGCAGAGTGGGCCTAACTACATATGCTATGCACAAGTGGACCAGTGCATAGTTGCATTTCTGTGTGGGGAGATCCAGACCATAGACAACATGTAAACAGCTGCCCATTGTATGCATTTCCTGGAAGCATACTGGAAGTACACAATCTAACACCAGATATTGTGCCCTGGATGGAGAAGACGCATTTGAACCTATGCACAAGTGGGCCTGTGCATAGCTGCCTTTCTGTGTGGAGAGATCCAGACCATGGGCAACATCGTAAACAGTTGCCCACTTTATGTGTTTCCTGGAAGCATGTTAGAGGTACGCAATCAAACACGAGACGCTGTGCCCAGGCTGGAAAGTATGTATTTCGTGTGAGGGCTACACGCAGAAAGAAAGTTGACAGACCACAAGAACCACACAGATGCAAAATATATTATTAGCCATCAAATGTATGAGAAACTCCAAACCATGAGTAAGAGATCACTCAGACTATATCAGATGTTTCTTAGCCCAGATCTTAAAAACAAACTTTCCAAGGTTCTGTCGTAATTAACAATGAGATAAACAAATACTTTTTTCGAAGTCATATGAACTGAATAATTTTACAGGTGAACATGAGAACGAAGAAGAAGCGTCCCTCTTCAAGTTCCATGACACCTTCAGGAGAGGCCATGGCTCGTGACCCGTCGCCGTGCGTGAAAGACGAGCGCGAGCGGCCTATGTCCTGGGAGGGGGAACTCTCCGACTCGGAGATGCTGGTGGACTCTGTGGCTTCCGATCGCCAGAACGAGGGGTATCCTCAGAGGTAAGTGTGTTGTTTCCATTTTATAAGTAATTCACTTGCTTGATTTTTCGATAGTACAATTTTATTTAAAAGAATTGTAATTTGACCAAAGTCACAGAAAAATGCCTGTGTCATTCGACACTGTGGGGTTCGTACCAGCGAACTTTCGCATGGAAGTACCCAGAGCATTACTGCGTGGCAGTGTACCTCTTAAACACTCAGCACCATTTTATTTGAGTTCGCTACCGGTTTCAAAGACTTCTTTCTTTGTTAAATGTTGAGGAATTAAATTAAGTGTTTCATTTTGTTCCTTTGATTTGGTGTACGTAATGTAACTATTTCCAGCGATGCCAGGTATTGACAAATTTCTATTAATTTGAGAACACCTTACTTGGAGGCTGTAACACAATATTTTGAAATAAAACTTATTTTTTTATATTTTTTTTATCTTCATCTTGATGTAGTCTTAATAATTGTTTTCATCTTCCAGTCCAAGAGAGATGGGGAACGGGGACCGAGAAGGTACCTTAGTCCCGTCCAGTCGGCAGAACTCCGCTTCCTTCCAGAGCCTGCACGACCAGGACGCCCTCAACCTCAAGTTCTCCTCCGCCCACCACCCCACGCTGCAGCTGCACCAGCGCAGCCACAGCATGAACAGGGTGAGTGCAGTATTGTCCTCAACAGTGATCACATAAGGATGGACACTCCCAAATCAGAAAAAATAATTAGCATGCACCCACAGTATATATAGGTACAGTAGACCCTTATCCACCGAGGACACATTCCAAGAATTCCAGTGGATGTCTAAAACCATGAATATTACTGAATGATCAGTCAAATGTGTTTTGAGGCTTTCGTGGTTCTTCATTTCAGTTGTACAGTGCAGCCCAGAAAACTCGTAAACCTTGTACTCTTGTTTCCTTTATTACTCCAGAACGCAGAGGAGAAGGATGCGGAAGTCGTCATTCACTCGATCGGTTCTGATAATTTTAAATGCCATGAGGCGATTCATGGGACAGCAGCACACTTTTTACATGCATGTGTTTTACGAAAACAATAGTTCATACGTTAGACGATTATTTCGAGTTGAATACCAATTACACAGGGTTAGACACTATCTAAGCACCAATTTAATTAAACAGTGGGTTAAAAGATTTGAATAGGTGGGATCCACGCATGAATCTCGACCCTAAGGTTGCCTTACTTAGAAGTTTCATACAGAAATAATATTCCTTGACATTTTTGTTCTATCTCAACTTGCATTCTTATGGACATAAGTTCTGCTTATATCTGTATGGGAAATTATTTCTCGCTTTACTAGTTCCCACAAGCGAAAGTCGGCTAAAAGATAAGTCGTAAATAAGGGAGTGTGTATGTTGTCAGTGTTGCCGTTTTTAGAAATACCCATGTTTCTATTTATAATGAATTATTTCATTAATTTTTTTATTAATGTATTTCAGGTTTCCGTACTTTCGAGTGATCTCAATGATGCTCGAAGCCCTCCATCACCGCTGGCGCAGCAGAAATCTACACTTCCCTCAGAGCTGTCACCGGGCAGTTTGGATCAAACAATTAAGAACATTCCCGTCAACATCATACCGCAATCCCTCAGCAACAAGATGGCAACTGAGGCTCACGCGTATGCCTGCAAGAGAGAGCAGATGATGCAGCAAACAGGGCAGACTGTTATTACAGGTATAATAAAAGTTACTGTTGTTTTATGATAAATGTAGATTTTCATAAAAAGGATCTCAATTACACTTTTAACAGAAATATTTCCTATCCAACAGCAACTTTGATCTCCATAACCTAGTTGGTATGATGCCTGTCTTCTGACTCTGGGTGCTGCAGGTTCAATTCCAACCGGAATCCATTTTTTCTAAAAACTGATTTCAATCTGATTTTAACTAAAGGACTCTTTAACATCTCTTTGGTTGATTGGAAGAGATTGCCACATGGTGATACGTCTACCAAATTGTACTATATACAACGAAAGTAAAAAAATTAATCAGGACATGCAAACCATATCATTGAGTAAAGAAATTTTAAGAACTTAAAATATGGCCACAGAATATCAAAATTGTTGCTATTTTATTTTTGCTTCATAGAGGAGTAAAACTTTGAGGTCAATTGCATCTTCATTGAATAAATTCTAGGGTGGCCATATTTTGAAATGATGAACTAGGAAAATCGATTCAAAATCTAGGATACATAAAAAACTTGTTTTGTTTTGTCGTATCCCCAGCAAACAGGCAAAAGCCTAGTTTACTGGGGATACGACAAATGAAAGGCAACAAACCCAGATCCATTAAAATTGTATGACCAAATCAAATTACCTGTTGTTTTTTCGCAAATTGTGTATATTTCTTGTCATGTGTAATAATAAAATAAAAATAAATAAATAAAAATTACTCACATACATTCATAGTAATATTTATGTTTTACTTTCTGGTTTTTGCAAAGATTGCTTTTCAAAACCAATAAAATAAAGTGAATAAAAATATAAAATGATAACTGTGAAGTGTACTATAGTGTCGCCTGATCATAGTATAGTGTTGCCATATCACAAAACCAATTGGCGGAACCAAGTAGTGGAAAAAACACTAGTAATGGAAAAAAATCCCAAGCTCAAATTTCTAAATTCCCAGATGCATTATGAATCCTTCCCCGAACATTCACGTATAATCCAAAAAAGAGTACATATCCAGGAAAATCTGGACACATGGCAACCCCAGACAAATGTGTATACGTATCTAGTTTTTTTATTAAAATATTATTTTTAACCATTCAAGTACAGTTTAAGTCTGATTATTCCAAATTCTAAAATTCTAATGACGAATTACATGATCACTAAAATAACAAATTGGAATTTGCGCAGAGCACTTCCCAGCGACTGGAAATATCAGGGCATTTTTTCTTGCGGCATAAATAAATGTCTATATAATTGTCACTTATTTGATTATGACATGGTCTTTATTATTTATACAGATTAACTTGTTATGAATTCGATAATATCACAGATTTTTATTTGGTCGTCAACTTGATTACGATAATATTAACTATGATTCCAAATTGTTGACAAATTAATTTTTACAGTTATTCAAGGTAAAATGAAAATAAACATAAAAATACGTAATAATTTATGTGGCAAAAAAAACATTCGAAACCCCATACTTGAGATATTTCTATATTGAATCTTTGTACATACGAGCCCTGAAAATTAAACCGTTCGCCGATTCATAGTAAACTGGAGTTTCCGCCGCTCGGGCCGGCTAATATGTGGATCCGAGATTTGAAATTTTCAAATTATTAGAATTTATGAATACTCTTGAACGAAAAACGTGAAATACACAGTTATTTTAATTAACAATGTACGATAAATCAATTTTGATACCTAGAAAAAGACGAAAAATACGAATTAAAATTCTAATTAATGGATTTTTGGTATATTTTATTTAGCGGTGAATGTTTTCAAAATGTAGAATACTCCAACAGTTATTCCTACAAAAAACTAATTTGAAGGTGTTTTATTTCCAGATATAAAGCCGGAGTTGCCTCTTCTGGTGGACAAGCTGCTGGGAGGCTACTCCCTGCACAGCACTCCCAGTAACTCTCCGCTGCTGAGTCGCCACCACAAGATCGTGTCCAACCCCAGCACGGACTCTGCCGTCCACTCTGCCTACACTCATAGGTATTGTATTGGGTTGTCCAGAAAGTAATTCTGTATGTTTAGATTAAATTCAAACACAATTTTTTTATATATAGGTGTAATTTTATTGGGGACGGTGGTTTTCGATATTTTTCATATCTCAGCAATATTTCGTGTTTTAGATCGTTTGTTATTCCCATCCAGCGCTGATGCCATCTTCAAGTATTGTATATAATACATTTTACGTATCTCTTTTTTGGTTTTCAAAAAAAATACCGAGCACTGGAAAAAAATACGTATTTTGTTCCGTCTTCGAAATGATGTGTTTAAAAAAACCATTCAAGTAATTTCGGTTAACAATAGCCAATAAATCTTCGAAGCTATTAGCTTTTATAACAATATGCATTCAGCATGTTTGGAATGAAGTTAGCAATAAAATTTTAGTCCTAATGACATCTGTCTGAGAAATACAAAACTAGTTGCCAGACAACCTATTAACATTTCATTGATATTTTTTTTAGCTTACGAGTACAAAAGAAATTTATTCCAAACCTTTGTTATAGGTGCAAGAAAACACGACCTTTATGTTTTTCTCCCTATAAGAGGCAGATATTCGCAATTAAGATTCCAGGATGTACCATCTGTAGGATTTCCCCGAGGTCTCGGGTCTATTAAAGTTTTTTTTTTAAAACAAAAGAACATGTATTAGTAAACAAATGAGTTTGTAATTAATGCCAAGTATTGAGAAATGAAAAATATATTACCACAGTTTATTTTACACATCTAATAAAAAATGGTAGTTACAGTCTTGAAGATTTAAAAGCTGACTTCTAATTGCTTTATTTTTTTATATATATTGTCGTTATCTGACCAATTAGCACATTTTTGTTTGGCTGATCACTGGTTGACTTCGTTTTGTCGGAAATATCATTCAACTATATGAATTGTGACAAGTCCAACAGTAAAATACAGGAGACTTGAATTACAGGAGTGTGAAATTAAGGCAGATGTGTTGAAGAAGATGAAAAAGAGAACTCTGAGATGATTTGGTCATGTGGAACGAATGAATGAAGAAAGATTAACAAAACAAATAAAATACGGGACAAATGTGAGTGGAAAGCGTGGTAAAGGAAGACTAGGAAAAGTATAATTGGATCAAGTGAATGATATTTTGAAAGAAGCAAAAGTAAGAAGTGAGAGAAATCAGAGGAAATGTATATGTATAGATGTACAGAAGGCGAAAGAAGTATGTTGTGATTGAAATCTAGCATGTGTTGTGAGCCCTGTACATATATCCCCACAATTACATTCAGTGCTACTTTCGTTTAAGAGAATCCATCTTTGCATGTTCACCTTGCATCTAGTCACCCCTACTTGGAGTCTATTCAGTTATCTCCAAATAGGCCAAGGCAGTTGATCTCCAGGTGTCATCTTTTCCAAGAGCTACATCCAGTCGTCAGGTTTTTTTTTCCATTTCAGAAAACGCACTTTATCCAATGGAATCGTCAGTGGTTGCACTCTCTTCATGAAACTATATTTGGATTTCAATCTCCATATTGCTGGTTGGTGACCATGTAAGGGGTACCATGAGTCCTGGACTTGTTTCATTCTTTCTATGTCAACCGTTTTAGTGCCATTGATTTTTACTCATATCTACTTAAAAATGCCAAAGAAATCTTTTTTTTTTATGTCATTTACCCTTGTCTTGGAAAAAAACTGTATCTCTTCCAAAAATTATCCAATTTTAATAATTTTTTTGGTGTTTTATTAATAAAAACTTGTACAAGGATAATAAAATACAAAGAACATTATGGAAATATAATTGTAAACAAAAATTATAACAAAAACTGGAATCTAAAAGTTAAAAAGTTAACATGTGTGCTTTACCGCACAGACTCCATGGAGCCCCTTCTTACAGCGGACACAAATCAATTTGCTCCTCTTCACAGCGCTGTAATCCTTGCTGCTGCACACTACGCAGCGCCGTAAATTACGCCCGGGTAACTTTTCTAATCTAAAACTTTGAGGGGACAATATGGGGTTTGAGGGGTCAAAACTTGGAGGGGATATTCCGACATTATGGGTTAAAAAAGTATAATAATATTATAATTTGAACTTTATGTAACACGTAGAAAAATAAAAAATTAGCGATGCGTGCGAGCGACCTCCCCTACAGCGAGCTAGATACTTTTAGTTACAATGTGCACGAGCGCGATGGCGCTCGTCGGCACTCTTAACGGTTAAATATAAGAATTATAAATAAAGTTGCATATTTTTATAAAGCTTCATACTGTTACAATTTTTTTTGGATAGTTACTTAGTTACACATGACCTAGATACAATACCCGGCGGTAAGTAATACTCATCGGGCTTAAGAAAGAGACTAGAACGCTTGATAACGACTGACAAATCGCGATGGAACACGTGTATGAATGACAGAGACGACGCTCTACAAAGTCGAAGTTAGCCGATTATGACCGACAGTATTACGTACCGCCGGGTACTGTAAGTCCACTGTACATGTAATCAGTGACTTGCCACAGCCCGCATACAAAGTGCTAAATCCAAGTCACGATAAATAAGTTAATTCCAAATATTACAAATCTGAAATGGTTACTTATATCCTTATTGAATATATATAATGTGTTTTGCAGTGTATACAGTAGCCCTTCAGCAAGTCCTGGCGCCACACGGCACGCACCCTACACGCCTTCACTCTCCAGGAACAACAGCGATGCCTCGCACTCCTCCTGCTACTCTTACAGCTCCGAGTTCAGCCCCACGCACTCCCCTGTACAGGTTTGTACACCACATTCAATATTGTTTCATTTAATTTATTGGATTATTTCATATTAGGTAAAATAAATTAGGGGCACTAAAAGACAATATCAAATCTGCTAACATGATGTTCCACAGCAATATTTTTGTAGCAACTTTTATATATGGAAGTGAAACGGGGATGTGGAAAAAGACTGATAGCAGTAGAATAAATGCTTTAAAAACATGTGGTGACAATGCGTGACAGAATACACAGTAAAATGATCAAGTATGAATGTAAACTTAAGGCAGTAAAATCATGAAGAGCAATCTGAGATGGTTTGGGTATGCAAAATGAATAAATGAAAAAAGTCTAACAAAACAAATATACAGAGCAAACGTGAGCGGAAGGTGTGGTAGAGGAAGATCAAGGAAAGTATGGTCGGATCAAGTGCATGATGACCTGTGGTCAAGTCGGTAAGACGCTTGTCTCCTAACCCGGAGGTTGCAGATTTGATTTAAAAAAAAGGATTCCAGTCTGGTTTTCACTTAAGACCTCTTGTTGGTTGGAAGAGATTTCCATGTGGCAATAAGTCCGACAAGTTGTACTGTATATAACGAAAGTATAATACAATTACTCCGGATTGGAAGACAGACGTCTTACCAACTAGGCCACAGAAGTCGACTGTCTTACTAAACTGGGACCCTTTTTTTATTTTTTCAACTACTGTTGGCAATTTATTTTTAGCGACCACAACTTGACGAAAATCAAAAATATAAAAACAAAATTCAAATGAAAACAGCATTCAAACAAACTAAAACACATCATAGACCAACAATGAAAATCAATAATCCTTACGAAAATAAACAATATTCAAATGAAAACAGCATTCAAACAAACTATAACACATCATTGACCAACAATCCATACAAAAATAAAAACAATATTCAAATGAAAATAGCATTCAAACAAACTATAACACATCATAGACCAACAATCCATACAAAAATAAAAACAATATTCAAATGAAAATAGCATTCAAACAAACTAAAATACATCATAGACCAACAACGAAAATCAACAATAAAAGTGGAAAACATCAAAATATGAGAATATGAAACAAAAAAAATGTATGGCCCAAGTTCATCAAAAATAGAAATAACCATTAGCGGTTTTTAATTAAAAACTGCTTTAAATTCATCACGATTAATGTAAAATTAAAATAAACATAAAACAAAAATAGATGTGGCATGGAAAGGGGAATATATGTGAACTGTCGCATGTTGACAACATGGCAGTGTTAGTGTAGCATAAAAATGAATTATAGTATATGATAAGTGAATTGCATACGAAATTCAAACAAAAAATACTTGAGAATGAATGTTGCAAAGTTCAGTGTCATAGTACTTGAGAAGGGTGACAGAAAAGGTAAATATAACATTCACGTGAACAATGACGATAAGGGTTAAAAAACTTAAAGTATGTATTAGACAAGAAAGAGGTATTAAACAAATTGTTCCAGGATTCTATAACTTGGTTAGCAAAACGATGTTTCCTTGAATTCATAAACTATTTTTTTAGGGCCGTCACCCGATCCCATCACACGTACTGTTTCGTTCGGAGCATGGCTCGCTGGCCCGACAAGCGCTGCATCCGCCACCCTCAGAGGTGTCGAGTGCAGGAGGCTCTACAGGCAGTGCCGGAGGGGGCGGCGGTACAGGAGGCGAGGGAGGAAGTCCCGATCCCGATGGACAGCAGATGCATCAAGGTGTTAGTAGGCAACAACTAATAAACAGGTCAGTATTTAAATATATTCATTGGTTAGTGCAAAAGTTTTCTAAGCCTTGGCACCCAAGGATGCCGGAGGTGTGACGGAATGTTCGATAATTTTAATAATTTCAGGCAATCTTAATTTAATGCTTGTCACAAAGATATTAAGCAACATCTAACTGATAAAATTGAGATGAAAACACTTAGTCCGTTTGTGTCTGCGATTTACGTTTGCGGCGAAGCTAGGTTTTCAGTAGTAACTAATAAAAACCAAAACTCAATATAAAACAGGAAATGAGGGTAGCTGTGTCTAGTTTAATTCAAGAATTTGAAAAACTGTTTGGTGAATAGCAAATTGGTCTGTTTTTTTTGAGTACCGTGAAAAATTCTTTATATACTAATAGCACCGTGAAATTAAAAAGTTTTAACGCCAATGGTTAGCATGCTACACACTCAGGCATTCTGGTTTTACATCTTGGTATCCAGGTTTTTTTACTGAATTGAAAATGCAAAGCATCAGAGCAAAACTTGGGATGTGTAAACTGTTCTTTATTATTCATGAGCTAACTATCATCAATTTGAAGAGAAATTTATCCATGCAGAATATTCAATTGTGAGCAAAATAGTCTATTTCCAGTTTTTGGATATCATGTTTCACATTTCCTTCTATTTCGTCTTCTCCTTCAACTTCAATTTTGAATCCATAATGAATAAATACTCTTACATATTTTCCAGTCCTTGTCCAATCTGCGGAGACAAGATCTCGGGCTTCCACTACGGCATATTCTCATGTGAGTCCTGCAAGGGCTTCTTCAAGCGCACGGTGCAGAACAGGAAGAACTACGTGTGCTTGCGTGGAGCCAACTGTCCCGTCACCGTGGCCACCAGGAAGAAATGCCCTGCCTGCAGATTTGATAAATGTCTCCACTGTGGCATGAAACTTGAAGGTATGCCCTCCCACTATTTTATTCAACACATGTGTATAGGTGTTCCTATAAACTTTTGTTGCATGCTCAAATTGGTGTTCTTTTTCAAACATGATTTTGGATGGATTCAAAAACAAGTAATCACAGAGTGGTCTAACAGTACTGAAGGGGAAGGTGAAAGGTGTACTTTTGTAGTTTTAATTTTCAAAAAATAACAATAGCAAGATACCACAAACAATAACCAAACTCAGTTGGTATATGATGTATAAATACTAAGAATTCTCCTTTTTACGCAAAATTAAGATTACCACTATTATTTATATCTCAATGTGCAACAATATTCTCACAAGATTCAGCAATACTATGTACGAGGGTCATCCAGAAAGTAAGGTTACATCATTTATGTAGCATCGAAAAATGCTTGTATTTAATTGAAATTCACAGGGTACTTCACAAATATATTTAACTATTTTTCAATGTAATCGCCATCGAGATCGAAACATTTCTGTAGTCGGGGCACCAGCTTTTGTATGCCAGTGTCATAGACCTCCGCCGTCAGCTCTTTCAGCCACTTCTTCACAGCTTCCTCGACCTCCTGATCGTTGAAAAATTGTTGGGGTGTAGTGACACACCCACGTCTCATCTCCTGTGATGATAGAGTCCAGAAAAGCTTCTCCCTCCTGTGCAAAACAATCCAAAAATTCACGCGCGGCGGTCACGCGATTTTGACGGTGCTCCGGTGTGAGCATTCTGGGCACCCATATCGCACACAACTTCTTGTAACTAAGTTTTTCCGACACAATATTACCAAGGAGACTTCGAATGTCAGAAAATTCTTCGTGAAGGTCGTCAAGCGTCACACGGCGGTCATTTTGCACTTGTTCTTCAATTTTTTGCACAAATTCGTCAGAAATCACTGCCTTGCCTCGTCTGGAGTATCAGTACGACCTTCTCTGAACAACCTAACCCACTTCGTGACATGTTGTCGACTCATCACATCACTACCATAAACTTCCACGAGCTTCCGATGGATATTCGCGGCGGTATTGTTCTGCAGTCAAAAAACTGATGACCGCACGGGTCTCGCACGGATGAGAGTTGGCGGGAGCGCACAACGACCTCTCCACCGAAAGAATTTACTGTGACTGAACAAAATGACCGACAAACACGCGGGACCAAACAAACTGACCGTGAGGATCCCCCAGTTGCACCAACTTTGAAACACACCAGTTGAACCAACTTTGAAACAAAAAATTTCCCCCGGCCTCAGGAGCCCTTGTAACCTTAGTTTCTGGATGACCCTCGTACATGAACGATTTACATGAATGCTGATTGAAAGAATGGATTCACTTCAGTTCATATTTAAAATATAGTAATAACCACAACTAACAAATTATATTTATACCCACCATTAATGGAATGAAATTTTTCATTATTAAAACAATTAAAAACATATTTAAGATCCACGCTAAAGCCAAACAGACTAAACGTACTAACCATATTCTCAATAGAATCAGACATAACAGTGAATATGAACTTCAATGGCATCGTAGCTGCACTTGCGGAAAAGAAAGCAAGACGTAAACTGGAGTGGTTTGTTGTGTGGCGTGAAATTCATCATCATCCAAAGTCATCATTCAAAACAGAAAGGGTAAACATTCTTTTGATTACTTAGTAGGGAGGGTTACAAGTTGCAAACTGCCTAGGGGTGTCGTCGATACAAACATAGCATTGATCATAATGATTGTAATTCCATGGGATTTAAAGGACAAACTTTTCGATGAATGACCTTCATAGCATGTATCAAAAAGGTCATTTGACCAATGAAATTTAATAAAGTATTATTTTTATTTTACAGCAATCCGTGAAGACAGAACAAGAGGTGGCAGATCTACGTATCAGTGCTCTTACGGTCTCAGTGGAGCAGCTTCAACCAGCTCCTTACTCGGTGCAGGTCTGCAAGCAGGGCCACTGCGTCATGCCTCAAGTCTCACCTCCGTAAACGGTCCATCGTCCCATATGGCATACAGATCTCACCATGACCTGCATTCTGCGTCTCTGGGCTCTTCACAAGGCAAGATCGATCCGGGACCTGGTCATCAGCAACACCCTGATCCCATGGGGATACCACCACTGCTACAAGAAATAATGGATGTAGAACACTTGTGGCAATATAATGAATCGGAGCTGAACCGAATCAATAAAGGTCATCCACCGTCAGGGGCATCCCCTCAGGCGTCTCTCACACCATCGGCACTGAACAACCCCCTGTTGCAATCAGCCGGTTTGCCACAGGATTCTAGCCCCGATTTCTTGGCCAACCTGTGCAACATTGCCGATCATCGACTATACAAGATTGTCAAATGGTGTAAAAGCTTGCCACTTTTCAAGAATATCTCGGTGAGTTAAAAAATTACATAAATATAGATAGCCTTACTTATAATTATTTTGTTTCCATCTTAAGAGTTTATTAATTCTTTCTTTGTATCTTTCATGTTGGTTTCTCGTTCATTAGTTACTCTTCCACTATCTGAAAAAGCTATCGTCGTTGCTGGGCCTCGTAGTCGAGGATCCGATCGCCATTCCAATGTCAATTTAGTAAGAAAGCGGAGCTGTGCCGTGGAATTTGTTTTTTAAGTGAGTGAGCCATTTGCACCCCAGCAAACTCACCAATCACACCGTTGTACTGGATCCAATGGCACACCTGAAGTGAAGCGATTGGAGCACACTGATATGTTTTTTTTTTCTTTGAAAGAATAGATATGATCGAAGTCATAGATGTCCTTATAACCTCGAATACTAGGCGGAAAAATGCCTGTGTCATTCGAGTGAAGTAGCACACAGTGGGGTCCGAACCGGCGATCTTCCACACGGAAGTCCAATGTGTTACCGCGCGGCCATGCATCTCATTATGATACTGTCTAAGTAGAGTGTATATGCTTTAATATCCAATTGACCCTGCTTTACATTTCGTAGTACAATAATTTTATTTTTAGTTTAAAAATGCTTAAATATGACGTACAGTACCCGGCGGTAAGTAATTCACACCGGACTTAAGAAAGAGACTGCCGGCCATAATCGGCTAACTTCGGCTGTGTAGAGCGGCATCTCTGTCCCTAGAACGCTTGACAACGACTGACAAATCGTGACGGAACATGTGTATGAATGACAGAGACGACGCTCTACAAAGCCGAAGTTAGCCGATTATGGCCGACAGTCTCTTTCTTAAGCTCGATGTGTATTACTTACCACCGCGTACTGTAACTATTTTTAGGTGCCATTTTATCATCTATTCCCTTTGATGACAAACAGTTTTGTCTATTCTCCGTCTCTATATTTTGTCTATTCTTCGAAAAAAGTGTCCCTTTCATTCAAATTTACTGTGGTCATGCCATGCACTTCTATCTGAAAGAAATAATGATCTGTTTGTCTTCGTTTTTTTTTTTTTTCGATATTGTACTCTTTGTTAAAAATTTTAATATTTATTTGTATTTCCAATTTATTTTGTTTAGATTGATGATCAAATCTGCCTGCTGATTAACAGCTGGTGTGAGCTGTTGATTCTTTCCTGCTGTTACCGGGGAGTCAGCACTCCGGGAGAGGTGCGTGTCAGCGGGGGCAGCCGGGGTATCACCCTGCAGCAGAGCACCAAGTAAATCAATTATATATTCTCACAAACCATGTCTCCCTTCTGAACAACAGATTGAGTGAAATATTTATTAATTTGATATTCTGTCAGGAAAGTAGTTTTGCATTTTTCGGATAGATGTCATTAGGATAAAATATTCGTTGTTGACTTTATTTCAAACGTAAATGTATATTATTATTAAATGTAATAGTTAAGTGCATTTTCCAGCTGTTTGCCCAAATTGCATGATCGGTTTTTTATTGAAAACAGTAAACAAATTTTAAAATATATTAAAGACAAAATTAAAAAAATATTGTGGACATAATCAAAATGGAAAGATATTTATGTACAACACCGAATAGAAAAAAATACCACAAATTCATCAAAAATAAAAATTACAGTTGCCGCTTTTCACCTAAAAACTGCTTTGAATTTATCATCTTTAATTAAAAACACGCATTTACTACATCTAAAGCCGAATGTCTTACTATTTGCCAACTAAACGCCTCGAAAGTATTTGCCAACTAAATGCCTCAATTGTTTCCTTGACCGGTTTTGCTTTGTGCGATGGTGCATTATTATGAAGCAAAATCACTTTGTTTTGCCTCTTTTGATATTCTGGTAGTTTTTAACACAACGCTTGGTTCAAATCCACAATTTGTTGTCGATAGCGTTCAGTATTAACGGTTTCGCCAGGTTTTAGCAGCTCATAATAGATAACACCCTTCTGATCCCACCAAACAGAGCATTGTCTTCCATCCATAGCGATTTGGCCTTGCAGTCGATGTCGCTGGTTTGCTTGGAGTTACCCATGATCTTTTACGCTTAGGATTCTCGAAATACATCCATTTTTCATTGCCAGTCACGATTCGATGGAGAAATTATTTTCTTTTGTACCTGGCGAGCATTATTTTGCAAGTGGTTTTTCGGTTTTCCTGCTGTCTTTCATTCAGTTCATGTGGAACCCATTTTCCACCTTCTGGATCTTTCCCATGGCTTTCAAACATATGGAGACGGCTTCTCGTGTCACATTTAATTGATCCGCGAATTGTTGTTGCGTTTGAGCGTCATCCTCATTCAACAATGCTTGCAATTCGGCGTCTTCAAACTTTCTTGGTGGTCTTCCACGTTCTTCGTTTCTCACGTCAATATCGCCAATTTTGAATTTTTCAAACCACTCAAAGTATTGTGATACACCAAGAGCATGCTCACCGTAAGCTTCGACAAACGTTCGATGCGATTCTGTAGCATTTTTCTTTAAATGGTAACAGAAAATCAATGCTGTCCGCAAATCGTAGTTTTCAGGCACAAAAACAGAGATGTTCAACGCTATGAAAACATATGTAGTTGTATTAAACTTGTATTGTTGTAAGTTAAAAGTCCTTGACAAATGTAAACACAAGAAAAAGACACCAATGATGCGGCTTGACAGTCACTATATTGACAACTAGAGCCATCTATGAGCAAATTCCGGTTTCATATTTACAGACCTGATAGTGTGTCCAAAAAAATGTATACACACTTTTACACCGTGCCATTTATTTGAACTTGCTGCAGGAATTTGTCATCCCATGCATTTATGAAGAGCTTAGAAATGAGGAGGATCTTTATTTCCAGCAAGATGGTGTACATCTCCACTAACTTCATGATGTGAGGGCATATCTTGATGAAAATTTGCTGATTGGCCGTAGAGATAGAATCGAATACCTCCCGCGCTCCCCAGATCTCACGCCAATGAACTTTTTTATGGGTATTTATTAAAGATAAAGTTTATGATACAAAATTGGCAGCAGTCAATGGATTGAGAACAGCCATTGAAAGAGAATGTGCCCAAATACTAAAACAAATTGATCGTGATGTTGCGATTCCACGTTGTCATCAATGCATGGACCAAACGGTCATCAATTTGAGCACCTACTATAATCAAGAAAGTCTACATCTATCTTCTTTCATTTGAAGTTTTATTCTTAGATTTACCAATATTAATACTAAGTTTATAATCAGTATGTATGTACAAAGTATGTACAGTACCCGGCGGTAAGTAATACACATCAGGCTTAAGAAAGAGACTGTCGGCCATAATCGGCTAACTTCGGTTTTGTAGAACGTCGTCTCTGTCATTCATACACGTGTTCCATCGCGATTTGTCAAGCGTTCTAGGGTATGGTCGGTCGGTGAGACGATGCTCTACAAAGCCGAAGTTAGCTTATTATGGCCGACAGTCTCTTTCTTAAGCTCGATGTGTATTACTTACCGCCGGGTACTGTATATGTTTTTTGAGACACCTGTATATCGGAAGATTTATAAAGATATTTTTGCAGCTCGTCTTCCCTTGGTAAGTTTTCTGCGGTTTTCTTACCAAATATCTGGGGGGGAAGTACCTAATCTGATGGCTGCACTTACCACCTTCCTTTCCTTACACTCCGATTATATGTATATTTTTTTGTAATATTTTTAATCAATAATTTTGGGTTTGAATCCTGAGTTACAGCGCCTTAGACAAGAGTGCTCTGTAAATGGCACTATATATAATCAATTGTCCTTTTATTATTATTATTATCAAAAAGCAATACAAAATTAATATTGAGAAATATAAGATATTCCTGATTTCAGCTTCGCGCTGGAGCAACTGAAAATATCCACGTTCATCATGTTCTTTAATATGTGTATGTGCAAGGTTGACTAATTCTAAGAAATGGTTCACTTTGCAGCGTCCTTATCGAGGTATGTGTAAATACTTTCACCAGTGGTTTTGAAGAAGTGATCCCATTCGCGGTTAACATGTTCTCAAGGTGGACCCAGGAGACATCTTAATTTTGAAGACTATGAAAAATCTAATTTACTACAAATAAATTAATCCCTGTCAAAAACGATGGTTTAACCTAGTATTTTTTTTTCACAGGATGGGCCTGACTCCCTGTATCGAAAGGATGCTGCACTTCACCGACCATCTGAGGAGGTTGCGGGTAGATCGATATGAGTACGTGGCTATGAAAGTCATTGTTCTACTCACATCAGGTGGTTGTTATCCTTTTTTTATACATAATTAGCTAAGTCCTTCATGAAATAATAAATCCATTATTTATCATTATCATTCTAAATTATATGGGTATTTCATTTTCGTTTGACATATTAACTGTGCGAGGGAAATGCGAGAAAAAAACTTTACGGGATGTATGAGCGAAATCAAAAATATTGTATGAGAGTTGCGAAGAGAAAAATCTGTGAATGAATGTTGCAAAATCCAAAGTAATGATTGAAAAGAGTGAAAGAAAAATTTAAGGCGAAAGATTGGAGCAAGTTGACTTTTGTTTTATGTACAGGCCAATCATTTACGCCATTGTGAATTAAGATTGTTTTCGGTGCCGTATTAAAAAACTGAGCTCTTAAGAGCATCAACACTCACAAACGGAATGACCTTATTGAATTAGTTTTCTGATATTGATATTTTCCACATCTCGGTAGATAAATTGAGGATTAAACTCCTTAATAAACTTTGTTGGTATAACTGAGTCACTTCACAGGGAGGCATGAGTAATATTGTTCCTGTTGTCATTCTATCTTCAAATTTTAATCCAATTACTTACATAATATTTTATGTAATTGGATTAAACCTGTATCAAATGTAAAATAAAACATGACAAATAAAAATAAGATAAAATAGTGAAGGAAAGGGAAAAATAGGAGTTAAACAATTAATACACATTTTATCGTTATTACTACATGTCAACTTGTTAAAAAAAATTAACTTTATGTAAGAATTAGTTTAAAAAAGACTTGTTAACACATTGACTGCTGAGTAATTTCTTTTAAAATTACACCAGTGCTAAAAAATTGCGTATATTTAATATTTCTTAAAAAAATATTTAAAAAGTGAGAACAGATATTATTTATTTTTGTACACTCTTTCAAATCCTATTACGAGGGTTGCTACTTAAGTTTTGAGATATGGCAACACCAGTGTAGATACGTCAAATCTGACATCAGCATCGTAAAGTTTGACGTTTTTAATGGTATACATGCTCAGAAAGTTTTGTCGTACAGGCGCTATTTGTGTTGTTTACAGTGACTTGAAAAATTCATCTCAGCCAAAAATGGAATTAAAGACTTTTGGTGATGAAGCACCATCCCGGGCCACCGTGTTTCGCTGGTTTTCCGAATTCAATCGTGGTCGTAGTTCGCTCCAGGATGAATTTCGTGAAGGTCGTCCAAAATCGGTTGTTGTGCCAGAAAACATCGATGCTGTGCGTGAACTGATATTGCAAGATCGTCATGTGACTTATCGTGAGATTGAGGCATGTTTGGGCATTAGTTCCACTCGCATACATTCAATATTGCATGAATATTTGGCCATCAAAAAGATTTGTTCGCGTTGGATACAGCATAATTTGACAATCGCTCAAAAAAAGGCTCGTATCGATTGGTCCAAAGAAATGTTGAAAAAATTCGATCGCGGTGCTTCAAAAGACGTCTATAAGATCGTGACAGGCGGCGAATCATGGATCTATGCATATGAGCTAGAAACTAAACAGCAGTCGACTGTATGGATCTTTCAAGACGAGCCAAATCCAACAAAAGTTGTTCGCGCACGAAGCACTTTGAAGAAAATGGTGGCTTGTTTCTTCGGTATAAATGGTCATGTCGCAACAGTGCCTTTAGTGGAACGTCGTACGGTCAATTCTGAATGGTACTACACCACCTTTTGTTTGCCAGAAGTGTTCGGAGAAATGAGGAAAACCAACCGCCGAAGACGGATCATTCTCCACCATGACAATGCGAGCTCTCACACATCGGCTCAAACAAGTGACTTTTTGAGCACTCAAAACATCGAATTGATGGGTCATCCGCCGTACAGCCCTGATTTGGCACCCAATGACTTCTTTTTATTCCCGAACATCAAAAATAAATTGCGAGGTCAACGTTTTTCGATGCCTGAAGAAGCGGTTGATGCGTTCAAAATGCATGTTTTGAAGTCGCCTAATTCGGAGTGGAAAAAGTGCTTCGAAAATTGGTTCAAACGCATGCAAAAGCGTATTGATCTTCATGGAGAGTATTTTGAAAAACAATAATGCCATTTTCGATTATAAATTTTTTTTTACTTGTCTATCTCAAAACTTAAGTAGCAACCCTCATAGTACTGTTAGACCACTCCAGGCTCACTTGTTTTTGAATTTATCAAAATATATTTGGAATAGAACGACTGTGGACATTTTGACAAATTGTGTTTGATATTGATATACCCACTTTTTGGGTGTTTCATATGAAATTGTGTTAAGATATTTTTATTCTGTGGTGTTAAGAGATATTAAATCTCACAAATTGCTTCAGCTCATACTTTTTAGATTGTTATGTGGGAATTTTGCGGATATAAGTCAGCTGTCACAGAATAACAATGACCCTTGAAAGATGGCTGCTGTAGGTCATTTGTCTTGTATAGAATATGTTAACATTTAAATAAAGTGATATATTTTGTTTCTAGACACGTCAGATCTGAAGGAGCCGGAAAAAGTACGAGCCTCACAGGAGAAAGCTCTGCAGGCACTGCAAGCATACACACTGGCCCATTATCCAGACACTCCTGCTAAATTTGGGGAACTGCTGCTGAGGATACCTGAGCTGCAGAGAACCTGTCAGGTAAATTACAACATACATACAAAGGAGAACTGCGATGTAAGGGGCTCTTTTAGATTCCATGGATGGGGAAAAATTGATTATTGAAAGCACGGGTTTGAGACACATCTCTCCGTGCTGTATGTGAGAAGAATCTTACAATACTTTAGACACTGTATAGGGTAGAACAACAGCCTTAAGTGAATGATTCTGACTAAAAGTGTGAATGACAAAAGAGCAGACACCATGCACACATCCATGATAGGAGTGACAGGTGAAAAAGGCAGTAGGTGCTTATTTCAGAAGGTTCCACGAAATAGATTGCTTATGATGGAGATGAATAGTTTATGACTCCCAGAATTGAAGAAAGGGGAAACCCAAAATTGTTAAAAATCTTTTATTATGAAACTAACATTATCAACATTGACTGTACAACCCTGAATGGGTCTTCCAAGCCCTACTTATCCAGCGGGGTGCCCAGGCTATGCTTGTATCTTCAGTAACACCATCCGTCCAGGCCCGGATTTACCATAGTCCTAAAGGGGGTATAACCCAGAGCCCGCCGAATTCGTAGAGGCCCTGGGGTCCAAAATATCTTTAAAAATGTATGTGCCAGGAATTTTAAAAAAGCTTGGTGCATAACAATATTTTCATTTATTTGGGTTCTTTACAAAAGTTTTAATGATATGTCCTTATTGGATATTTGGAAAAAATGCAAAGCTCGTGTGGCTCAATATTCTGAGGTTCTAGAATTAATTCAAGATGACATCAAAAAATCTAAATTAGCACAAATGCACGAACTTCTAGACGGGAGCCCAATTTTCAGTATACCTTCAACTAATTGCCGAGGAGAAAAGTCATTTCCACATTGTTACAAATCAAAAATGATTTAACGAACAATATTGGCCGAGGTCAATCAAGTTCACTTTTTCTTATGTCAATTGAGTCTGAAATGTTAAAATAATTAGATTTTGATGAAGAACCAATCAATTTTACGAACAAAAAAGTACAAAAAGCATGTTTTTTAAATGACCCTTTATTTTCGTTACGTTTAATTTTTTAGTTTTTTTTAGGAACTCAATATGAATTAATTAGCCTAGGACCTTTTCTAGGCTAAATCCGGTCCCGTGTCTATCCATCGAAGTCTTAACCTCCCAACAGATCTACGATTTTCAGATCTACTGTCTAAAATACTACTCGGTAATTGGTCATTATCAATTCTTACCACGAGGTAGTGTGGAGTCTTCCAAGCTTAAGTGATCAAAGTGCTCTCTTTAAATTTATCCCAGCACTTCTCCCATTCTTGGAAACATTTCCTATAGTCATTGGTTGTCACCATATCTAAAATCTTCAGGCTAAGTTCACACCGAAATGCTTCGCTTAGTGCTAAGCTATGTGCTATGCTTATCTACTAGATACATATACTGCCACATTGCACGCTATGTGCTTTGATACAAATTCATTTGACATTTGGGAGCGGTTGAGTAAATAAACGATGCCACCCTCAAAGCTAACCAGAAAACTACTTCTCTCAGAGAATCGAAGTTTTAAGTAAAATTTCGAACATCTCAAATTCGAACTTATTGGGTGCATAATGTTAATTTATCTAGAAGTACTCATGGAGAATTTCAACTTCTCTACAAAGAATTGCGGAAATATGTACAATGAACACATTTTTGTATAATTTGCTCAATGGGTTCCACAAAGGTGGCTCCCTTTTGTATACTGCTCCTATTAAAACTTCCTCCATCTGGTAAAATCACTTGGTGACACAATAAAATTAACCAACATGTACGTTCGCTGGGAGACTCACTAGGCGACTAATAATCACGTAGCATGGCGCGAAGCGTGCAGTGTGGCCATTGCGATAGTATGGTGTGCGTTGGTTCGCTAGGATATGTCACCTAGCTCGCAGCGTAGCTCTAAGTACCAAGCGAGGCTCCTACCTGTGTGGCCGTAGCCTCAGCATTTTTTTTTTCCATGGCATGAAATCTTCCAAGTCCCAATTTTAATTTAACAAAAAGAAATCACAATGAATGAGGTCTGTTGAGCATGGAGAGAATGGAAATCAATAAAGACATTTTCTTTTGGTCCACGATAAGTCACATGGCGGTTTGGTTTTGTGTAAGTTTTCACTTCACTTGTCACTTTCTTCTCATGCTTTCTTGTAGAATGGTTACACTGGGACAAATTAATCGCATTTTAAGGAGAAAACTAATGTTGCCCTTATAATTTCTTTAACTATCTCCTTCCACACTTTCTTTGGTCTCCATTTTAATTTCGTAAGTCTTTTGCAGCTCTTTCAACGTGGCCAAACCATCTCGATATTTCTTTCTTAATTCTACTTATAACATCCCATTTTAAAATATAATTATGCCATAAAAAATTGGCAAAACCTTGATGAATTGAATTTTATTACGTCAAAAATTTACGTATAACTTTTTTTTAGGTTGGCAAGGAAATGCTGAACCCATCCAACAAATCTAAAGACGGCGAAGCTCCAAGCTTCAACCTCCTGATGGAGCTACTCCGAGGGGACCACTGACACATCCGTACTCATCATTCCACCATTCCACTCATCATCAGGCCCTAGCGAGGGCCGCGTCCATCCCATCATACTGAGAAGTCATCATCGCAAAACATCGTCCTCTAGAGATAAGATTATAATGCATATTTTATTTATTTCTTACTTTGGATATCGTAATACTTTGAGTATTTCTTTTAAGATAATATTCCCCATTTTACAGAACAGGACTCACTGTGAAACTGGGAGATGGTTATATAACCATCTAAGAACACTGCTATAGTTGGTATGAGTTTAGGGTTACAGCTGTGAAATCAAAAAGTATCTAAAAAAAGTTTAATCTTTTAGATAAAATTAGAATTCATTATTTAAGTATTCATTTCAACTCTACTCTGTGGCATAGACTAGATATACTCATATTTACTAGTTGTCTATAAAAGTTAATCTCAATATCTATGGTTGGTCTTAACACTTGCATTGTCATACTATATTTTTTCTGGGCTTGTGTGAGCAAATTTTTACTTGAAACAAAAAAGTGTATGCGAACAATTTTTTATTTCAATTTTATTTGAACTTTTTAATTTGAACATTTCTAAATATTCCAATAGATTTATATTCCAAGTATGTTGTATGTTCATATACGCCCAGTAAAAAAAACACATTTATGTCCAATGTTGAGTTTTCTGTGATACTGAACCTGTTATTGGAGTGCTCTACCTGTTAACTGAAAGGAGGAATTTTAAGCCACCTTTCTAGGCACTCATGGTCCTTGCAAGAAGAAATAAGATATCAATTTTGCTATAATTATGAAAAACTTAACCCTAAAGCCTACTTTTATTTTGTTTAAATTTAAATCTAAACAAGTCTCTACATATCGTTCAATTAGCAATTCGGAATCAAATATATGATAATATGAATCTATCATTTTAATTATACCTGAAGTTCCGGTTTCATTGGAGTTTAAAAAACTGTTCTGTAATATAAGGGTGTGTACATACTGTATTGTATTTTGTTTAATTCGATTTGTTTACAAGCGTGTTTCCACGATTAGAGACTCATATATATCCTTTTATACAAGCGATAATAAATTGCATTGAAACACGCTGTGTGTATATGAATATTTCAAAATTTTGTTTGGACAATTTAATTTTTGGAATGCAATAATATCTAATAGTAATAAGTGACTGAATACTTCATTTTTTTTTTACCATATGAGACGCTACAACGAGAGTGATTTGTTCTACATGTGTGTATGTAATCTTCACTAATCCGAATGATCCTTGTAAATTTCATCTTAAATGCTGTTCAATTATGCCAAATACATTTGATATGTTCGTAAGTTAATAATGAGCTCAAAAAATGGATATTTATTATTTTTATGCGATATAAAAACTTTTTATTTGGTCAAAACATTGACTGCAAATTATTTTTTCTGTCAATACACGTGTGCTGAGAAATTTCACAAAGACACAAACATATAAAAGAATTTTGTAATTTGTTCGAGATATATTTTAACTTGGAAAAAGACATCTCGCAGGATACCTGTGTCAGCATAAGGGTTAACAATAACAATATTTATAAGCTCTAAAAAAAATTATAGGCCAACAAATGCAAGTTAAACTCTCAGTTTTTTTTGCAATCATAACTACTCTTAATGTCAGTATGAATTTCAAGGATAATAATACTTTAGTTTTCCGTTTTATAGAAAAATCGAATACTGAATATTTCGGCCCATTTACACATCGGTCCACTGGTAAATTCTTGGTAACCCACCAGCCTTGTTCGCCGCTGATTTAAATGAGTTGTCTCACCAATGACTGTATAGTATCATAATGAAATTTTAATAATGTACGCAAACTGAATACTCCATAAGATATGATTCACATTAATAAAGACTGAGATATTAATGATTCGTGGAATAATCTAAACCATTTTTGACATTAATCGGTATTTTATGTAGTGCTTCGTACAGTAAAAGAAAGACTGAAATTTTACGAAGTGGGATTGTGATAAATAATATCCTTAGAGAAGAATTGAGATTAACTAGAATGTAATGCCAATTTAAATGTCGGTCAAGAAAAAAAATTAAGCTAGAATTAAATTTAACCTAATATTAAAGGATCTTAATATTAAAGGATTACAACTCTGTGATGCAGCCTCACAATTTATAAGAGACTGGAATTATATGTATTAACTACGAGTGAGTCCTAAAGAAAAGATTTTCATCCTATTAAGGAACCGGCAGATTAAAATTTCTTAAATTTGATAAATTCTTACGAGGGGCTATTTTAGGTATATCTTCCGATACAAAGATCTATTCAAAAGGGTAATTTCTTAAATGGGAATAAAATAGAGGAAAAAAAGGTGGAAACTGATTTAGTTTGTGCAAAATTATCTTTGCAAAATTCACCTTGAGAGGGTTTTTCAATATAATACTTTCTAAAATAGCGGAGGACAATTTATTTTGTGCAAAATTGTCTTTGCGAAAAAATTTCATGGGAGAGTTCCTAGGTATATTACTTTCTAGAAATAGTGAAAACTGATTTAGCAAAAAATATTATTAAAATTTTTACATTACTCAATCTTAAATTTAGGTCGCTTTTAAATATCAAAAAGAAAATTGTCAAAATTAAACCCATATATATTTGAGTTGGATAAATAAAGAGACAATTCTGCAAACCGAATGTAAATTTTATCTAATTAGTTCCATATCGTTCTTAATACTGAGCTGTACTTCTTCATATATAAAAGTTATCGGCCAATATTTAAGAGAGATAATGTTTATGGTCTATTTTGAATCCACACTTCATGTTCACATTAGGTGAAGTGTCTTAGATGTTGTCTTGTTATTATATTATTGCATTCTGAATATTAAATGTGTATATCCAATAATTGTCTCCACGATATTAGGTGCATAATTGAATTATCTCAATAAAAATTCTTGCCTTCAGATGATATTTTTGATGTTAGCTTTTGAAGAGTTTCGAAGAACTTGGAAGTAATATTATAAACAATAATAATAAATCTTGCCTTGAATGATTTCGAACGTGCAGAGAATCATTCTTTAATAAATGTATATCATTTAAACGTAATACATGATGTTGACAGCAAATTATAGATCATTTTATAACTAATACTATACATTTTACTACTTGATCATTATAAAATCCACTTAAACATATATACTTGAACCAGATTTTTTCCCAAAGTCTACAGTATTATTATGTAGACGTGGAAAAAACTGGAAGGAGACAAATAAATTTTAAAATGCTTGCACTGAGAAGAATACATGAGGTGACAATATATTAACAGAATACGGAAAGGAATGATCAGGGATGAATGTGAGCTTAAGGCTGATGTATTAAGTATGAGAAGAATACATGAGGTGACAATATATTGATAGAATATGGAAAGGAATGATCAGGGATGAATGTGAGCTTAAAGCTGATGTATTAAGTATGAGAAGAATACATGAGGTGACAATATATTGACAGAACACGGAAAGGAATGATCAGGGATGAATGTGAGCTTAAGGCTGATGTATTAAGTATGAGAAGAATACATGAGGTGACAATATATTGACAGAATACGGAAAGGAATGATCAGAGATGAATGTGAGCTTAAGGCTGATGTATTAAGTATGATCAAGAAGAGCAGTCTGAGATGGTTTGGGCATGTGTAATGATGTAATAATACAGTGCAAATGTGAGTGGAAGGTGTAGTAGCGGAAGACTAAGGAAAAAATGTTTGGATCAAGTGAATGATATTTTGAAAGAAGGGAATGCAAAAGTCAGAGAAATTGTAGGTGTTGTTGTATGGACGTAAAAGAGGCGAAAGATGTGTCATGATAGGAAAGTCTGGCATTCTCTCGTCTACCTACCTCGAGAGGAAAACTGCATGATGGTATATATCTCTTCAATATCTTCAAGTTAGTAGAATATTGTATTCAACTCAAAGATAGTCAGTCTAAAGCTTGCTTTAAAGCTCGTTTAAATTTTAGATATTCAGATCATATATGTGGTTTTATTATCAGCATGTTGCAATTATGTGCTTATTCCACATTTTTACATCTAAAATTTCATGTTTAAAGAAAATAAATATTGTAATAACTTTGATTGTGATGCACAAACTCTGTCCCACTCGGAGGCATTACTGCCTGACATGTAAGGGCACATGTGCAAAGTAATATGAAAAGTTCTGGTGATAGGGTAGGATGATTGATTAGTCCTATTAAGTGCCGCAATATATAATTTGCTGTCCAACATTAGTAATCCATTCATGCCTAAATTTTTTGGACTTTTACATGTTTATTGTGTATTTTTTTAATTTCATTCTGTGTAATATATTATTCAGAAAACTGTGAGCTAAGTTGAAAACTTACTGCTTGTGAATATATAGTTCATAGGTTCAACATATATCTCAAAATGACAGATAACATGAAATACTTGCATTCCGTGATTCTGTTACCTTTTACTTTGTAATATTTTTAAAAATCCATGCAGTTTTGCCAACTGTCCAAAACGAGGGTCCTCAGATATCTGTTTGATTTTTTTTTGTATATTTATGTTAACAGTTAAAAACAAATGTATGAAACACATGACAAAAATTTATTATATGCCCTGACTGAGATTTACTCTCTGTTTCCGCAGTACTGTTAAAGTTACTTTGAAAAAGCAACACTTTTATAGCAACTTTTCAATAGCTACACAATCAGCTAAATTAAAAGTAGTGACGCCACTACTTACAGTTTCTCTGAAAAAGTTAACACTTTTACAGCAGCTTTTCAATCTAAAGTAGCATGCTACACAATCAGCTAAATAAAAAGTAGTAATGACACTACTTTACCTCTTCTTTGTAAAAGTGTTACTTTTATAACAGCTTTTCAATCTAAAGTAGCATGCTACACAATCAGCTAAATAAAAAGTAGTAACGACACTATTTTACCTCTTTTTTGTAAAAGTAACGCTTTAACAGCAACTTCTCAATCTAAAGTAACATGCTACACAATCAACTAAATAAAAAGTAGTAACAACACTACTTTACAGCTACTCTCATGGCAATGCACGCTACTTGTAGCTTGGTATTTAACATCAATGTCTTTTAATCCAATAAGTTATCTAAATACTGCAGATATGAACACAAAATGTTATATTCTGAAGAAAAAAGTCACAACACTGAAAACCATCTCTTATAATGGAAAAAAAATTGTTTTTAGGGTCTCGGAAATGGAGAATGTGCCTTCGGTTACTTCTGTTCCAGACTATTAATGTATTATTGATTGCGTGTTCATTACTGAATACTATACAATGATATAAAATCTATCACTGCAATTGATTCTTTCAGCTTGGCTCATAAGTTTGTTTTTTTTAATTTCTGTTTTGATTATTGTGATGATTTAAATAATTTTTGTGGAAAAAAAACTTCTCATAAAAAATAAATAATGATGATTTACTTTTTATCCCGGTGCTAATATGACTATTTTGCCATAATAGTAAGGATTTTTCACATTAACTGTATTTTTAGATAATATTGCTATTGTTGTAATAGAATAAGGTATCGCATCATAATGATTCATCGATATTAGAAGAAAACAAATTATCAATTTAGATTCTCAACTTGTTGTTTCTAATGATATTTTCTTTATAGAGTGGCGACACTTTAGTAGTTTCAGTATTTTGAAACTAGTGAAAAAAGTTTAATGTTTCTAGTTATATTTGATAATTTATCATCTTTCTAACTTTGTCTTGCTAAATTTAATCACCGTTACAAGTACTCTTGTTCCGGGAATACCCCATTATGTATCTTATATTCGCAGGCATCAGTGGATGAAAATCTTCCATTATTTTGTTTCATCTATTTTATTTTCGAGATCTTAAACATTATTTGGCCAATGTACTTCTCAGATCTCCCAAAAATGTGTTAAAATCTTGTTAAGTCTATTCTTTCTCGCCTTTCATATTTAGAAAGTTCACTCAAAGTTGTCAAATATCACATCTAATTTTATATTTCACTAGTTTTCAAGACACAAAATCACTGTACTATAAATTTTTATTGCATATTTTTCACAAGTTTTATCGCATAGTTTATTGTATGCAGTAATCCGTTGTTTTTCTTTAAAATATCTTGAATTTTGATAATAATTGAACCAACAACAAATAATATAGTATGGTAATTTGAACTCTCTTGTATTCATTCAATTTATGGAAAAAAAATATTTAATATATCACATTAAATTTATATCTTAGTATGACTAATACATTTAGAGCACACACCACTTTGCATTTGTGGTGACATTCAATTTCAATTTGTTCACTGTGCCCCATTAGCTGCTTGGAAGAAGACCTGCAGAAGAGAACTGTCAATGCCATAACAGTTGCGTCTTTCTAAGATGATAACATATAGTCTTGTCAACACGGTCGAAATAAAACTATAAGTACCATAATACACAGGGTTCACTTGATTTCAATTACTGTGGCTTTTGACAAATAATCCTAACCTAACTATTGACAGTTTTTTTCCATAAAACATGAGTAATAAATCATTATATCATACTGTCTTCTAACCCAGCGGTACGAAACCTTTTTTCACCTTCAAGTTCCTATTTGCAGTATAATCCTTATGTCTGTGGCGTTATGGCACAAGCTGATGTGTCCGTTGTCAAATTGGGTTTATTCTCCCAATTTATTGAAAATATTTTTCAGCATGTTGTGGCAAAACTTGGTGTGTCAGTCATTATCCAAACAAAAGATATATCGTTTGGAAAAAAAACTTATTTAATCTGATTTTTAACAGCTTATCAAAGTTAATATTTCTTCTCCTGTAAACTAAGGTAAAACTGACATATCAGCTTGTGCCATAACACCACAGATGTAACCCACATAAATGAAAAACAGAAATACAATTTTCTCTGTATATTTAAGAGATACAGGTAAGAGGAACATTAATTTGTGTGAGGGTAAAGGCTGAATCTTCAAAATAACTGATTCCATATTTGACTCAATCATTAAAACAGCTACCCTTTATATCTGCTTCTATATTCAGTCTGGAACGCTACTTGCTTTTTATTACAGTTAGAACCGAAAATGCAGTTTCACACAAATAAGTAGAGGCAAATGGAAGTAATGTTTTAACAGTTTTTCTGTATAAAACAAAAATTCATTTTTATGTCCTCACATGATAGTGTTCGAGCCGTGAAGCACACGATGATGATGGATTTATCCAGAAAAGCTGTTAAAACATTACTTCTATTTGCCTCTACTTATTTGTGCGAAACTGCATTTTCGGTTCTAACTGTGATAAAAAGCAAGTAGCGTTCCAGATCGAATGTAAAAGCAAACAAAACATAAAGGTAGCCATTTCAACAATTGAGTCAAATATGAAATTGTTTATTTTGAAGATTCAACCTCAAATCTCACACAAATTGTAATAAACTCTTTTATGTTACTCTTACTTGAATAAATATGTAACGAAATTTGTATTTCTGTTTTTTATTTAATTACAATTATACTGCAAATAGAGACTCTAAGGTGAAAAAATGCTGGGTTAGAAGACAGTATGATATAATTATTTATTACTTATGTTTTATGGCAGTGAACTGCTTTATTTAAAACAATTACCAGTGTCGCCTCAAAATTGAAAATAGAAATTTACTGCAATCGTATTAAACATAGAATATTGTAAGAATCCAAATATATTTTTACTATCTATTTTATTATATTGTATTATTTATTAGTTTGTTCAGTTAAATCAAAACAAAGATATGTAAAACAACGGAAATTTGATACTTATTTTTTTTATAAATTTACGAAAAAAAAATCGCCTTCATTTATCTATGGATTTGGATAATTTTATTAATTACAATATTGTATAATCTGGTTAACAGTGTATCTGTGGATTTGTATAATGTTATTCATTATTTTTCTTTACGAATAACAATTTATGACGTGAAAATATAATCCTTATTGCCAGGTTCGCATTTTTTCTCCCATTACGGAGAGAGTTTACTTATTTTTTTTAGAAATAGCGGCGAGCCCTCTTGGCGGAACAAACAACTTTTCTTACGACAACTTCGAAGATTCTTTGCCCGTCGCATTAAATAAGTAATTTATTGGAATATTTTCCAATAAATTACTTTGTTTATTCCACTAATGACATTAATTCTTTTATTCTATTAACTCCTATCCCACGGTTCTCTTCAGGCAGAATAAATAACTACATTCTGTCTAAAGAGAGCCTCTGGACAGGAGATAGAAACAGCTATCGTGAGGATAAATAATTTATTTTTAAATATTCTAATATGATGTTCATGAAGTTAAAATTGAAACCTTTGATAAACTTCTTCCTGCATGAAGACATCTCTATTAAAATAAAAATCAACCACCTAACATGTAAAAATGGTGCTTCATAGCTCTATTGAAAATGTCGACCCGTTCCGCCGACAGGCTTCCTGCGACTCGATAATGCTTTTCATTCTATTGAGTGTTGTTTATAAAAAAAAAGGGAAATCCTGGTAACTCTGATTGTCTATGGACTTGTATAATGTTATTCATTTCATTGACTGTTGTTTATATTACAGCATTGGTGTATTTATTTCACACTATGAGAGTAAGTTCATATTATATTGCACCATTTCAAGAAAAGTGACACTACTCAATTTTTTCCCAAGTGTTTATTTTTCCCAACAAGTGCTTGAGCACACAAGCACTGATTTCCATAGTATCAACCAAAATGTCAGAAGTTCAAGTTGAAATGTATTCATTAAAGATAACCATCATCCTATACGTTCCATAAGGAACACAAATATTATAAATACCTTCATCTAGGCTGGTTCACAGCTCGACAATTCATATTAGGCCAAGACTAAAAAGAACTGTGTCATCTAATATCACCCTATGGATGAAGACTGACACACCTTCGAAACGTCGGCGTTCATTGAAACCAACTCGACAAGGCAAAACATTTTAAACTTTATAATATTGATCACTAGATCATTATTCATTATATAATTAATACTTGCAATGCTCTTTAGGATCTTTTAACAACTATTCGGAGTTCTTTGCTTTAATAAGGACACAGAATGATAACTTCTATGACACAGATAGAAAGAAAAACAATTTAGCCTCTTCAGATCTGAATTAGACCTGTGAGTGTAGTATTTACACTAAATGCAACATTATGTCGTATTAGTTTAGATAGATGGCGCTAAAATGTTCAAAGTCGATAATACAGTATCCTACGCATCATTTATTATCATTGGGAACAGAAATATACAACAAAGTGCATATGAACTCTGTGTTCATTATAATGGACACCAGGTCTTAAGAGGTTAAATACATTTTGAGTTGTATCACTTTTCTAAAGAAGATGATAAATAATTTGTTTAATTTCATAATACGTACATTGATAATGTCATTAATCTTCTATACTATATATTCTTATTAATCTGTATGACATATTTTTAAGCCTGGTGCATTGACATAACAGCGCCGATCAAAGACTGCCCCTTTTTGTATGCTGTTTACATTTTGTATGCAATTATCTTTAATAACTAACGTAAAATAAGTATATCACAGCAGTTTTGTACATCCGAAAGTGTTTTATAAATATATATATTTATATTTTATATCTTTTTACTAGTTAATGGTAAAGGTAGCTATAGATTGATAATATATTACGCGATATTAGTATATAAGTGGACTTATTTTTTATGTACGCATATTAAGGAGTATAGGCTTAGATTTTTGTAAGTTCCAAACTTTGAAAAAAAAAATTAGATTGTAAAGTTTTTTTCTAATCTCGTTGGTGCCTAGATTATTATACAGGCATTTTGTTTTATATTATATATACATATATATATAAATAAATATTTGTATCTTTTTCTGTTTTCCCTCTTATAAAGAAATCACATGAACATTTGTACTATGTATCAGTTTAATTTATTTCATCAAAAAATATATATTTACATTTTGCAACATGAATGCATATTTTTGAAAATAAATTGGCCAAAATGTTTGATATTATATATATAAAAAAAAAAAAAAAAAAACTTGCACAATTATATAAAATATTTGATCTAAATGACATTAAAGATTGCAGGATTGGTTCATATTTATTCCTAAGGCTGTCTTTTTGCCAACTTAGACTGGATTCCCACTTATCTGGCTGGCTTTTTGCATATACTAAAAACGTGATGACTGTCGTCAAAAAAAATTGTATGCTAGCCCTATCGTATCGCACGCTACAATCAGCTTACAGTTGACCATAACAATTGTATTGTCAGTTTGCGATATGATCGCGTTTAGGTGGGATTCCAGCCTTATAGTTAACTTAGAACAGGCAGAGTTCATATTCGTTCGACAACTTTATGAATTATGCCAGAACAAAATACAGTAATCCCTTCGTATACACGGGTAATTGGTTCCAGGAAAACAGCACGTAAATAAAGCTATTGAAGACTATGTAAAAGGAAGATGTTTCCAAATATTTTTACTTTCCAAAAAAGCTGTAATTATGTTTTTAAAAAGACTTTATAAGCGGTTGGTTACTGATAACTAATATAACGCATATTTTAATGAAAACTATGCATACAATTTATATGAAAACAAATTACAGAATTTACCTATTCAAAATCAATCCTGCTGGATAAATCTTCTATCGTTACTGATGTTGCTCTTACAGTTGTAGCTGTTTCAATTGTCAATGTTGATAGCACAAATAATCTATCTAGAGTCTGTTGCTTGACTGTTCTTTTCCACTCATTTAGTCACGAATATAATAATCCGCTTTAAAGTAAATTTACATATAAGGAGGGATTACTGTATAGCAATCGTCAAATATTTGCTACTGTGGTACTTAAAATCACTGATAACTGAAAAGACAGTTAAATCTCTTTGATATTTATAACATTAATGGTGACTTAATAAATTTCTCTCACTTTTTTGGACCTTAGGTTGATTTTAATTTGGTTTATAAGTCAAATCATGAGAGATATATAGTCACCTATACATACATATATACAATACCATATGTTTAAATATAAAGCTTGTTTGGTACTAATAAAATTGCCTATAAAATTTCTTTTGATTTAATTTCATCAATTGTTTTTCTTAGACTTTGTTAATATTTTTGATAATAAAATTAAACGACATTTATGAATCTTGCTTGTTGCTACTGAACATGTATATGTTACAGTGGAAACGAATGATCAGTGAATGTAAACTATTGCTATTGAATGTATGTACACCTTCACTAAAGTAATCGATGAATGTGTACTACAGTGTTATCTGTTTACATTGAATAGTGTAAATGTACTTTTCTACTGCTCGTCATTAATGAACGCTCTAGAATATGAACATCCATGCAAAGTTGCTGTTTATAAATTCAGGCTTGCAGCATTCAAGTTATGTTTTTAAATTCACTTTTTTCTGTGATTTAATATATTCATATACACAAATATTTAGAAAGACTACCCTTACAAGTTGTTTTAATATTGATTTAGCTTTATCTGTTTTACGATAAAGAAGACCGTGAACATTTCCGTTTACTTTTGACAATCCTGATTAGTAAAGGCTAACCATACACTAGAGAGGGTATAAAATAATTTGTGAATTTGGGTTTATTATTTTCTAACGAATAATTTCTTCCACATTCACTGTTCACTTTAATGAAAGTGTACATTTACAAGTAATAGTTAGTATTCGGTATATGATATAATTCACTTCCACTGTGACATAATAATTTATAATTTATATATTGCTTTAATTACGAGTGATTGTTAATCAAAATATTATGTATTGAAATCTTACAGCTTGCCAAGTATTGTTATTTATATAAATAAAAACTATTCTTTAAAAAAATATTACTATAAATTGTATCACAATGTGTTGTTTTTGTTGTGTGAACAACCCTTTTGATATGCAAAACAAGATTAATTAAAAAAAAATGGATTAATTTTCATTCTATAAATATGATCAACCCTTTACACTCCAGGGCACCAAAGCAGCGGTGAATCCTGGATTTTATCACAAAACTCGCAAGCCCCACAGCGGTGACACATTACAGTCAGTTTGATGCTAACTTCCGTAGCATATTTTTCTTCGTGATCGTCGTTTTTACAATTTTTACTGGCAAGTATCTTCTTTGTCTCAAACTCAGAACACCACCTGTCTCAATTCCTCCCAGTCCTGGGCCATGTTGAATGCAGTGCTTAAGAAGGATTATTTTTATCTCCTTTATTTGATCTGCCCATCTCATAGAATACCTTCCTCTTACTCACCTTCTCTTAACTGTCCCTGTGATCATCAACTTCATCAGACTCATATTTTTTTCTATTAACATGCCCAAAATACGTAAGGATGCCCAAAGCAAAGCACATACACTGGCATATTGATATTAAATTTTTTTAAATATTTTTTATGGTTGGGTAACACTTATAAAAAAAATACTTAAGAGTGTAAAGGGTTAAAATAGACAGTACGACCATATACATATTTTATTTATTTATTATAACACATGACAAGAAATATACATAATTTGTGAAAAAACATCAGGTAATTTAATTTGGATATACAATTTTAATGGGACTGGGTTTGTTGCCTTTCATTTGTCGTATCCCCAGTAAACTAGGCTCTTGTCTGTATCTCACTGAGGATATTTAGCATGGAAAAATAAATCGATACTTCTTTCCAATTTTTGATATGTTAAACTTCAATCAATAATATTAAATAATTTGACATTGGTGTATACTTCTTCATATATGGAAGTTCTCAACGAATATTTAAGAGAGATTAGGTCAATATTCATTTAGTTCAAAATGTCTTACATTTTGAACTTGTTCATTTATGTATGATTTTGATAGTGGCTGGCATGTACCCCTTTTACTAAACATGAGAGAAAAAATCTATGGCTAACATTTTAAATTTTTAATAAGATTGCCAGATTGTTTAATTTTGATACATTGTTTTTTTTATAAGCTTTGTTATATCCTAACTATTTTTAATTTCCTTCAATGATTCATCATAAATTCATCAACTAAATAATAAAAATATGCCAAAAATTTATTGTTTCATAAACAAAAAGTGATATACGATTTTTTTTTCTTACATTTCAATATCACAACTCTTCCTTTACTTTTGATTTTATATATTAAGCATATAGTTTTTTTTATAAAAAGATCAATATTCACCTATTTTATTTTGCAGATAAGAAAAATCATAGATTGCAGAGAAATCTAGTTATTTTCTATTCTTAAATATTTAAGCCATAGGGATTACTATTCTATTATGATTTTTATTTTACTTATTTTAAGTATGAGTCTTTCTCGAGAATATTTACTATAAAGTTAATTTTAAGTTTGATGTTTGTACTTTATAGCAGTGCTGCCCAAATGGTGGTCTGCAGGCTGGTGGTAGTTGATCGTAAATCTAAATTAACACGTTCACTGCGTATAAAATGTCATACAGAGATGCTGAAAATTCGCGAATTTTTGAAAACCCATAACTTTGTTAAAAATCAAATTCTACTTTCTATTGAAACATCATATACAAGTGTATTCCTTCGTGTCTTCAAAACACATGAAACCGGCGACGAATCCTTATCGGGAGACGTTTATGAGTGCACTCAACATTCAAGGCTATTTTGTATGGACACGGGAGCCGTGTTCGACGCAGTGCATGTTAACAAACCCTGTTTAAATACCCACTCGATCGTAAAAAATAAAGCAGATCCCTATGTGACACTGGAAGATATACACCACTCACGAGAAAGTTGGAGTAGCACTGTTTTAGAGTACGTTTTTAAGCAATAAATGTTTCTATTTATTCCCGAGACACTTTTGAATGAATAAAATATAAATCTAATTGAAACTATATTCATTTTATTGTATAATACTTTTGCTGTATACAGTACAACCTATCGGGTTAAATTATATATGGCAATATCTTCCAATCTACCAGAAAAATGTTCAAGAGACGTTATGTGGAAACTAAACCCATTTTAAATTAAATTAGTTTCCAACAGGAATCGAAGGATGTCACACAGACGTTTTACCAACTAGGCCATGGAGGTTACATCTTTGTGAGAATTGAATTTTTGTGTAGTTTAGAAGAACACCTCCGTGGCCTGGTGGTAAGACACTTGTCTGCCGATCCGGAAGTTGCGGGTTCGATCCCCGAATAATTTTTTAAATAGACTTCCAGTCTGGTTAACATTTAGGGCCTATAAAAACATCTTTCTGATTGGTTGGAAGAGATTGCCACATGGCAATAAACTCGCCAGGTTAAAAAAAAATTATCAACCCTGCTTTATCTATTAGTGTTTTGTTTGTTTCTTGAGAACAATATGATTTAAATATCACCAAATAGGTCTAAATCGGCCTCCAAACTTCACAAAATTATAATTCTCCAATATATGTTTTGATTGCAAACAAAATGATGTGGCAAGCTTGCTTTTAAAAGCCTAAATGTGTAAAAACTAGACTGAAACATCTGCCAGTGGAAGACAAACTTTGTACATACTACTCTAGGCCATAAGACTCTTTTTTCCGTGGTTTCAAGTGAAAAAAATATTTATTGTTTTTCATATTTTATTCAATCAAATAGACTCAAAATTTACTGATTAAATTGAAAATATTTATTTTGTATAACTGCAATTTGTATTAATGAATTTAATTCATTAATTCATAAAACATATGCATAGTTTTTAAGTAGTGCTTTCAGCAATAATTCAGCAATAAGAGAAAGACTCATTTTATTAATTTATTCTTTTTTTTTATAATGTTTAGTTTACAAGATATATATTGATGTATTCCTTAGTACTGATTTGCGGCAATTTACATTTACTTGATTCTAACTAATCCTTTTGAAATTGTCTATGATGCTATAACAAGTAAGAGTTTTTGATAAAAGTAATATTATTGATCATTTTACCCACTATAGTTCAGAAAATCTAGGATGAGTCGTGTGGCGTTTTAAACGTCATATCACAAAGGGATGGGGTAAAATCGTTTTTTTTTTTACAAATCAAATAGTCTTTTTATAAATCGAAAAATAGTTTTTCTCTAAACTGACGTTTTAATTCCTAATTTTCATTATACTGACTTTCTTATGTATTTTATGATTTGTATCTATCTTTAAATAGGCCAAGATCCACTATGAATTAATACTAATTATAAACATTTCATTTAAGGTATAAAAAAATTGCAAATCCAATTATCGAATACCCAATCCATCCCTAGCCAATGCAGACTAACATAGTAACTTTTGACAAACGTCACCAAATATTATTTGATCTTAACAAACTGCCACATTTTTGCTAATTCGTAACAAGATGTATTAATTTGTCATTATTGTTAGTTTTTTGTAATGTATTTACCTAAATAACTTGCTATTTATTAGAATCGAGGCTTATATTAAAGTTGATAAAATAATTCAAATTAATGAAGGTTGTTACAAGGTTGTATTGGGGCAAATTTGTGAGCTGTCACACGACTCATCCTAGATTCTCTGAACTATAGTACTATGTTTTTTTTGTTAACAATTTAAATCAAGAATATAATAGTCCTTATTGCCAGTGGTAAAAATGTATTTTCCTTGCATTGACAATTTTCCACTTTTATTGTAACACTATGTCAAGAATCAAACAAGAACTATTAGCGCTATGTTATGGAAGTGTTGCTCTTTTCTTAAATTAGAATGAGAATAAATTACAGAAACACGCAATCAATTCCTTAAAATCAAAAAAATTTCCCCCATGTATGTACTTCAAACACATGCTGCCAATTGTACTTTAGAATGTGTCATAATGATTCCGGCCATCTTTTATAACTTTATGATTATTTTATTTATTTTTAGTTTAATTTTTCTCGGACAAATCTTATTTTCTAAATTGCTATTATTTATTTTATTTAAATAATTATTGTGATATTATTATGATGCAATAGCGAAAATATTTCTTATGGTAATTTGACAAAATATAGTTATCATTTTTATGATAACTAAAGTTATTTTGTTGATGGTATATTCTAAATTAAAAGCGTATTTTTTTCTTTAATCCATGTATATGATTGATTTTCAATGATTTATTTTTATCATTTATAATTAACAAAGTAAAAAAAATAAAAAAATAATTCCTTAGAAAAGTAAAAAGAAAATTTTGACAATTATCTTCCACAGGTTATGAAAATTGACAATTTATTCAATTATTATTTTGGCTGTAATTTGTTGAATCCATAATTAAAATTGCTGGCTGTGATATTTTTCTTAAATTTCTTTATAATTTACCCCTTATTTTACTGCAACTTGAGTGCTTGACAAAAAATAGGAGCTCTAAACTTGTCGACACAGAGCTAAATGTGTGCCAGATTCAATTCGTAATAAGTTTTTTTTAATTTGAAGTTACTATATTGTCCTGGCGTTGAGAAGCTGCCTAGCATAAGTTCTGTGGTTCTTGGTACTACATGTGTTTCGAAACAGCGCTCTAAAAATAACAGTTTTTTTCTATAAAATCTCAAGCACAGTTGTCCCTCGTTATCTGCAGAAAATTGCCTGTGGATACCAATATCCGCGGTTGTTCAAGTCACAAAATGGTGTGGTATTTGCATATAACCTGCGCACATCCTCTCGTGTGGTATAAATCTTCTCTAGATTACTCAAAATAGTTAATACAATATAAATGCTACATAAATAGTTGTTCACTAGGTTCAGTATCATAGGCCTAACTACACGGTACATGTCAGCAACAGCCTAAAGTTCTTTCATTCAGCACTTACTGATTGCTTTCGTTCAATGATAATAACCTAGCCTTGTTTTACTTTTTAGAACTTTCTAGATTTTTATTTCAAATATTTTCTATCTGCATTTAGTAAATATCACTAATACGGAACCCACTGATACGGAGGGCCAGCTAATGAGTAGAATTTAATAATGTAAAAACTAAGAACAATGAAATTTCTTTATATTAAGATAAACATATATTTAGTCTTAGGACAGTCTATGATGCATTTTTCATATTACTACAGTAGTAATTCAAGTAATATTTATGACTTGAATATTTATTCCGTCACTCTATGGTCGTTTTATTATGCATCTCTGTCTATGGCTTTTGTAATCTATGTATGTTTTAAATTTTCGAAAATCAATTATTGAGGATAAAAGAAAAAAATATTTTCCTTGTTGGACACAAATTTTATTTTATTTTATTTTTATTTGTTAATTTTAGAAACTCTTCAAAGAGTTATGTTTATTTTGCTAGGTTTAAAATAAACTTCATCTCTTGAAGATTTTAAACATAGACATACCAATTCATTGCCATATCAAATATTTTTGCTTCATATATCATTTTGATTTCTTCAAATTTTATATGGTATTAATTTCAAACTTTTATGCAGAAGGGTTAATAAAATTCACTTCAGTGTAGTTTTTCTTTTGAAAAGAATTATTTTTATATACTACTGAACATTTATAATAAATAATATTTGCAGGATTAAAAATACTGTTTTCAATATAGACAATTGATAAAAAAATTAATAAGTATATTAATTTATGTTTTTTTATGTACCGATTAGTTTTTATTTAAAAAAAGCTAACAATCAGCTGAAGTTTCAGTGAATTCTTTCAATGTCAGAAATGCTTTGTTTACAATTATAATTATTTCAGTATTAACAAATGCATAATTTATATTTTTAAATTAAACGTAAAGCACTGGATGGAAATAAAGTATATAATTTTAAAATATACTTAAAACCTTTATTTAAACATACTATAATATGTGAATAGGTCTGATTTATTTTTATAATTTATAGATAATGATTTATTTGCATTTTTTCAAAAAAGAAAGGGTTGTTTTTTACTGTATAACATCGAATCTAAATTCTTATGTGCGAAAGATTTAATTCAAATAAAAAAATATTTCAAGTAATGGACATTTTTACTAATTTATAATTTTTATGGTCATAATTTTATAAGTGTAAGAAGACTTTTCAGTTTAGTTAATTTAGTAGGGTGACCATACATCCGGGTTTATGATAAGTGCTCATTTTTATGTGCGTCTTTGTGGGATTTTTAAAATCAACATTATTATTGAAATTTTCAACGATCATAAACAAATCTTTGCTATACTGCAACTGTGCCTTTATTAAGTAACTAAATGGAGTAGATGGCAACATTATCTTCATGGTCGAATTCCGTAACCCAGTTCGTAAGACGCCTGTCTTCCAAAGTAGGGATTTCGGGTCTGATTTCCATATGGTAATGAATCCACTGGGTTGTGCCGTATACAATGATAATTTTTCATAATTAAAGATAATTTTATTAAATTCATCAGGACAACATGATTAATAGAATATGACACAAATACATCACCAATTAATTATACTTTCTCTTAATTGTTTTATTTCACTAATGAAAATTTTAAAAATACTGTTGTCATAGTAGGTGATCAAGGGATCAACATGTTACCTTAACATTTTTGCATCCTGGGGTTGATTCCTGGCAGTTTCTGAAGTGTTCACACTTTCAGACATTTTTATTTTGTATTAACTGATCTATTTGTCCAACATAAACTCTGAGAGCACTTTTGCACTAAACAGCATTGTCAGTTACTGAAGTTCTTTTACACTTATGAAATGGTTACCTTTAAATAGTTAATTTTGAAAAGAAAATACATTAAAAAAAATGTATTAAGTTAAAAAAAAACAGTTTTTTTTTAAACAATAAAATCACACTCAATAAAAACATATTTCCTGTATTTTCATAGTATTTATCCTTTATAAGGTCATTTTGTACATGATATGTTTAGTATTGTATGCTAGTTATTAATTTATTTTTAAAAATATGTCAAAGACAGTTCAAGACCGGCTCGTTTCTGTTTTGTTATATTTTTTTAATATATAATAAATACAATGGAATACTTAATTTTTATTTAAGTGAGCTGTTTATTATATTTTATTATTATTATTATAATGCAAACTTGTAAGGAAAAAGAACATTTTATTTTATATATTAACAGATTCTTATTATAATTATAAATTGTAATAAATAAAATAAATGATAAAAAAAAAACAGAAATATCCAGTTAGATTTTTATATGATTATATTTCTAGAGATTTTTATACTATAAAAAATTTTATACTTATGAAAAACGGATAAAAATGTGTAATTACATTTGATGTCTTTTATTTATATGCTTAAATCCTACCTGAGTTAAACTCCATTTGTAGATATTGTTCAGTGATGTTCCACTTTTATGGAAATGTCAGTAGCAGCTGACTGACAATTCAAATAGATCTGGGAAATAGGTTTAGACCAGACCTTTTTTACTGTCAAATACTTTGTGCATCCCCCCCCTACGCCTCATTTTTTAATATAGATCAGAAATTCTAGGATGAGTCCTGTGACAGCTCACAAATTTGCCCCAATACAACCTTATGTAATGTATTTACCTAAATAACTTGCTATTTATTAGAATTGAGGCTTATATTAAAGTTGATAAAATTACTGAACATCGTTACAAGATTGTATTGGGGCAAATTTGTGAGCTGTCACAGGACTCATCCTACATTTTCTGAACTTATAGTTATTAAATTTACTTTTTGATAGTAAACTGTTGCATCACATTATCATTACTAATATTGCTCAAGAAATCTTTTTAAGAAATCATTATGAGCGATTCGATATGTGATTTAGTTAAGGAATTTCTTAAATCGGTTTAAGATATATTAAGCTCTCGGATACATTTATGCCGCTCATGGAGCGCTTGGACAAATTCCTTATTTTTTTGACATTACAATACTTTGTTTTCAGTTTGTCAAAGTGATTTTAAAAATGTTCTTTGTGAAATTTTTGTGACAATTGTTTTTTATTTTAATTTAAAAAAAAGAAAAAATCAAATTGCATTTGCAACACATGAAGATTTATGAATTTAAGAAAGGTAACAATGCAGTCTCAAGAAATATTTGTCAACTTTATGGAAATGACGTAATAGCTGAGAGAACTTGCCAAAAATGGTTTTCAAGGAAGGGAATTTTTCTGTTCAAGATAAACCTTGAGCTAAAATTCAGATATTGATGACGCAATCATTCATGGAGAAATTTAAAAAAAATCCAAGGTGGACAACTGAGGACATCAACAAAATGTAAGAAATCACTGGAAAATATTGAATGCTTTCTGTATGATGGTACTGCAAGGGTTTACTTTATTTTTACATCCTCAAATCTAACGAAACCATAAATGCAGAGAAGTATCGCAACTAGTTGGAAAATTCGAAACAAGCAATTAATTCATCCAGCACTTGCAAGCAATCATTCAGCATTTACAAATTACTTTAATGACAGCATAGTCTTACACCATAACAATGCAAAACCACAAACTGCAATGGTAACCCAGCATAATACAAAATTAAATTGGAAGATTATAATTTATTCACTATATATACCAGACTTTAGAGCAGCAGATTTTTACCTTTCTCAATCACTTGGGGAGAAAACTTTGATATCGAAAAGTGTTATAAAAAACCATCTTGAAGTTTTTTTTCATAATCAATAATAAATCTATTAACTTTTATACAAAAAGTCTATATAAACTAGTAGAGTGTTGGGAGAAGGTTGTTGAATTTAATGTTCAAATTTCTAGATTCCAGTCTTTTTATAATACAGCTACTAGACTGACATATGGTAGTCATGAATATTGTCATATTAATCCGCTTCTAAAATGTCCTAATGAACTAATTGATTTCAAGTTTTGTCTCTTTGTATTCAAGTCCCTTAATGAGATGTCTCCATTGTATCTTTCAAATCTGTGTCGGAGATGTTCCTTCATAGAGGAGTAGAACTTTGAGATTGATTCCTTTTTCATCTAATAAATTAACTGTTCCAAATCGATCCAATAGGATGATGAATTATGATAAAACTTTTTCCGTTATTTGTGCTGTGGTGTGGAATGGTCTGCTTCTTAGTGTTAGAGATGTTTGCAGCTATACGAAGCTCTTGAAGACAATCCTTGATCATAGATCATCAAAATTTATGACTGTAAAAGAACACTACACTAGACTTGAAGCCGTTTGTGTTACTACCACATATTGGAAGATCTAAAGTTTTCCTTGTTCGTCTTCCCTTGGTAAATTTTCTTTCCATATCTGAACATATCGTCGTCATACAGGAGAAAGTGACCAACTAACAAAATGCAAAATGTTCAGGATAGCCATTTAACCATTTTTTCACTTTTGTTTTCAATTTATTTTTTTTAAATAAATGTATTCACACTTGTGATTATTTTTGTGTATATAGAAATGTTCATTGCTTTCAAAATAAAGAAATAATATTTTTGAAAATTTTCATACAATTTTGCTTGTAAGAAAATAAACATCAATGCAGATAGTCATTTTAAACAAGTCAAGATATTATTATTATTCTTCCAAGTTCTTGCTGGGTTATTTCTTCCAGGCCACCATTATGTTAGTAAGGTGTCGGATAGTCGTTAATCACGTTTTCGTGAAAAATGCACTTGGTCACTTTCTCTTATATGACGATATGCAGATGTGGGGAAGTACCTAATCTAATAGCCGCAGCCACTGTCTTCCAATCGTCAATATTTGTAATATTTTTAATCTCAATACAGTTTTGGTGAGAAGTAAATTGGAATACAATTTTATTATTATATGAACTCCACAATATACGATCCATACCAGTGCACTGAAGAGAGTCCAACACAAGTTTTTGTGCCTCGTCAATTTTAAAATTGGTCTTATGAATAATATCAATTATAATGTATTTATTATCTTACCTTAATTTGACAAGCCTCTCTGATTGTTGAATAATATGTGACTTGATTGTACTTTTTAAAGTCATGAATGGTTTGATCAGTTGTCTGAAACTTCTGGAATTAATTAACATTACGGTTCCAACAAGGAGGACCAGGTTGCAAGACACTTTTCTATGCGAGAACTATAGAATGAGTCACTTTGCAAATTCTCCCTTACCTAGACTCCATAAGATTGAACATGAGTATGTTGCAGTCTCGGAGATATTCGGAGTTAGTTTGTTGACCTATAAAGAGTGCCTGAAAAGGTACTTCTAAATATCTAAATTTAAAATGGAATCCTAGATGTCTCTTGAGGACTTTTAAAGATCTTTTTTGAACTGCGTTTTAATTAATTATTGTATTTTTTTTATCTATTCTTATTTCCTTTATATTTTGTTTTCAATTTGTTGTACGCAGCTGTATTCGTCTTTCACATTAATGTCAAGAGTGACACCTAGTTTGGTAGAGTCCGCCTTTTGGTCGAACATCCCAGTATTGTGTTGGTAACATAGTTTTATATGCTTTTATACACCTGTTTGTAATTATTTTTGTTGTAATTGTTTTAAATTATTTTTCAATTTATGTATATTCTGGTCCTTTTTAATGTATGAAGTACTTTCTACTAGATTTTTTATTATTGTTATAAGACACATTATACCGTTTATAAATAAATAAATAATAATTACTACTGGAGTAGGCAAGTACCTAATAGACGACCTCCGTGGCCTGGTGGTAAGACACTTGTCTGCCGATCCGGAGGTTGCGGGTTCGATCCCCGCTGGAACCCAGGTTTTTTTAAATAGGATTCCTGTCTGGTTAACACTTAGGGCCTATAAAAACAGCTTTCTGGTTGGTTGGAAGAAATTGCCACATGGCAATAAACTCTCCAGTATAAAAAAAAATTAATAATTAATTAATAACTCACAGTTTGGCATTGTATGTATATGTTGGAAATACTACCGTATGTAGACATGCAATATTGATCACATGCAAGTATTGTTACCAGAAAAACTCTTTTACCAGACTAGGATCTATAATTTTGTGTACCATCAGGAATCGAACTCAAAACTCCGGGGGTTGAAGACCAGCGTCTTTACAACTAGATCACAAAGGCTGTGTAATATAAAATGTAGTGCTCTGTCTTCTCTAACAAGAAAAATAGCATAATGAAACAAATGTTATACGAATGAAATAGTCAGTATTGGACACATGAAACCTCATCTGCCATCTGCCAAGGTACTTTATTAACAATAATCTAAACTAGCTTGAAAGTTCTCTTTTATTTATATTTAATTTCAATAAAATTCAAAAATCATAACTTTTAGAACTAAATAAGTGGCATTTTAGAATAATGTTATTTTATTTCTTTACTTCTATTGGGTGTTAACATAAGTTGTGTCCGTTTTTTTTCCAATTTAAAAATGAGCACCAAAAGTAAAACAAAATGGTAAATGTTATACGTCATTCGAAAGAAAATTTTCTGCTCTACAAGATATTGTGTTTGCTTTTACGTTACATATATTATTTTATTTGATTACAAACCTTCAAAATGGAATGGCAAAGACAAAAGTGAGCATTTTCGACACATCCTTCTGTTCGCGTTCAATTGAGGGAATAAAGCTACCAAAGCTGCTTGTGATATTTGCGAAGTATACGGTGGATACGCTATGAATGAAAGGACAGCTCGTCGATGGTGTTTGCGTTTCAAATACGGTAATTTCGACCTGAAAGACATGGAGCGTTCCGGACGACCAGTGGACTTCGATGAAGACCGCTTAACCATATTATTCATGAAGATCCCCTTCAAACCACCATAGAATTGGCTGAGCAGATGAATTGTAGTCACATGACTGTATACGTCTATCTTAAATCAATGGGAAAAGTCCATAAGTTCTGCGCTTGGGTTCCACGTGTTTTGAGTGAAAACAACAAAAATCAACGTTCGACAATTTCTGCTGGTTTCCTCGCGCGTCATCGAGCTATGCATGGCCACAAGCAAAGGTTCCTTTACCGCATAATTACTGGTGATGAAAAATGGTTTGAAAATGGTGATGAAAAATGTTTGAAGGGGATCTTCATGAATAATATGGTTTAAGCGGTCTTCATCGAAGTCCACTGGTCGTCCGGAATGCTCAATGTCTTTCAGGTCGAAATTACCGTCTTTGAAACGCAAAAACCATCGACGAGCTGTCTTTTAATTCATAGCATCTTCACCGTACACTTCGCAAATATCGCGAGCAGCTTTGGCAGCTTTATTCCCTCAATTGAACGCGAACAGAAGGAGGTGTCGAAAATGCTAACTTTCATCTACTTGCCATTCCATTTTGAAGGCTTGTAATCAAATAAAATAATATATGTCACGTAAAAGCAAACACAATATCTTGTAGAGCAGAAAATTTTCTTTCGAATGACGTATAACATTTACCGTTTTGTTTTACTTTTGGTGCTCATTTTTTAACTAGAAAAAAACGGACACAACTTATGTTAACACCTAATACAATCAAATATATTCAAAAATTGAATATAGATTTGTGCTGATAGTTTTTGAATAATTTAAAACAATTTGATATCAATATATGTGCGGTGTATTTTCAAAAATAAATATATTGATAATATCAAATAACTGTACAAAATGTCTGAACCATCAGGCGAAAAGGAAAAAGTAAAAGGGGAAATAGAACCTGGGTATCATATTGAGAGCCCTAGAGAACCTGATAAACAAACATCACCTGACTCTCTTACTGAGACCCGTAGAGAATCTGATAAAGTAACAGAACCTGAGCAAAAAGAAGAGACACAAAGAATACACGGAAAAGAAACTTTAATTGAACCATCAACTAAAAAACCTGAGAGAAGGTCAATATTTGAGGATGACATTGATAAACGTACACCTGAAAGAGACTCAGAATCTGAGTACAAAATTGAAAAACATAGAAGACCCGAAGGAGAGAGAGAATCTGATTATCAGATTGAAAAACTTGGAAAACGGGAAAAAGGAAATGTTTCGGAATACGAAATTGAAAAACATAGAAGTCCTCAAGGAGAAAAAGATGTGTATTATGAAGAGGAAAAACATATAAGTCCTAAAAAAGAATCTGATGATGAGATTGAAAGAAATATAAGACCTAGAGGAAGTTATGATGATACTGAAAAACGTGGAAGATCTGAAAAACAAGAAGATTCTGATTATGAGTTTGCAGATCGTAATAAATCTAAAAAAGGTTCAGAATATGATTATCGGTCTGAAAAATACAGAAAACCTGACAGAGAAAGGAAATATGACAGGGAAGGAGATAAATATAGGGAAAGAGATAAATACGGGAAATCTAATAAAGAAACAGAATTGGATTCTCCTGTTGATTCGTATGCAGAAATGGAAAGAGAACGTAGGGTAACGAGGTACAGACAATTGCGTCGTAGAAAGCCATCACCGACTGCTAAGAAACAAAAAACTGATGGATGGTGGAAAAGGGCTTCAAAATGTGAAAAAGTACTTCTTATTTCTATATTACTAACAATCGGACTCATATGTATTTTAGGCGCACTTCGTTTCACCAGATATGACATATGTCCTGTGGAATACGTAGAAATCATGGAATTTAATGTTGGCAATGATTTTGCTGAAAATGTTTTCTTTAGTAAAAGAGATGTATCAAAAGCTCTCAAATCTACGAATGGATCACTTGACCAGAATGAAACTCATATGGACAACGGAAATCGAACCGAGAATCCTGAAAATGATTTTCTCAAAAGTGTTTTCTTTAACAAGACAGATGAATCGAAAACACTTTATTCTTCAAAAGGAAAATACGGTAAAAATGAAACTGAACCATCTGTTGAAAATCAAACAGAGATTATTGAATATGATTATACTGAACATAGTTTTTTTAGCCAGAAGAATGAAACATTCAGTCAAAATAAAACAGCCAATAGGTATCAAACGAAAGGAGTAAATTTTAAAAGAAGTCTCAGCTATAATCAAGGACCATTTGTTACTTCATTTAGAGGACGAAAATTGAGACCTACGGAGTATCAATATATAAACGGAATATGTAATGAAAAAACGTGTCCTAATATCGCTTGTATCGGTTTCATGATTAATAGTTTATGGTCTCTCAGCACTGCGGGCTGTTTAAAAAAGATAAGACACGATATATTCATCAATTGGCTAGGTCTTAACGTTGTGGAATGGTTAGGTCAAGAATGGTCTAAACGTATCCTTGATAACATGATTTGGCACCCCAACGAAGACATTGTTATGATTAAAATGAAACCAGTACCTCATTTTGATAAACGTGTTCATCCAATACTGATGACTGTGTTCAAATGCGAATTTTTGACCATAGGTGATATGGCAATTATGGTAACAGTTAACCATGAACAAAACATGTAAGTTTGAATTCAATTATTTTATTTATTTTGGAGGATTGATGTAATTTTTATACTTAGGAGTTGAGAATGCAACTGATATATTAAATGGTTTTTGAAAAGCTATGCCATATTTTACCTAGAAATGTGCTTCTCAAAATTTCTATACTCATGGATTAGATTTTTTTCATTCCGATCCAAAGGAAACCAGTATTTTTGTGAAATTATTGAAAAGGAATTCAAATACATTATTTATAGACTAAATTAGTAAGAAAAATACAATAAATTTTTTTTTTAATCCTTATTATAACTACAATGAAACCTCAGTTTTAAAATCCTTATTATAATTACAATGAAACCTCAGTTTTTAAATCCTTATTATAATTACAATGAAACCTCAGTTTTTAAATCCTTATTATAATTACAATGAAACCTCAGTTTTTAAATCCTTATTATAATTACAATGAAACCTCAGTTTTTAAATCCTTATTATAATTACAATGAAACCTCAGTTTTTAAATCCTTTTTATAATTACAATGAAACCTCAGTTTTTAAATCCTTATTATAATTACAATGAAACCTCAGTTTTTAAATCCTTATTATAATTACAATGAAACCTCAGTTTTCGAACTTAATCCATTCCAGAGGGCTGTTCAATAACTGATTTGTTGTGAAGTAATGTAGATTGGATCAATCCATTCCAGATCCCCCAAAACAGTGTGTTAACACAATAAATAGATTAAATAAATTTAAATTTAACTACACTTTAACTGTACTGAGGAGAACTGATGGCGTCAGTGGGAGGTGGAGAAGACTAGAGATGTTATTGTTTGGAAAGTAAGTCACCTTGCATAAAAACGTAAGGTGACTGTCCTAGGATTCTTTCTCTTCTCTCTCTTCTCTCTCTCACTAAAAACCTGTCCAATGAGGTTTGTATTGTATTACAATTTCATTGTATACAGTACAACCTGGCGAGCTTATTGCTATGTGGCAATCCGGGTTGGGAGACAGGCTTTTTACCAACTAAACTATGGAAGTCGTCTCAAGATTTGTTTTTGCCTGCATTTAAAAAAAAATCTGAAGTGAGACATGGCATTGTCATTGAAAATGTATATTCGAAAACCGAATTGTTCAAGATGAGAGACCTTCAAGAATTGAGGTTCCACTGTATTTGTTTTGTAATTTTTTCTCGATGCGGCTTAGAAATAAACAATGACATAATGTAGTCAATATTCTAATCTTAAATTCTTGAAGTGCTATTAAGCAACACAAAAATAGCGTTATTTTTGTGTTGCTTAATAGCACAAAATTAACCTTGTCTAATGAAAGGTTACATCAGGTTGAACATGCTGATTGTCTTGGAAATTAAACCCCTTTGCCATCTGAACTTTGGGTTTAATCTATCAAGAATGTATACTTGTTGAAATATGATACAACTAGGTTATATTGTACTATTGTTGAAATACAACTAGGTAATATTGTACTAGGTTATATTGTCATTGTTATGTTACATGGGTAATGCAGTGTTATAAGTAAGATACAGGCAAAAGGCTAGTTTATTGGGGACACAACAAACGAAAGGCAACAAACTCAGATCCATATATATTGTGTGGCCACTTTAAATTACCTGTTGTTTTTCATCAATTATTCATAAAATATCTTTTCATGTAAAAAAAATATTGCACACTGAATTGTGTGAATAATTATGATATCTAATTTTTAGGAATTCCAGAGATGCTTGGATGCGACCAGTTTTTATTCAAGATATAATTTACAGACCAGAAGACTCACAGTACACCAATAATAGCCTTGAATTAATTTTCTTGGGTCCGGCTGTATTTGGACTGGTATCTTCAGAAAATTCTAGTAAATCAGTTACATTGTGTGTCCGAACTGATTGGATTGAAATGGTGATAAATGAAATTTAAATTAAATCTTAAAACCTCAAGGCATAATTAAAACCCGCTGATAATTGTGATAAGTAGAAGTAGGAAAATAAAAAAACTACTTGGACTCTAAGCAGGGATGCCAGATTTCAAATAAGGTCTTGTGGGACAAAAATGTAAGAATCCAATTTCAAATTAGGTCTTGTGGGACAAAAATGTAAGATACAAATTTCAAATTAGGTTTCGCTAGACAAAAATGAAAGAAATAACGATGATGATTTTTCTTAACAATTTTAAGTTCAAATTTCTTAAATTTATGTGTGCCCGATCGTGTCAAAATGCTGATTCTCTGAGCGACTTGGGAAGTCCCTGACTTTTTTTTTGCCACACACTATACATCACTTATTTTAGTTTGTGTCACATTTATTTTATTTGTGGTTGTAAAAAAGCATTAAGCACCAAAAAAAAACAATTTATTTTGTTCCATCTTAAAATGACACTCAAGCAATTTGGAAAAATGCGCTAAACTTCATAATTATACATATATTCAACACATTTAGAATGAAGTAAGCAATGATAATTTTATCCTAACGACACCTATTTCACAAACACGAAACTTCTTTCTGCACAACATATTATTTTTAAATACTGTTAACATTATTTACATATGATCCTAGTAACCCTTCCATTTATATGAGTAATTGGCTTCAAGAAAACAGCGCTTAAATGAAATCACTGAATGCTATGTAAAATAAGTAATCTTTTACATATATTCAGATATTCTATTCTTACTCAGTGAAAAAAAAAGCTTCAGTTTTTTTTTTATAAGAGTATATAAGTGGTCAATTATAGATTGGAGCTGTTTCAATTGTCAATGTTTATAGCATAAATAATATATCTTGAATTTGCTGTTTGATTATTATTTTCCATTCCTGTAGTTCCAAACAGAATAAACTGTATTAAAGTAAATTCATGTCAATGAAGTGATTAATGTATTTTGTCAAGATATTTGTAATAATTTGATATTCATAATTATTATATTCATAATTATGGTCTATACTTTTAATATTATATCTTTTAGCATTCATTGAGTATTTTAATCAACTTGATTGTTTAAACATTATAATGATTCATAATTATTCGGTTTTTTATTCAAGCAAAAGGTTGTTGATGATTAGCAATGTTCAAGTCAACGGATAAATGACTGTTTAGTTAAAGTAAAATCAAAAGAGCCCAATAAATACAGTACAAAGGCCTGCTTTGAGAAGACTATCTGGCATAACTATCTATGATAGAATACAGAATTAAATTATTAAGGATAATATGAATTAATAGAATAAGAAATAGAGAAAAAACATTTTGACTTTGAAAGAATGAGTTGTGGAATTTGAAAGAACATTTTGTCTTTGAAAGAATGAGTTTTTGGATTTGAAATAATATTTAGACTTTGAAAGAGTAAGTTTTTGAATTTGAAGGATCATTTCGACTTTGAAAGAATGTGTTTTTAAATTCGAAGAACGTTTTGACTTTGAAAGAATGAGTTTTTTAATTTGAAAGAATAAGTTTGAAAGAATAAGGGGCTCGAATTTTGGTAGGGCCACGGTGGGGTACATCTTGCTGGAAAATGTGCTCCTATAAAATGCCGTGTAATGCCACAGTTGCATTCCATCAGCAACACTACCAATAGTCCTACTCCCTAGCGTCCACGAGTGGTCTTAGGCCCCGCGAGCCCCGGGCAATGTGACCACTGACATTAACATCAGTGTCATAGCAGATAGGGAGAGGATGAAGGGCGAGTGTCCGGCGCCTTAAAACCGGGCCCCCCCAGCTAAGGGTAGGTAACCCTGACAGAAAATTCCACCGAAGAAGGCAACGGGAAACCACTTCGGTCAACCTTCCCCAGGACACCACTATGAAGAGAAATCAAGCAATGGCCCCGAGTCCCGGGCGGTCCTTAAATGGACCAGGGGTGCGAAGAATCTCCCGGCTCAACATAGTGAATGACATGGTAAGGATTGGAACATGGAATGTAAGAAGCCTTTATGCAGCTGGTAAAATGGACAATGTTGTGCAGGAAATGATGAGAATTAAGATTGACATCCTTGGTATTAGTGAACTCAGATGGACTGGAACGGGAGTGCATCAACATGAGAAAGGCAACCTGTATTATTCTGGAAGTGATATATCTGACAATAACCACCGGAATGGGGTTGGCATATTTGTATCACTAGATTATATTAAATTTGTTAAAAAGTTTGTTCCCATATCGGACAGAATTATGATTCTACAGTTAGAAGCGCGACCGTTCAATGTAAATATTATACAAATATACGCACCAACAGCTGACACTAGATATGATGACGAAGTTGAAAAACTGTATGAAAGCATCACAAACGTTCTGAAATCGACAAAAAGTGATGATATAAATATTATAATCGGGGACTTTAATGCAAAGATTGGAGAGGGCCGACGTTCACACTTAGTAGGGGATTGTGGTCTAGGCCAGTCTAATAACAGAGGTGATAGAATGTTTGAGTTCTGCGAAGAGCATAATATGGTAGTTGTGAACACATGGTATAAGCTTCCGAAACGCAGACTATACACATGGAAATCACCACAAGACAATCCATCTTGTCCCAATCCTATCAGAAACCAGATTGATTATGCACTGATAGGAGAAAGATTCAGAAACAGCATTAAACGTGCCGCAACATATCCCGGAACCGATATAGGATCAGATCATAATCCACTTATTATAGATATTAAATTGAAATTAAAAATATTAACGAAAAGATTTATGCATAGGAGAGTTGACACTGAAAAGTTGAAAGTTGCAGACCTTAGAAACACAGTGTCCACTGAATTAAATGAAAAACTACAACAGATAGACAATAATGCCACGTCAGTTGAACAACAGTGGAATAATTTTAAAAACACAATACACGATGTCTGTAAAGAACATGTCTGTAAATCTGCAAAAAATATTCGTAAAAAGCAGTGGATGACAGATCATATTTTAAATTTAATGGAACAACGTAGAGTGGCTGGTATCAGGGATCGTAGTAGCAGTGAGTACAAAAACCTCCAGAGGACTATAAAACGAGAGATTAAAAAAGCAAAGGAAGAGTGGATAAAGAGACAGTGTGAGGAGTTGGAGCGATATGATCAGATGCACGACTCATTTAATATGCATAAAAAACTAAAAGAAATGACTGGCCTCAGCAGGAAGCCTAAACCTACCTGTCTCACAGACGAATCTAATAACCTGATCTTGGAAGATTCGGAAATCTTGAAAACATGGGAAAATTATATAAGAACACTCTTCCAAGACTCTCGAACTGACGTTGAAATATCAGAACATAGTCAGGGTCCTGCTATATTGAAATCAGAAATACTACATGCTATATCAACATCTAAACCTCGAAAAGCCTGTGGACCCGATGAAATCCCTATGGAGGTTATCGAGTTGATAAATGAGAATAATATTGATTATTTACTTGGACTGTTTAATAGAATATATGACACAGGGACCATCCCCCAAGATTGGTTAAAATCTGTATTTATTACATTGCCCAAAAAACAACACCCAAAAAAATGTAATGATTATCGCCTCATAAGTCTTATGAGTCATGTTCTGAAATTATTTCTTAAAATAATACATGCCAGAATAAGACTGAAATGCGAGCGAGATTTGGATGACACTCAGTTTGGGTTCAGGAATGGTTTTGGTACCCGTGAAGCGCTGACAATAATAAACATATTATTACAAAAATGTTACGACCAAAGAAAAGACATCTATGCTTGTTTTATTGATTATGAAAAAGCATTTGACAGGGTTAAACACACATATTTGATTGAGATGCTGTTGAGATGTGGTATAGATGAAAAGGATGTGAGAATAATCAAGAATCTGTACTGGGACCAAAACGCTATCATTAAATTGGAAAACGGAAACACCTCACAAGGTATTCCCATTCAGCGAGGAGTCCGTCAGGGGTGTGTTCTCTCACCAACTTTATTCAATCTGTACTCTGACTTGGTCTTTAAGGAAGCGCTGACTGAGACAAATCTCGGTGTGAAGGTCAATGGGGTGGTCATCAATAATATCAGATATGCGGATGACACCGTTCTAATTGCGGACAGTTTAAAAGGCCTTCAAGAACTGCTTGATAAAGTTGACTCCATTGGTGAACGTTTTGGTATGAACATAAATGTGAGCAAAACTAAAATGATGGTTTTTAGCCGAGAATGTCATCCAAATGTCCACCTTACGCTAAGGGGTGTTGTTGTCGAGAGGGTGAAACGGTTCAGGTACCTGGGAAGCATGATTACTGAGAAACTGGACCCTGACATTGAGATAAAATGCAGAATAGAAGCGGCACGAATGGCTTTTAATAAAATGAAAAACCTTCTTTGTGACGATAATATAAACTTAAAGCTGAGACAAAGAATGGTCAAATGTTACGTATGGTCTGTCTTACTTTACGGCGTGGAGGCGTGGACTCTTAAAGTTAACATAATAAACCGCCTTGAAGCGTTTGAAATGTGGATCCACCGTAGAATGTTAAGAATATCTTGGACCGATATGATAACAAACACTGATGTACTACGTAGAGCCAATGCAAATAGAGAACTATTCACCACTGTTAAGCTCCGTAAAACATCATATTTTGGCCATGTAATGAGAGGTGACAAATACACCGTACTTCAGCTCGTCATGAAGGGGAAGATCGAGGGCCGCAGAGGGGTCGGCAGAAGACAGCTCTCCTGGCTTCGAAACATCCGACAATGGACCGGCGTCAGAACTGTGGGGGAGCTGTTTCGCGCCGCCCAGGACAGGGAGGCTTTCTCTCAGATGGTCGTCGACGTCGGGGGGACCCGGCAGGACACGTGAAGAAGAAGAAGTTTTAGAATTTAAAAGATCTTTTTTACTTTGAAAGAATGAGTTTTAGATTTTTTGTGAATTTAAAAGAATGAGTGATAACAAAACAAATCTTCAATGCAAACATAAATGGGAATAAGTAATTTTACCTGTTTTATTCCTAATTTCCCTTTAAAATACTCCTAAAAACATTATCCTACTGATATTTATTATCTGTTATTAATTTTTTAACTCGCCTAAGAAGAAAAGTTAAGAAGAAAAAATATATATCAATAAAATTTTCACATGGAGATGCATAGCCCATCGCCTTGACTGCCTCAAACCCTACTCACTTGGAGATAATTTGTGTCTTCCGTGTGCTTCATGTACGTCTTCAAACTCTGCAGGAGTAGTACGTTAGTTAATAATTAATATCATACTAAAGTGATATTTATTTAACACTTTTATTGCAATACAATCTGGCGGGCTTATTGCCAGGCGGCAATCTCTTCCAACCAACCAGACAAAAGTAAATGAAACAAGTTACGTGGTCGCATAAATTATTCAAATGACTATCCATCCCCACGAAATCCATAAACATATACATGAGCACATGACCACGAACCCCATAAAGATGGACAATCACCTGAACATTCTTTTTCATATAAAGTGAGGTATCATCAATCAAAAGGAAAGGAAGGGATGGTGGAGAGGAAAGGAAAAGAAAAATCAGGAATGAAACACGTTATTTTACTAACTAGAAATTGAGAGTGATACCTCGGGTTACGAACTTAATTCGTTCATTGATTCGGTTTGCGAGCCGAAATGTTCGCAAACCGAAATAATTTCTCCCATTAAAATTTATGTAAATACAATTTACAATTTACAAATTGTAAATACAAACCCGCCCCAGAAACATATTGTTTGTTGACTTTATTTATGGATTTATGTGTGGCAAAAATATATAATATAAAACATACAGTACTATAACTTTACCTTTGTGGTTGATAGTTACTGGCACAGGTAGATGGTAGAGGAGGAGGAAGAGGAAGACTACTCCTTCGAAGGAGAGTCCTATTCCATAATAACGTCGGGCAACTGTATAAGAATTGTAGATTTAGCCATGTCGTACTGTTTGGTGAGATCAGTGTAGCGACCTTTGTTCCCTGTGGTCGCGGCGTGAGCCGCTGTTGTTGTTTAGCGAGAACGAGACGGCGACATATCTTCTGCGCCTTCCTACAAATCATATGAATACGGGACGTGTAACAATAAATATATTGTTCAGCAGAAACGAGACGGCGACATTAGGGTGTCCCTTATTTGGTCAAAAAAAAAAAATTGCGAATTTTTTTGCTCTCACCCCCTAAATATTTTCCATTTGGTTTGATTTACTCAAAAACAAAATTTTATCTCAGTAAGATGACGTTAACCCGTGCCGACTTGAGTGCCAAATTTGAATGTTTGGAATTATAGGTTTATTAGTTCTAAGTCAGTGTAAAAACTATTAATGAATGAATAATATCTAACTATTTTTTAATTCAATACATTGTTGCTCTTTAGAGTGCACTATGGTTTTAATGTATTCTTGTGGATACTTTCTTTTCAGTGTTTCTTTCTTAAAATCTGGGTATGGTCTACGATGTTCTTGAACACAACGCAACACAAATTGCTTTTGCTCCTCATCGACTGTCAATAGTCCATGAAAATCTTGCATTAATTTAACACGTCATTCAACAGTCATTAACAGCTTTTAACTCGTTAATTATCATTTTACCTTGTTAATATGAAGTGTTGCTCATCCATGCTGAAGGATTTTCTTGAATAAAACTAGTATCCATCTTCAGGCGAGAGAACAGATCTCTGCTCTTAGTTGACACGAAGTCATCTATTGTTTTCTCGGAAATGAAGATAATTTTAGTTTTTTTGCAGTCTCCACCCAAAAAATTACAAAGAGCTCTTTGAGTTTGCGGCAATCGCCTCTCAGTATTGGTTTATTTGATTTACTTTCATAGAAGTTTAACACTTCCTTAATTTCCGACTCATTGAAAAATACATCCACATTCTTTATGCGACTTTGAAAATTATTTGCATTGACACTTTTCTGTCAGGAATATGTCAGGACTGCTTATTACATCATGTACTTTGCATTCAAATACACATCGTAAAAAAAGTTAAATATACGAGTATGATGACGACACGGGAAAAAAAAACAACTCTCTGACCAATATTTGTTCAAGTAAGACACATGCCCACTTAAAACAGCCAATGTTTGAGGCAGTTGTGTCACTACAGAGAATTTGTACATTGTTTTTTCTACCCCAATACGTTATTGCATCCCAAACAGCATTCGATTGCTCTTGTCCAGAAGCATTCTGTAATTTTGGAACGCCGATGAGCTGCTCACTGTCCCCAAATGTATCAACGATTGGAAGTCTTTCTTCTTTTGGGTCCCTGACATTTAATGCGGACCACAATTTACCATCCCAATGAAAAGTTAGAATTGCAGGGATATTATTCTTGAAAGCCGATTTAATTATTTCAGAACGTTCTCTTCTCTTCTTCTGGCTGATTCGATGAATATAATATTTATTAATAGATAGCTCTTCGGTATTGTGGCCAAGTGTCTCTGCTGTCGCCTGAAGGATGTATACAGAATCTCTTACATTCAGCTGACATCTATCCAAATCAGCCACTAATTTTGTAGTAATAAAATCAGTAGTACCTCTCCTCGCTGCATTCTGCATTGATGTACTCTCAAGACTCACCAACTTCGATTTCATGAAAATGTCTTATCTGAATCTTCAGATTATGGAATAGGAGGTACACTAGAAGATGTATTGTAGATGCTGCACATTGTTGTTTCTCTTGCCTTTTCTCTTTTTCTAATTTTCTTTGCCTCGCCCTTTTTTCTTTATCCGCGAGTTTTCGGTCTACTTCTGATAGGTAGCCATTACGTCCAGGCTCTCTCTGTTGAAGTAAAAACTTCCTTTCTTCTTCCAACTTTAATGTTTGTAGAGCATTGTCATGTGCAATATCAAATAAATTGTCCAAACTATTTCTAAACTCCCCTTCACGGCGCTTAAAAAAATCTTTAGAATTTTTTGCATTTTTTTGCAATTTTCTCCACTCCGAATGCAAGTTAATACGTTTTTGTGAACAATTTTGAACAGATCTTGTCGTAGTTCTCGCTTTATCCCAAAATATCATGCACTCACGAACCACAAGATTAGCACATAGACTGAAACTTAATTTTACCTCCCGTATGTTATAAAATAAAACATCCAGCACTTGTCTATTTGTTGGTAACTTGTGCCCTGTTATTTGGTGTTTTATATATCCTATTAAAAACACACGTTCCCTGGCACTGCGTAATTGATGTGACATAATGTTATGGTAGCAAGCCAAAAACACATGCTACACGCTTGATAACAGATAATGAACTGAATGCCCTGCACGTGCCACGTACTAGAGACCTGACTTAGCGTGACAAGTTCGGCCATGTTCTTCATGCGAGTTCGCGCTCAAGTCGGCACGGTTTATAATGCTTCGATCACAACAAAATTTTTTATAGACATGTTTTAGAGCCATTCAAAAAAAATTGGAGGGTGAGCGTTCAAAAATTTTGAAGTCGGAAAATAAGGGACACCCTAGGCGACATATCTTCTGCGCCGTTCTACGCACATTCCAAATATTATAAATACCGACGTTTAACAATAAAATATTTCTTTGCATATTCCGATTTCAAACGAGTTTTATTAAAACAACGATCATCCTCATCATCTTTCTATTTGGGACAACCGTCCCTAAATCAGAAACACGAACACCATTCTCATGTTTAGTTATTTTCTTCTTCGTTTCTACTGTAATACTTCGTTTCTTTACACCTCTGTCACTAACACTTTTCATTTTCTTGGGAGCCATAATGAGGGTTAATTTAATACAAAATATATTTTAGATATGATATACTGTATATTATATATAAAAAGCAAAAAAAATGTATCAAGAACAACGAACGCAACAACAATGTTCCCAACGCGCGCACCTGAGAACAACTATTGCTTAATTGCGTAATGCGCCGTTACAACTAATTCGTGAGTTGAGGCATTGTACGCAGGTCGAATCAACATTTGTTCGGAAATTGTGTTCGTAAGCCGATTTGTTTGTGACTAGAGTCGTTCGTGACCCAAGGTTTGACTGTATATAACATCATCTAGCTCACCATTCTTCACCAAGTCTTCTACTGGTCACAAAGATTATTGTTTCTTCTAGTGATAAGTCCAAAGTATGTTATGTAGGGTGAAACCTTACATCTTCAACATATCGATCGTCCAGTTCATTACTCAGACAACTCCAAATAACCTGTTTTGAGATAATGAGAAAAGCAATATTATAATCATCACCATAAATCAAATACTATTCATTTTTGCCCGATTTTTATATATTTTATCAACATCTATTAATAAAATATATAAAACTTGGGCAAAAATTAATAGTATTTAATTTATGGTGACGATTATAATATTGCTTTTCTCATTATCTCAAAACAGGTTATTTGGAGTTGTCTGAGTAATGAACTGGACGATCGATATACACATATACAGTCTGTCTTTTAACAGTTTATCAAAGTTTTGATACAAAATATTTCTATTTATGAAGGATATTTTGGAATTTGACTAAATAAAAACAAAAAAAATATGGATTATTATTTTATTTGAAATATATATGAGAAATTGTGTTAACAGAGAAGACTAGTATCATAAATGAAAAAAATATATCAGCACGATAAAATAATTGTCTTTTTTTCTATAGTTTGTACAGACAGAAACTGGCGAATATGACTTACTTTTGGAAACTGGATCTCCGGCATTTAAGAATATTGAAGGGATTCTGTCAACCAACAAAATGATGACATCTATTTTTTTGGAATGTAAAGGTGGTCATCATGACAGATTACTTTGCAACAAGTTCCAAAATAAACTAAAAATATTACATTGACGTCCATCACCATTTGCAAAAAGATATAAAGAGTAAAAATTAGGATTTGCTCTCAAAAAATACCTTTGTGTTATCCCATCAAGACATGGTCATGTTTATTTATTACATTTTCGTTGCATACAGTACAGCCTGACGGATTTATTGCCATATGGTAATCTCTTACAACTAACTAAAAAGATGTTAAAGCGGCCTGACGGGTTAATCAAACGGTTACTCTTTTAAAAAATCTGGGTACCAATGAAAATCAAACTCATTACCTCCAGATGCGAAGACTCTTACCAACTTGATCTCGGAAGTTGTTAAGTTGCAACTCAGAATGGAATAATTTTCGTTATGTGAAGAAGCTTGTTTTGCCTTAAAACGTAAAGAAAAAAAGATTACTTCTGGAGGTAGGATATGATCCCTGGTGGGATATAAATAGACACTTTTTGGAGTTAATACTTTTTGGAGTTAATACTTTTTGGAGTTAATACTTTTTGGAATTAATACTTTTTGGAGTTGATACTTTTTAGAAATGCATAACAAGTGAAGCACGCTTAAGGGGAAAATGCTCATAAAATATTATACATCACTAATTACAGCCCACATACAAAGTTTTAATATGATTTATTCTTTCTGAATTACTTTCATATTTACAGTAAATTAATCTTTTTAGGTATTTAATTTCTTCACTAGTTAGAATTAACTTAGTTCAATGATTTCAACAGTTCAAATACATCATCTAAAACTTTAGCTTTCCCACCATCCTTTGAATTCATAAGTACTTTTAGGAAAGTCCCTGTTGGATTTAGTCCAAAAGTTTCCATAATTATTTTGATCATCCGATTCGGACTGATTTTGTTCACTGGAAACTGCTTCCTGATTGTTCACACGATCCCTTTTATTTGTTTGACTATTCCCATCATAGTTTTTATGACCACTGTTGGACTTATTATTTAAATTTCTATTGTTTGCAACTCCTCCTTGGTTTCTATCATTTCCCAAATATCCCTGATGATCAAAATCAAATGTTTCTATTCCTCCAGTGCTTCCAAAACCTCCGCCGTCTCCACCCCCACCGCCGTCACACTTGTACATTCGGTTAAGTTTAAGAATGTCTTTGTCACTTGGGCCGATTCTTTGGCCAATCTGGACAAAGTCATCCTGTAATAAAAATTATCATCATAAATTAGTTGAACTTTATCTGTAGTTAAAAAAAAATAGATCAATAATCTGAATTGTATTACAAGATCAAATTCAACATATTCTGAAACAAGACAGAGTATGGATTTGTATTGCAAGATCAAATTGAACATATTCTGAAACAAGACAGAGTATGGATTTGTATTGCAAGATCAAATTGAACATATTCTGAAACAAGACAGAGTATGGATTTGTATTGCAAGATCAAATTGAACATATTCTGAAACAAGACAGAGTATGGATTTGTATTGCAAAATCAAATTGAACATATTCTGAAACAAGACAGAGTATGGATTTGTATTGCAAGATCAAATTGAACATATTCTGAAACAAGACAGAGTATGGATTTGTATTGCAAAATCAAATTGAACATATTCTGAAACAAGACAGAGTATGGATTTGTATTGCAAGATCAAATTGAACATATTCTGAAACAAGACAGAGTATGGATTTGTATTGCAAGATCAAATTGAACATATTCTGAAACAAGACAGAGTATGGATTTGTATTGCAAAATCAAATTGAACATATTCTGAAACAAGACAGAGTATGGATTTGTATTGCAAGATCAAATTGAATATATTCTGAAACAAGACAGAGTATGGATTTGAGGCACAAACTAAGCCAAAAATATACCATTTTAAAAACAAATTCATTTCATACAAGCCAAAACAATTTTGCTTTATGTTTCCTCAAATATCTCAAAACAGATAGATTGTGGATTTGAACATTTTTCTATATATTCACATCCATTTATTTCTCTAATTTAATATAATAACCAAAATGCAAGTAGTGTAAAAACTTTTCAAGGTTTAAAATATTTTCAATGTATCTGTTACAATATGAGAAAGTTAATATTATGTTGTTCCAAAAATGATGGCTGATTTTAATCATCAAATTCAATCAAACATAACTTAAAAGTAAATAAAGTTTATTAATCAAAGTAAGTCATTTGATTCTAGGTATTTTTACCAACAAATAACAAACTTATTTATGCATATAGAATAAAACTCAGGCAAATTTGAATCCAATAATTCTTTAAAGGTATTTTCTACTGTTCCTCTAGTATTGATTTTTTTCTGCCGTAAATAAGTATCGAGGTGCTTTAAAATGTGAAAATCGGTTAGCCATAGATCAGGTGAATAAGGTGGTTAAGGTAATGTTTAATAGCCCAACTCGTAATTTATTTTTAATTGAGATCAATACGATTGAGAAATGGATCATTACAGCACCGAAGAACACACTTCAAAGTGACATTTTTTTTGGTTCATTAAATTCATGTGGAACCCACTTATCAAGTGTTTCACTTTTACGATTTGCTTTAAATATACAAAAATTGTAGCAGCACCAACACCTAAGTCTCGTGCTATTTTCTGTAACATTTTTTGCATGTTTTATTTCAATAATGCTTTGTCTTTTTCAATAGTAGCAGAACGTCGTCGACCCTCTTCATCTTTAAGCCTTTGTTCCTAAACATTTCAAACCAATGCCGCACTGTTCATATAGAAGTGATTCTTTCACCCAATATTTGGTCAACATTGCGTGCTGTTTGAGATGCATAATTCCCAAGTTTAAATTCATGCAAATAATTACACGGAATTCTTTTTTCAATCCTATTTCTGAAGGACTGAAATAATGCAAATAAAATACCTGACTCGATAAATAAATAAATAAAGCAGATTCCTTACTATCAAACAAAAACAAATGAACAAATATTTCCTTACAAAGAACGTTCGAAATGATATAATATTAAAATCGGTCAATATTATCGGAACAACCTTATATATTCATGAATTGTGAGATTTGTGACCCAAAGGGTTTTCAGAGATTACCAGTGATTTTTACTACTCTGTGGACTACTATGTTATAACTTACTTTGAAATCTCAAAAATGCATTAAGTGTAACCACTTAGGGGCCACAGGTAGCTTCTTATATAATTATGATAAAAAATATATATTACTATAGTTCGGAAATTCTAGGATGAGTCCTGTGACAGCTCACAAATTTGCCCCAATACAATCTAATGTAATGTATTTACCTAAATAACTTGCTATTTATTAGAATTGAGGCTTATATTAAAGTTGATAAAATTACTGAACATCGTTACAAGGTTGTATTGGGGCAAATTTGTGAGCTGTCACAGGACTCATCCTAGATTTTCCGAACTATAGTTTGTTCCTCCATTAAAAATTTTATAGCCACCAAGTTATCAGATAACATTATTTTTTTTCTGTTGACTCAAATAGAATAATTGCAATTCTATAAAAATGTACTTACGCCTTTGGGAACAATGGTCTTTCTTCCATTCTTGGAGAAGGCATGGGCACTGTAGTGCAGTACACTGTCATAGTCATACGGTACTCCGAAGTCACTTGATACATGGGAGTTGTACTTTTTGAAGTTGTGTTCTCTTCCTGAAATAGAGATTAAATGAAGTTGACATATATCTTATGATTATCTCAATGATTACTTTCTTCTTTTCCGCTGCCTTATCTCAAATCTTGAGTTATCATGTATTAGGGTTGACTCTTACATGTATTGGACTAGTTACGTTCAAATAAAAAAATAAAATTTGCTACAATATTAAAAAAAATAGAAGCTAAAGTAAAGGAGTAAGAGTAGACTCTCGATTATTTTGGATCACATTAACCGGGTCGTTGAATAACGAGACAGTAAAACATCCGTTGAATAACGAGACAGTAAAACATCCGTTGAATAACGAGACAGTAAAACATCCGGTTTTTTTAAAAACATTCTGAAATATTACATAAAATTAAAAATGTTTCTTTCCTTTGACTAGATAATATAATATGTACCGGGAAATTAAACTGGCGAAATTGGTAATATGTAACAGATAAAAAAATATGCGAGATTGCGAACAGGATTACTGGTCGATGACGTCGTACATTATTATTTCGGTACGCTTAGATTCAGTGTTTACATTTGAAGCAAGCGGGTGAGGCGGCAACATATACGAGTAGAATTGTAAATTTAAATTACGTTTGCATTGTGGTTGATTTATTATTACTGGCAATTTTTACTCTTTATACTGATATTAGGTCCTTACATATGAAATTGGCGTTTTGCCGTACTGGCAACTTTGATCTCAAATATCTTCTCTTTGGTTAGGAATTCCAAATTCAAATTTATACAGCTATTTACTCAAGTATTTGTGTTTCGAAAATTATAATTCATTTGTTTTTTCCTCAATTGTTTTTTTTCTTTGCGTCACTCAGTTTACAAAATGGAAAACTTGAAATATCGCGTTATTTACGAGTACGAGTTCCACCGTGGCACCAGTGCTGCAGAAACGGCTCGAAGGATTAATGATGTGTATGGCGACGGTGCCGCAAAAGAAAACACAGTGCGTTTTTGGTTCCAACGTTTTCGTTCTGGAAATTTCGACCTGCAGAACAAGCCCCGTGGACGGCCGGAGACCAAAGTTGATAATGAAGAATTGAAGGCTTTTGTGGAAGCGGATCCATCGCAAACCACGTCCGAGTTAGCTGCAGGCTGCGGTGTTAGTGATAAAACTGTTTTAATCCACTTGAAGCAAATTGGGAAGGTGAAAAAGCTTGAAAGGTGGGTACCTCACGAATTGAGTGAAGCAAATCAACAAACGCGCGTTGACTGCTGCGTTGCATTACTCAACCGGCACAATAATGAAGGGATTTTGAATCGAATCATTACCTGTGATGAAAAGTGGATCCTCTATGATAATCGGAAGCGCTCATCGCAATGGCTGAACCCTGCCGAACCAGCCAAACCATGCCCCAAGCGAAAATTGACTCCAAAAAAGTTACTTGTGAGCGTTTGGTGGACTAGTGCTGGTGTCGTTCACTGCAGCTTTCTTAAATCTGGCCAGACGATTACGGCAGATGTCTTTTGTCAGCAACTGCAAACCATGATGGAAAAGCTAGCTGCTAAACAACCGAGGCTGGTTAATCGCTCTAGGCCACTGCTGCTTCATGATAACGCTAGACCACACACTGCACAACAGACGGCTACCAAATTAGAAGAGCTTCAATTGGAATATCTAAGACATCCACCGTACTCTCCGGACCTTGCCCCAACAGATTACTATTTTTTTCGAAATTTGGATAACTTCTTGCAAGGGAAAAAATTCAACTCCGATGGGGCAGTCCAAACCGACTTCAAAGATTTTATTGATTCCCGTCCGAATGGTTTTTTTAGTAAAGGGATCGATGAACTACCTATGAGATGGCAAAAGTGCATAGATAGCAATGGTACATACTTTGATTAAATAAATATATTATATTAAAAAAAAATCAACTTTATGTTCCTCCCAAACAAAACGCCAATTTCATATGTAAGGACCTAATATTTTATATCCTCAATTTTGTATTTTTATATCACCTAGTTGTGTACTCTAGTTTTATGTGTATATTTTTTTTCTTGACTGAATATTGTTTAGGAAGTTTTTGAGTCATGGTGTCAATTTTACATCTGCACATTCCAAGTTAATGTTGTGAAATCTGTTTAGTAACATTTGCCGGAAGTACACAGAGGTAATTTAAACTTATTTATTGTCGTATTTTAAACAAATGGGTGTGTAGGGTAATTTCATGTTTTTGTTGTAAATTTTTTCAAGCTCAGATTATCCGGGACAATTTTTTCCCTACGATCCTAGATAATGGAGAGGCCACTGTATAAGGAAAACAAGGTTAAACCGATGAAGAAACTATGGACACAGTATCTATTCAAACAAACATCTCCGTGGATTAACAGACAATAATGAATTCAACGAAAACAATCTACAAATTGCAATAGACTTTATAAGATCATTTTAAATCATAATTGACAATTAAACATAAAAATAACATTAAAAATACTCTGACCCATTCATGACAAATTTGCTATCAATTTTACAATCAGTATTTTTTTTTAAATTAACAGAGTCGAAAAATATGTATCAAAATATCTCAACACACATCCTTAGCCTCTTCCATATCCATACACCTCTTCATACAACCTCCATGATTTTTCTGACTTTCCACATTTCCTTTTTTCAGAATATTATTCACCCGATCCAATCATACTTTCCTCGGTCTTCCTATCACTCACCTTCCACTTACATTTGCAATATATATATATATGTTTTACTTTTAGTCTTTCTTTATTAATTCGTTCCGCGTGCACAAACCATCTCAGCGTGTTCTTCTTCATCTTACTCAACACATCAGCTTTAAGTTCATATTCATATCTAATCCCGTCATTCAGTTTTCTGTCATACATTATCGCTCCATGTATTTGTCTCAAAGCTTGCATTTCTAAAGCATTTATTTGCCTCCTCTAAATCTATTTCCAAATCAACGTTTCACTCCCATACAGCAAAGTTGGCACCAAAATACTATTGTGGACTCTCATTTTTGCAGATTTTGATACTTTCTGGTTCAAATATATATGTTTTTGTACCTCTTTATTACCCTTTCGTTGCATGCCGTTCAATATCCCTCTTAACTCTTCCATCATCTGAGAAAATACTACCCAAATAGCAGAATTTCTCAATTTGCTCACAGTTCTGAAATATTTTAGAACATGAAGATTTTCATTAAGTCTTCATCAAACAATGCATCCTCTGCAAAAAGAATATTAATTTTGTATACCATTTAAAATGTTGTCCCAGACAATGTCGACAAATTCGTCCCTCTTGGTATGACTCTGCATGTGGAAGAAGCCCAAAGTGTGCAGCATCTCATGTGTGATGGTGCCATGTGACATGCACCCCAGCCCCACAGGGTGCGGAGTCAGGTTCAGCACCTGCTTGCCCCCGCCCTGATAACCCACTTGGGAGTAGCAGCCTCGACGTTTACCCTAGTTTTTAATAACAAAACAATATATATTTTTATGTTCACACATTATACTTTGTTTATTCCACTTTATTAAGTGAAATAAACAGTGTTTGATAAAAACAAATTACAATGTCTTTAAACCTCCACAATGCTAATAATGCCTTAACTGTTAATAATATATTCTACTTTCGTGTGTAGTCATCAGAGCTGGGATAAGAGTGGCGCAACCTTGGCACTGGCCCCAGATGCGAATGCTAGTGTCACCATTCACACAATCTTGTTGAACGAATTTTATATTTTCCATATGTCAGTGAATAAATTTAAAATTGAACTCATTTATAAACTTTCAAGGCATATAACTAAGCAACTTCACAAGAAACGTATTTATTCTTCCTATTATTATTGTTTTAGACTTTTGATTTGTTTTTTCTTTTATTATCCATTTTATAGTATATTATTTGGTTAAACATGTATCAGATGTTCAAAGAAATACACAAATCATATCATAATGCCATTTCTCAAGAGTTCACTGTCATTAAAATTAAAATTGATTCAAGGTTCATTCAAGTAAAATAACTGAAAGAATTTGATTCAAATTTTCACTAAAAAATGTTATATAAAAAGAAATATGCTACATTTAACTAGTTAGGTGCCTTAAGCGAGTTTACTCGCTCTCTGTTGCCGTGCCCGTGGGACTGGCCATTCAAAATTAGCGAGTTAAATCGCTCAATTTTATGCCTGTTTCTAGCCAATGTCTAGTACTAATTCGAATAATCTAAAATATGGAACATATAGAGACATCTATTGAGATGATGAATAAATACTATAATATTACAGTTTACAGATATTATCGAATTTACAGAGATTTACCTAAAATCTTCGCGTGACAGTCGACATGTGTCTCTAATACAGGGTTGTCAGTTTTGCGTTTTACTTATTTAACCGTTGAAAATTAAAATGATTTTATATTTACATTATTTACTTTCCGTGCGTTATTAAAATAATTAATATTTTTGTGTTACATATACTTTTAATTCCATCCAATATTTTATTAATGTATGTTTCCGTATTTTCTGCGATATGCTGTGACAACCCTGACATTTTGTTAAAGTTTTAGTTGTGTTTTTCTGAGTGAACGGCGGCATAAACGAAACATATTATACATATTTGGTAAGTCTTCATAATATCCTTTGAATATACAATATATATACAAAAAAGATAATTCTATTAGGTTTTATTTTTGCTAAAAAATTCACGGCCCTCCGGGATCAGGATACTTAATACCTCGCGGCACTTAAAAGGTTAAATATGTTTATTTCAGATTGTTGTTCGAGATATCTATGGAAGTATAACAATTTACAAGTATTTAGTTACTGTTTTCACACGTCTTTGGATGAGCTTATCACATAAAATACATTATCCTTTTCCCATCACATTTAATTTTTAGGCTCAGATACCGTATACCTGCTAACTTATTAACTAGCCATTTTAAGTCAACTAACTTATCAAATGTATCAATTATATACTCTCATTACTAAAAAGAACAGAAAAAAAACAAAACTTAGATATGAGTATAGGATGAAATTTTCACTGTTTAGTTTAGTTTTAGAAACAGAACATTAAAAAAAAACTATATCAATATATGAAAAATCCTTACTTGTATTTTAACATATCCATCATCGGATGACCCTCTCTCTTTAAATTTAAGACAGGATGATCTTTCTAAATCAGCCATCCCATCTTTAATTGCTTGCTGCTGTTCATGAGCTGAAATGAGCCAATTATATTACATTAAATATAACAGCAAAAGAAAAATCCTTGCTTTTTGGTTTACAGTAAAAGTTCATCAATTAGAACAATGATAATTAGCATTTTTTGTCATTTTATATTTCCTGAAATCGACTTTTCATGATAAATTCTAATGTTAATTTAAAAAAACGCATATTTTATAATTCGTAATGTTTTTAGGCCAAAAATTATTCATTAATTCTAATAATTCAAAATTTTCCACACAATTCATATAATATCCGGTACTGGCAATAGGACAACCGATTTATTTCGCACTGGCGAGCAGTAAATTTTCTGGTCCTCCTACTATATCAAAAGATTCAATATCGAAATATCTCAATATTATTAACGAAAGTATGGAGTTTCGTATGTTATTTTTATATATTTTACTTTTAATGATCTCACAAACCATAGACATTAATTCGTTAAAAACTTTAAATAGTCAATTATAAGATCATAATCAAATGTATTCGTATGACTAAAGAAAAAGCAATGATAACTTTAATTTTTGTATTATGCATGCAAACATAAACATGTTAATCGGTGTAAACAAGTGAAAATGTTAAAACAAATGAGTGATATTTGATTTAAGTTTTGGCTACCCATAAAAAGGTATGTACTTTTAAAAAAAATTATATTCCTATTAAATATGTTATTTTGTCTTAATATTGCGGCTATGTCGACTAAACTTTACTTGACTTGCATTAATTTAACAGAAAGTAAAAATGGTTGTGATGTTCCCAGCCGTTGGGAAATTCCGCAAAATTCAAATTATTTTTTAGTGATTGTGGAATTTATAATTTTTTGGGAAATTTGATTCCATGAATTTCGAATTAACAGACTTTAACTATACGTATTGGTTGACACTTGTGTAAATCTTAATGTATAAAAATTAGAAAGTTAAAAATGTTTGCAATTTAATAATTTTTGTCAATTTATTAATGTCGTAGTAAAACTAAACAAAATTATCAACAAATACATACTAAGCCATAAGAAGTATTTTTAAAATGGTAGCAATATCTCAGTAGAGAATATTGTAAAAGCAATTTTAATTTTATAATTTTATAGTAAATCACAATACTTACTAAAATCTGTATCACTAATCTCATAAAATACTGTATTGTCTGGCCAACGTCGTGAGGCATCATTGAGGCCATTGCGGGCCAACCCTGGCTGGGCTGCTTCTTGTAGCAAAGCCTTCTGCTGTCTATCACTCAGGATGATGTCTCCTTCGAATTTGCCACTCAACTCCCAAGCATTCGGTCCATTCGACTGGAGTTCATCAAATTCTAAAAATATAACATTTACAATGTGTGTAAATTGAGAAAATATAAATATGGGGTTTATAAATTACTGAAGAATTGAAAAATAAAGTACAGTATTTCACCCTTATCCGCAGTTTACTATGTGTGGTACAAAAATATTAAACAGATATTTCTATATTTCTAACGTACTCTATAGCTATAGAAGGTCAACAGTAAATTAACACACACCACAATGCTTATGTCATTTGTCAAATCAATACATCATCACAAGAAGAATAGTTATAATAGTGCAGTTATTGTTGTTAAATCTCTTCCTGTGCCGAAATTATAAATTAAACTATATCTGTACCTATATTGTTATGTATCATCTGTGTTTTACCATTGCTTGTGACCAGCGGTGGCTGATCTTGAGGTGCGCTAAGCACCAAAATATATACATTCTCAAGATCTCACCGCTGCATGCTAAAGTTATCTACTGCCTCCATCTACCGATAATTCCTAACCTGAATTTTTACCGTTATATGGGTGTGCATTTCAGTACCAATTCGGATATAATTCAGTCTTGTTTGTACTCCCCTAATGATGAAGTAAAAACCTTGAAACCGGTAAGGTTGTATCGTTATGTTAAGTGGAATAAACAGTGGTTTACTAAATAAATTATAATAAGTATTATAATATTTCATACGAGATCTAGGAATTTATGTGCAAATAGTGCCATATCTTTAAAATTCAACTCAAAGTTAGTGATTGCTTAAATACTTATATACAATGGTTAATTGAAAAGTTCGCGGCCTCAAGGTGAAGTTTTCATTTTCGCTTACAAGTAATATAATAATAATAAGTGTGTCAATCATTTTTGTACTTGTAGTGGCAACATTTAGCTATAAGTGTGTCAATAGAGTGGCAGCGTGCCTTTTTTCATGGTGGGTGGATGGTTTTAGTTTTTGCAGAGGCACCGTCTGTGTATTATCTACTGTCCTATCACTCTTTTTAGAGTGATAGGACAGTAGACAGGAGCCTTCTACGAAGCAGATCCTCAAAAGTTTTTATTCTAATTGATGACTATGGATGAAACCGAGGTTTACCAATATACTCTTTAATCCAAACAACAGAAGTCACATTGGAAACAAACTAGAAGGCTAAGAAGGTAATTCTATTATCCAACAATTTTTTTGGATGCAAAAGGGGATATCTAAACTTGTATATGTATCAGCAGTTTGGGCTTTTTATTAGAATATGCATCAGCAGTTTGGGCTTCTCATCAGCTCAAATATAAGAATAATAAAGAACAAAACAAATCCTCAGATAAGTTTGATACAGAACAAAGGGTGATTACTCGTAATATGTGCACCATGTCGAACTTCTCACAGTGTGCAATTATCGAAGCCTCGAAACAAGAAGGCAGGAATCCATTTTGATATTCGTGTTAAAGGTTTTTCAAGGTTGCTTTAACTGTCCTGCGATACTAGAAGCACTAAGTTTATATGTCCCCAATAAATATATCCGTGCAAGGAATCACCCTCTGTTCTACATACTAACTTACAGGACGAATATCACGTGGTTTAGAGATATTGAACTAACTGAGTGACACTGTGAATATATTCTCTGCACCAACTAGCAATATGAGAAGAATTCTGGCTTATATTCATCCTTACAAACAAGCTAACAAGAAGCAGACCCTCATTGCGTAACAGGAGAAATCCGTGCAAAGTGGATAAAAAAAATCATGACAGATTACCTACTAAAAAGCGCAACAATAAACAGTGAATAGTTGACCTGCTACACCTTTAATAAGAAGAAATAAAAAGTAACGGTCAGGTTTGCTCTTAAAAACACATGTGTGATGTTCCACCAAAATAATAAAAATTCTCAAATTTGGTTTTGAATTGCTTTCGCACCCTCCATATTCAGCATAATTGCCCCATATTATCTTCCACTTATTTCTAAATGTAGAAAATACTTGAGTGGACAGAGATTTTCAACAAACGAAGAATGTAGCTCTACAAATATTTTTTGAAAAGTCATATTGTGGTATTGGAATTGAAAGAAAATATTTAAAAATAAACACGAAAAGATTTACTTTTTATTTCTTAGTTAAACCGGGAACTTTTCAATTCATCCTTGTATTTCTTAATTCATGAATTATATGTGTATTTGGTAAACTTGAAGCTTTTTATGTTAGAATTTAGCTCATTTATTCATAAACCACTTCAAAATTACCATCATCCGGCTCAGCATAGTTCACATTCCTCAAGAAGTTGTTGAACTCTTTGACGTGGGCGTTGAGGAGAATGGGCCGAGCAAGTGCTCCAGATGTCAACAGATTCCAACAAAGGAGTAATTTCATCAACTGCAAAGTCCTTTGCAATCCCATCCTCTCCTGAAAATTGTAGAATACATTAATAGCATTAAAAATTTCTAAAAAAGTACAAGTTTTAATTAAAATATTAATGTCTCGTAAATAAATTAGAAGTATAAAACAACTAATCAAAAAAAAATCTAATCAAATTCATGACAATTTTTCCCAGCACCTGGCTTGTTTTTCAGGAGTTCTGATTTTTGTTAAGGGTCTACTAAAATTGCTATATCTAAGTAAATTTTAAGATTATGGTAATGAGACTTTGTATATTTGTTTAAAATACTTGAATCATTTAGTTTAGTCTGATAATTCTGCCAACATTCTCCTTTGTGGAGAGCTACATCATACTCCTTACAAATGTACCGGATCTTATACTTCTCTTTTTGTACTTAACACATAACCCGCAAGTTCTGCAGGGTTTTTGTTTTTTGTCAGTTGATGGAATACATATGAATACATGTTTTGAAATGCTCTTTGACAACCTATTTAGAGGATCCTGCAAATTAATTTTTCTATTTGGATGAATTGTGATGCATTCGGATTGGATGAATATAATTTATGAGATTATGATGCAGTCAGATGGGATGGATATAATTTTTGAGTTGGTTATAATTTATGAGATTATGATGCGGTCTGATCAGATGAATATAATTTATGAGATTATGATGCGGTCTGATCAGATGAATATAATTTATGAGATTATGATGCGGTCTGATCAGATGAATATAATTTATGAGATTATGATGCGGTCTGATCAGATGAATATAATTTATGAGATTATGATGTACTCGGACAGGATGGATATAATATTTGAGATTATGATGTTGTTAGATCGGATAGATAAAATTTATGGGATTATGATATGGTCGGATGGGATGGATATAGTTTTTAGGATTTTGATGTGGTCAGATCGAATGGATATAATTTATGAGAAAATGCTGAAGTCAGATCAAATGGTCATAAATTTTAGATTATGGTGCTTCATTCTACCTTTTCTGACAGAGAAACTGCGTGATGATTTGTATATATCTATATGTAAAAGCATGTAAAAGCTTGTCGGTGGGAATAAATTGCTTTAAAGCAGAGTTACCCAACTTTTTTCAGACTAATGCCCTGAGCATTCCCTCCCCCTCCACCCCCCAGTATAATATTAGATATTTTTAGTTTTTACAATGTGGAACAGGTAAAAAAAAACCTTCAAGGATACTAAAAATTTGGTTTAATTTTTTAATAAAAACGAGCAATTCTGTTTAATGTGCTTTTTTTAAATATGCTTATACAACTAAAAAGTAACAAAATCTCTGAAAAACATACTATAGAAGTAATTATTTCTTCTATAGAAATCATAGGTTTTCTCTCTCTCTCTCTCTCTCTCTCTCTTTGAATAATGGCCGTGAACTATGGATTTTCTTCTTCTTCTTGAATAATGGGCATAAACTCTTATATATGAAAGAGTATACGTCAGTGTCTAGTAATGCCCACTTTAGAATCTCGCTAGTTTTAAGACTACTTGAATAACGGCCATGAACTCCTATATATGAAGGAGTATACGCCATTATCAAGCAATGCAAATATTACCATTTTTTTTTTTTGTAAACTAAATTTCGTTTCATTCGAGGTCATAGATATAAGTGAAAACCACGGATTCCTTTTGCATGGATATTTTTTTGTTTAAGTGATTCACACTGCTGAGAGTGATTTGTACTATTAGTGTGATTAATTTCATGAATGTCGGATTTATAAATTTTATTAAATTTAGATCTTAATGTCGCTATCGGAAATCAATTTAAAAAAACAGCCATAACCCTTGAAAAAAATAACATTTGCAATGTTGAGAAGGGATCAAGTAAATTTAACAAAAAGATTATATGCATAGCCAATTTTTAATAGTTGCTGATGGATATGGTCAGTCTGACATTTTTAAATGCTGAAATTGTATTGTATTACACTTTCATTATATACAATACAACCTGGCGGACTTATTGTCACTTGGAAATCTCTTTCAACCAACCATAAATATATATTAAAGAGGACTTAAGTGAAAATCCGACTGAAATCCTTTTTTCTTTAAATAGGTTCCAGCGGGATTTCAACTTGCGATCTCCGAGTTAGGAGACAGATGTCTTACCAACTAGGTAACGGAGGTCGTGAAATGACCCCCATTGACACCTCTAATGCTTCCTAATATTTATATATACCTCAACGACGACTAAAAATTCAAATAACCCCCGTTGAAAATTGATTATTTAAAGCAATTAACCCGCCAACTATATTTACTTGAAAGTGTTAAAATAAATCAATAAACTTACCTGCTTCATATTATCACAAATTTCAGCAATTCTGACAAATATTAATAAACGTTTTATCAACTGAAACTTAAAAATATAGCTAAAATATTACGGAAAATCCATCGCGCGTGGTGGATTGATTTCACATTTCACGCCTGGAATCGCTCAATTAAACCTTATGTCACAATTTGATGAAATTTTCTTTTAAAATACACAATTTTTACTTATTGACCTATTAATAACTGAAAACCACTGATTTAATCAATCAAATATCAACTTTTTTATAAAACGATTAATTAAATAAAATATGATTCACATAATGTGGAAAACGTGTCTTCAATAAATATTATTTTTAAAGAAATTATAACAATGAATTTAAAAATTATAGATGACTTGTATAGTTTTATGTCGTGATATAATATCTATTCCAAAAATCATAATTCATAGCTTTAAAAAAATATATTGTATCGCACAACATTACATTTCTGTTGTATATAATACAATTTGGGAGTATTATTGCAATTAATTCCAGCCATTCGATTGCCTATTCTTTTTGAATGAGTATAACTATCAGAAGAAGCTTGTGAGCGTATTAGTTTATTATGTGCAAACTGTTGTTCTCCAGCAAACACAGTCTTTATAGATCAAACCCAGTTCCGATGGTAAAGAGAAAAAAAAATCAAAATAATCTGGTTGTTTTATTCTATTGCAGTATTTTTTTAGGCAGAGTTTTATAGAGTTCTGTTTTTGTAATAATACTCCGACCAGTCTCCGTGGCCTAGTTGATAAGATACTTGTCTTCCAGCCGGGTAGTTACGGGCTCGATTCCAATCAGTAACCAATTAAAAAAATCCAATTTGGTTTTCACTCAAGGTCTTTTTAACATATTTCTGGTTGATTGGCTGGAAAACAATTCCACACAGCGATAAACCCGCAAAGCTGTAGGGTATATTATGAAAATTTAATACAGTAATAAAATCAATTATAAATGTGTTAAAAGGCATATTGTTGAATAAACAACTGTTACTCATTTTTAGGTTTCATCAGGAATCGAGCACGAAACTCCCTCCCGGAAAAAAAGTATTCTAGCATCTAGGACACGGATGTTAACAATTCAAATATACAAATGTTTACGTGAAATCATAACCAGTGTGGAAACAATTCCACTATCCACTACACCATAAGCCAGCAGCAAACGTGCTTGGGTATGAGTTCGAGAATGCAATATTAGTCCAATAGGATTAAAAGAGAAAATTCAATTAATTCCGAAAACATTTTAAGTAGATTCTAGCAGCGGTGAGTTCCTTATAGTACAGAAAATGTAGGATGAGTCCTGTGACAGCTCACAAATTTGCCCCAATACAACCTTGTAACGATGTTCAGTAATTTTAATTATTTTATCAACTTTAATATAAGCCTCAATTCTAATAAATAGCAAGTTATTTAGGTAAATACATTACATAAGGTTGTATTGGGGCAAATTTGTGAGCTGTCACAGGACTCATCCTAAAATTTCCGAACTATAGTAATTTTCGATTATCCCGGGTGGTAGAGAGAAAAGTTATCCGAATAGTAAAAAAAGACAATCTCCACAAAAAAAACGGAAAAAATATAGAAAATGTTTTTAAAAAAACTCAAAGTTATCCTTCCCAAATTGTTATTTAAAATACGAGTAGTTGAGAAGTTTGTTTATCCCTCTGTTCACTTTTCGGATAATAGTGATAAGCAGATTTCGCAACATTAACTTGGGATAGATACCATAAATATAAAATTTAACAAAACGACTCGAAAACTCATCAAAGAATATTGAAAATTCAAGAAAAATACACAAAATCAGGACACACAACTATGTGACACAAAAGTACAACGTTGAGGATTTAAAATACGAGTATTAACAATAAAAATTGTCAATAATAAATCAACCTCAATCAATGTACATATAATTTAAATTTACAATTTGACATGATGCGCCCGCCCGCTTGAATCAGTCGACACTGAATCTACGAGTATGTGTAATAACCTATGTGAGTGCGCCCAAAAGTCCGTTCGCAATTTCGACAGTTTTACTGTATGTTACATATTATTACCAATTTTCGTCACTACATTTTTTTTGTTTATATTTAATTATACACTTGAATTGATTTTTTTTTAAATTTCGAATATTATTTTGAAATGTCATAAAAAAATAACATTTTTACTGCCTCGGCAAATCAAAGTCTTTATGATGTAGGAATGCGTGCACTTAGAACATATGAGGTGACTATATGCATACAACATAATATAGAATTAAGTAATAATGGATAAGTGTGAACCTAAGGTGTTTTGAGCAAGATCAAGAAGAGTACATTGAGATGGTTAGGACACGTCGAACGAATGAATGAAGAAAGACTAACAAAACATGTATTATGCAAATGTGAGTCTAAGGCGTAGTAAAGGAAGGCCAAGCAAAGTATGGTTGGATCAAGTGTACGATGTTTTGAAAGAAGGAAATGTATAAAGTCAGGGGAATCGTAGGAACTGTGTAAGAAGATGAATAATGTAGAAGAGGAAAAATATGTAAGCCCGGCGCTCTCTACTTCTTGCCTACCCCGATAGGGAGATGACGTAATGGTATGAATGGGTATGATTATTTTTATTCAACTTATGGAATAGTGCAGATTGCCTTTTGGCTTTTCCAATTCGTCGCTCTTCGTTTTTCACGTCATCTTTTACTGTCCATGCTGTTACACTTTGGAACCAATTACTAGCTAATGTAAGAGTCGCACCATCGTTGACGTGATAAAAGAAGTCAATCAAAACATGTCACACACCTCTTAAAAGGGTGTGGCGTATTTTTCCTTGTTTCCCGTCATCCTTTTTCCATTTTATTTCCTGGCCATCGATGACCTTGTTATTTAAACGTTTTTAAAATGTAAATCACCCTAATTAAACTCAACATATACATATAAATCATCACACCATTTCCCTGTCGAGGATGCAGAGAGGACAAATCGCCATACCTTCCTATCACGACACACATCCTTCGGCTCTTCCACATCCATACACTTTCCCATACAACTTCTACGATTTATCTGACTTTCTATGCTTCCTTCTTTCAAAATATTATTCACATGATCCAACCATGTTTTCCTTGGTCTTCCTCTCACACGCCTTCCACTCACATTTGAGCTATATATTTGTTTTGTTAATCATTCTTTATTCATTCGTTCCACATGCCCAAACCGAGATGGTGCGTGCTCTTCTTCATCTTACTCAACACATCATCCCTTATCACTTCATCCCGTCGTATTCTGACACACATTATCACTTTATGTATTATTCTCAATGCGCGCATTTCAACAGCATTTATTCGGCTCCTTTCAGTATTTTTCAACGTCAACGTTTCACTCCCGTACATCAAAGTTGGCACCAAAATATTATTGTGGACTAGCATCTTAGCAGATTTCGATACTGTTCGGTTTGAGCATATATGTGTGGCGGTCACACACTCGGAACACTGTGGGCGTTCATACACACGGTCAATGACCGATGAAGTGACCTTTGCATTCCTCGACAAATCTAAATAAACAAGTCCAAAGTTCACGCGCTGGCCATTCAATCCATAGCCCGGAGCGGACCGCATTCCATACTAGAGCGAGAACGCACCACGCTGTCTCGCCAGTTCCGTAACTAAATTGTCACCTACATACGACATTAATCATTTTGCTAATGCAAAAACGAGACGAAGGATATCTTGCTCGCATTCCCGCACACACGCGGAAATAGTATAAATACCTACGTTTACTAATAAAAATTCTTCTTTCCGCATTGCGATCGAAAACGTGTTTTATTTATCAACAAATCATCCTCATCATCTCTTCCCTTAAGGACTAGCTCCTAAATATGTTTTAGTGCCCTGTTGACTTTGTTTCATATAGCTATAAGCCGTTCGATATCCCTCTTAACTCTTAACTCTTCCATCATCTAAGAAAATATTACTCAAATTGCAAAATTCCTCAACCTTTAATTTTTCACCCAAATGTCGCATTTACTTTTCCTTTCACACTTTTCTGCTAAGGAGACAGTTTGGAAAGGTTTGTGGTTACTGGATGCGAGGAAAGACGACGCATAAGAGGAAGAATTCTGATGCATTGGACTGACCAAGTGAGAGATGCAACTGCACTTCAAGCCGCGGAGTGCAGGGCTGGATGGAAATAAGTCACCAGAGACTATCATAGGAGTCACGATGCTCAATAATGGCACGACAGGACAATGGATTCCTGTTCTACAAAAAAAGTCTTTAAAATATTCAAATAATCTTAGCCTTGTATTGATAGTCAGACCATAAGACTAAATCTTAATTATTTATTTTATTGAAGAAATTAATAAAGTTAAATAAGTGAGTCACGTAGTCTCATTGCTAGAAAGCAATGCTTGCATTTGGAGCCCGGTGGGGGCGCAGAACTCGCTCATGGTGGAGAAAGTACAAAAAAAATATCTACGATATCTCTATATGAGAGAGTTCGGTGTCTATCCATGGCTTTATCCTACTCAGTTCCTGCTGGGCATGCTCGGGTATAACTCCTTGAGCGTAAGAAGAGATGTGCGTCTCCTGGTATACGTTGTCAAACTCGTTCGAGGAGTTGTGAGCTGTCCAGCATTACTACAAAGATTAGCGTTAAATGTTCCTAACAATTAGACTAGACTGCGCCGGCAAGAACTGTTCTCAATAACATACGCAAGAACAGACCCAGCCGCTATGCCTGTTGGAAGGGCCTTAACTCTTCTGAACGGGACTGCTTCGGATATTGACATATTTCATACCACATTACCAAAAGCAAAAGTAAATTTTCTTCTTAGATTGAGCGTGTTAGAAGGCTCTCATCAACATACCTAAATGACTGTGAATATATGTGTGTAATATGTTTGTGTGTATTTATTCGTTTGTATGCATGTGCATTATTTTTTATTTTATATAATTTTTTAACTTATTTTTTTTCCCTCTATGTATTTTTTCTTCTTTTTTGATGTTTTGTATTTTCAAAGTAATTGGGCTAAGCCTGTTTTGAAAAACTAAATAAATAAATTGCCACACCTATAAATTTTGAGCGTATGTTTTCTGCGGATTACTGTATGCAGATAAGATGGTAGTGTTGGTGGAAAGTGAAGATGAATTGCAGAGTTTGATAAGTAAATTGTATGAGAGATGCGAAGAGAAAGATCTAAATATTAATGTTGCAATATTCAAAGTTATGGTGATAGAAAAGTGTGAAAGGAAAAGCAAACGCGATATATGGGTGAATAATGAAAGATTGGAGCAAGTTGAGAAATTCTGCTATTTGGGTAATATTTTCTCAGATGATGGTTAAGTTAGGAAGAGGAATATTTAACAGCGTACACACCGATAGGAAACAAAGTCAACGGAGCACTAAAACATATATTTTCGCACCGGACAGTACCAAAATCTGCTAAGATGATAGTCCACAATAATATTTTGATATAAACTTTGATGTATAGGAGTGAAACGCTGGCGTGGAAAAATACTTATAGGAGTCTAATACATGCTGAAGAGTTCACGGAGTAACAATGTATGACAGAATACGGAATGAAGTAATAAGGAATAAATGTGAACTTAAGGCTGATGTGTTAAGTAAGATGAAGAAGAGCACGCTGAGATGGTTCAGGCATGTGGAACGAATGAATGAAAACAAATTAGCAAAACAGATATATAGTACAATTGTGAGTGGAAGACCAAGGAAAGTATATTTGGACTAAGTAAATGCTATTATGAATGAAGGAAACGTAGAAAATCAGAGAAATCGTAGAAGGTGTAGGAATGTAGAATAGGCTAAGGATGTATGTGTCGAGATTGGAAAGTATGGTGTTCTGTCCTCTCAGTCTACTCGACAAGAAAATTGTATGTATGTATGTTTTCTGCGGTTTTCTTACCAAATACGCTTTTCTAAACATAATATATGTACCCTAGAGCAGTGCGCCAATTACTTTCATGTAACGGCCCCCTAAATCTGAAGTAATTAATCCCCCCCCCCCCCCAAAAACACTTTTTTTATAGTTGAAGATTTATTTGGCAATAATTATTACAATTAAAATACACATATTTATATTCAACACAAAATTATAGGAACTTGCTTAAAAACTTTTTTTTTTAATAAAAACTATACTCACATGAAACAATTTAATACTCACATGAATATTTGTACTTTGTACTGAATATTTTTGCGACCCCCCCCCCCCCACGAGAAATCCCGCGGCCCCCAATTTGGGAAGCACTTCTCTAGGGTACAGATATGTTTAGAAAAACATATTATGTAGATGTGGGTAAGTACCTAATCTAATGACCGGAGCCACGGCCTTCCTATCTTACACTTAATTCTACCCTCTCCATTTACAGCAGTTACATGCATCAAGCCTACAGAGGGAAACCTGCATGCGCCTACCCTCACCCTCACCCTCACCCTCACCCTCAGGGGACACCACTGGGAGGTGTTAACTTATATTTATTTTGCAATATTTTTAATCTATCAATAATAGTGGATTCCAATCTTAGTTAGAGCGCCCTTGAGAAGAGTCTGCTTTCTAAATGTCGCTATATAAATTGTTATATTATTATTATTATATGACGTCCGACTCTGAATAAAAATCACGACATTTTAATGTTAGAAATTAGTATTTAAAACTATGAATCCGGGTCTTAGTAGTTGGAAATGCGTTTACCACTTTTGATGTATCAGACTAGAAAACGTATATATAAATCACAAACAAAATTGATTTCAAAAAAACTTTCACTTTATTTTAAATGATTACATATACGGATAATTAAAAAGATAAAATGTCCACTATTATCACTCGTAAAATATTGTCATTTTTTATGCGCCATTTTACTTAGAAATTTCTCAGAAACGCGTACGAGAAGCAAAATGCTATTGGTTGCGGCCGAACGAATTTAGTTCTTTTATACATTTACAGAAAGTGTTAGCAAATTTATTTGTAATCGATATGATTATGAAATCATCGTCCCATTTGTTGTTTTGAAAAGGTACGCTAAAAATATAATATCTTTTGTCGTGTGCCATTTCAACGTGTAGCGATAAAAATATTTCTCGAATAAATTGATTTTTTTTTGTACACAAATAAATAATTACGACAAATCAATTGTAATTTATCAAAGATTTCAAAGGAATTCCATAATAGAATATTAAAAAATTTACAATTTTTTTTATAATTGGCAATACACCTAAACTATGATGATGCGTGCCTCCAAATTAAAGTCAATATGAAATTACACGAGTCAATAGAATACAACTTTTTTTTTTAAATACAATTCTAGCCAATTTCAAGTTTCAACTGATTTAAAAAAATTTACGATCGACCTATAAGTGGAAAAGTTCCATGAAGGAAGAAGAAACGCAACATTCATTGAATGCGGAAAAGATACGAGTTTTTGCAAATTGTACCTGTCTCACAAAGGACAACTGGAAAAACAGTTTTTTTTTTATTTTGTTAGTTTTTCTTCATTTATTCGTTTTACATGCTTCAATCATTTCACTTTGTTCAGCTCTTCTTCATCTTACTCAACACATCAGCCTTAAGTTCACATTCATCCCATATCACTTTTTTTCGTATTCTAACATAAATTTTCACCTCATATAACATATTCTTCTCAGTGGGCCTTATTCAATCCCTTTCAGTATTACGTAAACGTTTCATACCCCTATATCAAAGTTGATATTAAAATACTGTTGTGGAGTATCATCTTCACAAATTTTGATACTATTCTGTTCTAGTATAATATATGTTTTAGTAATCCATAGACTTTGTTTGCTATCACTACCCGCTGTTCCTATCCCTCGTAACTTGTCCATCATCTGAGAAAATACAACCCAAATAGTATTGTACAATTTTACAACTTGCTCCAATCTTTCATTAGTCACCTGTATCGGACGTATACATCACCTAAAATATGATTTATATTTTTTTGTTTGATATTTTAAGATGTTTTGTTTATAAGTAAAATGTACCGATTGTAATGAAATGTTCCTTATGCGTGGCTTTCGCGAGAGCTACTATCAAAAGTCGGCCAGCCCATGCATGCGAAAACGTGCGAAATACGTAATATCTCGCAAGCAATGACGGCATGCATGGGCCAAAATAGGAGCTTACGATGAGCGATTGGCAGCACATAAAGAGTGCAAAACGTCAAAAATACATTCTCGGTTCACTCCAGTCTACTGTGTTTTACTTACGACCAACTTTTACTTGCTAAAGATGAATATCTTCTCCTGCTACTTTCACCGGAAAAGCATAAAGTGAACCGAAATCTCCGAGTATCGAGCGGCAGCCATCCACCTATTATATAGTACAGTATTTGTACGGTGCCGTACATCACCCATAGATCGCATTAACTTTTCCTTTCACACTTTTTTGTCACCATTATTTAGAATTTCGCAACTTTCATTCTCAGATTAAACTGCGATACACATTTAATTTACAACTGCATACTGATATTTAGATCCATTTGTATATCTGCCCAACAGGAGATTTCTGATAGCCCGTCCAATCTTCCGCTACTGTTACGTACACTTTTCGCATTAACCCAGGACCAGCTCTGACTACCCTAAGAATATCGATTTGAACGATCACTTTTTCCGGAAATGTGCGCCGCTACACGCATTATAAAATCAAGTTGTCTTATTATGTATCGGGTAATTTTATTTTTAAAGTATTTATTTATTTACATACCGATTTATCGGAGCGTAAAACTTTTAGTTCTGCGCGATTCCCACTGTTGTGAGTCGACCAACGATCAACACTATAATAACTATTAAAGAATAAAAATAATAAGTCATTTTCGCCATCTCTCTCATTGTATACTTTTCTGTTTTTATGAGGCAACATTTAAACAATGGTCAGTCCGTGAATAAGATTTCGACATACCTCTGCTTGAACTAAATTATAATGCAACGAAAAGGCAGGTCAATTTTTTTACTGTCATCAATCAATTATCGTTTGAAACGTATCGTAAATGGATATCGAATTCATTTTGGCAATAATGTCTTCTTTCTTTGCTCGATGTTATATTTTTTTTTGTACACTGAAGCGATAACGAAACTTTTAAATACAATTATTTTTCTGTATATGTGTATGGTTACCATATTTGACAATAAAAACATAGGACACATTTCATTGTCAAACATGGTAACCCTACACATATACAGAAAACAACAGTGGCTTTCGTAGTGCAATGCACAAAACACTGACCTCACTTCTCATACCGAGGGTTCCGGGTTCGATTCCCGGCGAAGTCGCTATACATCAAAACCTCAATTATCCGTAGTGACAAATAAAAATTATCCCGATATAAAAACCGGATACTCTTCACCATAAAAATTAAATAAACGCTCAAAATTATCCTACGTACCCTTTTATTTAAAATACAACTGTAAAGAAGTGATGACCTCCGTGGCCTGGTGGTAAGACACTTGTCTGCCGATCCGGAGGTTGCGGGTTCGATCCCCGCTGGAACCCATTTTTTTTTAAATAGGATTGCAGTCTGGTTAACACTTAGGTTGGTTGGAAGAGATTGCCACATGGCAATAAACTCGCCAGGTTAAAAAAGTTTGGTTTTACCCTCTGTCCACTTTTCGGAAAATGAGGCTGAACAGATTTCACAATATAAGCTTCAGATGGGGAGATGGAAAGTTGACATCACAACTCGAAAACTCACCAAATAATATTAAAAAATACATACACACCTACAGCACATGGCTATGTGACACGAAAATACAAAAAATGAGGATATCAAACACGAGTATAAACAATAAAAATAGTCGATTCAATGTACAAGTAATTAAAATTAACAATTTGACATGATGCGCCCGCCCGCTTGCATCCAAAATAAACACTGTATCTAAGTTCACCTAAATATAATAAATTACAATGTCATCGATCGGAATACCTGGTCGATGAAGTTTTTGCGATATCGCCAGTTTTATTATCTGTTACATGTTACCAATTTCATCAGTCAAATTTTCTGTTATATACACATATTGTATCATATAATCGAATGAAAAAAATATTTCTGCATTTAAAATAATATTTCGAATTGTTATAAAAAAACTAAATTTCCCTGCCCCGTTTAATGCGACCGCAGATAATCGAGAGTACTTTAATTATTATCTTTTTGGGATCCATTGGAAATTGAAATCAAAATCCAAAATTTTAAAAATGTATTTTATAGAAAAAATGCACAATTTTAGAAAATGTGAAGAAAATTTATCAAAAATGTAACTGAGATCACATACGTTTTACAGACTTTCAAAAAAAATAGTATAAATAACAGGAACTTACTATACCTGTCGTATTCTTCGTTGCTGGGTCGTAGGTTTTACAAAATAAGATTATCAAATATTCGTAACGCAAAAAGACTTCACATTTGTTAAAAAATCAAAAGAGATACCAGACCCGGACATTAATATCTAAAAAAGAAAGACGTCTGGGAACCCTACGTTTAAGGTGATAACATTAAAAATAGATCATGTCCATCGTATACGGAGCCGTTTAACATTTTCATTTCAATGAAAAAAGCACATAAATAATTTTAAAATCATAATAAAAAAAACAGTATTTTTTTTAAAAGAATCTTGTCCAGGCTTCAAACCAATCAAAAAAGGTTATGTCCGAATTAACCAATCATGGCATTCCGATTGTGTCTCACTTCATACCAGTTCACCAGCAACTGTCAGTTTTAAATCGTACGTGCAGTGTAATGTCATTATACAGCTTTATCTATATTTATAGTAATACTACTATAAATATAGTAATATTTCTTCTTATTTTGTAACACTTTATGGTACATATTTTATTTGATTAAAATAAAAATAAATTACTCTGTGGCGTTCGTCGCTGAATATTGTCGCATACATACGGTCAATGACCGACGAAACGAACTTCGGATACCCCGATAAATTATATTAAACAGTCCAAAGGTCACATGCCCGACATGAGGCCGGCCGAGCATCGCGCCGCATTCCATAATAGAAAGAGAACGCACCACGATGTCTCGCCAGTTTCGTAAATAAATGGTTACCTACAATACTACAATTGACCATTTCTGCATTCACAGGAGCGAGGTAGAATCATATCGCGGGCACACTCCCGCGCCCATTCTGAAATGTTATAAATACCTACGTACTATCAAATAAAGTATTCAATCACTCTCACTTTCCGCATTGCGATCTAACGTGTTTTATTTATTTATCAACAATCATAATCATCATATACCTTTAAGGGGCATATCCTTAAAACTCTATCCAATTATTTTTTGTTAAATATTTTTGAAATCGAACAAAAACCATCATGTCCCAGACCTGTTCAATCAAAAAGATTAAAGTAGAATTGTTCACTCAAAAAGGATCATGTCCATATTTTAAACTAGAATAACTATTTTAATTATTATGATTCGATTTTAACCAACAAATTGAGTCATCTTAAGCGATTTTAAGGATTTCAGATATTTTTACAATGAATTATTATGTCATATATTTTTAATGCACAGTTTTTTTGCGATTTCCCAACATTCTGATTTGGTGGACATGTTCTTTTTTTTAATATTACCTCCTCATTTGTGCAACTCGAAGAGCATTACGAAAAGTAAAGAAATAGGTACATTATAATAATGCGATGAATCGAAGTCTTGCGATGAGTTACATGTAATCGTAAATAGGTATGCATAAAACTGGAACGCTTCTGCTTAATTGGGTTTGAAAATCGTGAAAAAAAACGCAAAAAATGGTTGTTTATAATAGTGCCGTAATACAATTTTCATGTTATATTTTCACCTTAATCTTTTAAATTAGTATTTTCCTCAGCGAATGGAAAATGACTCGAGTCATACCCATTCATAAAAGTGGACCTGAGGAAAATGTTACAAACTACAGACCCATTGTCATAATCTCTTCTATAGCCAACGGCTTGAGACACATGAATCGTGTGTTAAGATCACACATTGATTCCAACATTGTTGATGAGCAACACGAGAAAACGGACTTCCGACATTGCAAATCAACCGAGTCCAATCTAATGATATTTACTGATTTTGAAGAAAATGTAGCATGGTCCCTGTGACGTTTGAAATGTCATGTCTCGAAGGGATGGGATAAAATAGTTTTTTTTTACAAATCGAATCGTTTTTTTATAAATCGAAAAATTGTTTTTCTCTAAACTGACGTTCTAATTCTTAATTTTCATTACACTGACTTTCTAATGTATTGTATGATTTGTATCTATCTTTAAATAGGCCAAGATCCACTATGAATTAATACTAATTACGAACATTTAATTATCATATACCCCATCCCTAGCCAATGCAGACTAACGTAGTGACTTTTGACGAACGTCGCCAAATATTGTTTGATTTTAACAAACTGACATATTTTTGCTAATTTGTAACAAGATATATTAATTTGTCTTTAGTGTTAGTTTTATGTAATGTATTTACCTAAATAACTTGCTATTTATTAGAATCGAGACTTATATTAAAGTTGATAAAAGAATTAAAATTACTGAACAAGGTTGTATTGGTGCAAATTTGTGAAACGTCAAGGGACCATGCTACATTTTCTTTAGTATAGTATGCTTGATGCTTTCTCTCAGGTTGATTATTCATATCACGACTTTGAAAAATCAATTGATTGAGTAAACATCGAATTCTACTAACGAAAATGGATCAACTTGATATTCCAAAATGTATTTTACAAATCTTTATAGAATATTTGTCTCATATACGAGTATATCAGTTTGTTTCTTATTGTATATTTGAATCTGAACTTTTTGCTACAAAATCGGGTGTTTTGCAAGGTTCTAATCTCGGTCCAGCATTGTTTTTAATTTTCCTCAATGATATCGGTCGTGACATCAGGCATTTCAAGTATTTACTGTTTGCCGATGTTTTAAAATTATTCAAATAAATTGATTGTCTCCAAGAATGTACCGAACTCCAGATTAATTTAAATGTGGTTGGGCATTTGATAGTGGCGCCGTTATGAGATATGTTTATAATTCACTGATTTGCAATAGATTAGAGTGCGGCTCAATCATTTGGAACCTAAAAGGAATCCATAATTCCCTAATAGTTTTAAGCGAGTTAAAAATACATATCTGCGACATATTTATTGCAATGAATATGGATTGTACCCATGGCTGTATCCCATATTTTTAATGGGTACTATTTCTTCTTAAACGTTAGAAAAGATCTATGCAAATGTTAATTTATATAATTACAAATTGCTAACTCGAAAATAGCGAACCCTTTTGTCAATTCATAGTTTTTGTTTAATGTACCGGACCACTATTTAGGTCATTGTGAATTAAGATTGGTTTCGGTGTTGTATTCACGAACTGAACTCTTAAGAGCATCACCACTCGCATACGGAATGACCTTGTTGAATGAATTTTCTGATATCATTATCTTCCACATCTCTAAATACACATCATAATATTGTTGCTGTTGTCATTGTTATATTAAGACTTTATAAAAAAAAATCTTGTTATTTGGTATAATTAGGTTAAACCTGAATCAAATATAATATGAAATAAAAAAATTCAAAAATATCCTCATGAAAATTGATTGAACAGATGTATTGGACATAGAGGTAGCATTGAATTCCCTCTGCGCTCCCTAGACCTCACGCAAATGGATTCGCTATGGAGACTCATCAAAAATGAAGTTTATGACACAAAACCGGCAAAAATGTATGAATTGAGAACAACCATTGAAAATAATGCGCCCAAATACCAAACAAACTATTCGTGATGTTTGCTATTATACGTTATCAGCAGAGCATGGAGCAGAACGGTCATAAACTATAGCACTTGCGATAACTAAAAAATCTACGTCTGTCTTCTTTAATTTGGAGTTTTAATTTAGATAAACCTTAATAAATTCTCAATTTATGAACATTCAAAGAGTGTATATGTATATACGAGAGTCACCCAGAAAGTAAAGTTACAACATTTATGTAGGATCGAAAAATGCTTGTATTTAATTGAAATTCACAAGATACTTCACAAATATATTTAACTATTTTTCAACGTAATCGCCGTCGAGATCGAGACATTTCTGTAGTCGGGGCACCAGCTTTTGTATGCCAGTGTCATAGACCTCCGCCACCAGCTCTTTCAGCCACATCTTCACAGCTTTCTCGACCTCCTGATCGTTGGAAAATTGTTGGGGTGTAGTGACACACCCACATCTCATCCCCCGTCACGGTAGAGTCCAGAAAAGCTTCTCTCTCCTGTGCAAAAATTCACACGCGGCGGTCACGCAATTTTGACGGTGCTCCGATGTGAGCATTCTGGGCACCCATCTCGGACACAACTTCTTGTAACCAAGTTTTTCCGACACAATATCACCAAGGAGACTTCGAGGAATGTCAGAAAATTATTCGTGAAGGTCGTCAAGCGTCACACGGCAGTCATTTCGCACTTGTTCTTCAATTTTTTGCACAAGTTCGTCAGAAATCACTGCCTAGCCTCGTCGTATCAGTACGGCCTTCTCTGAACAACCTAACCCACTTCGTGACATGTTATCGACTTATCACATCACTACCATAAACTTCCACGAGCTTCCGATGGATATTCGCGGCGGTATTGTTCTGCAAAGTAAAAAAATGGATGACTGCGCGGATCTCGCACGGACGGGGGGTGGCGGGAGCGCGCGACGACCTCTCCATCGGTAGAATTTCCCGTGACTGAACAAAATGGCCGACAAATACGCTGAACCAAACAAACTGACCGTTAGGATCCCCCCTACACGCTAGGTGTGCCAACTTCGAAACAAAAAATTTCCCCCAGCCTCAGATGCCCTTGTAACCTTACTTTCTAGACGACCCTCGTATATATTTTGAGACACCCCTAGGATATTTATTTGATGGGTTTTACTCTTGATTACGACGGACACTGGTTCATTTTATTTACGGTCTCTTTAAGATGCCTTCCTACGCAGTACCCTATGACACGGGGCTGATTTTCTCTAGAAGAGGTCCTGGACTGATCTATATTGGGTGACCAATAAAAACATCAAATTAAAGCGTAGTTAATCGTTTTTTCTAATAATGCTTTAGTTGCTTTTTTGTTTTTATAATCGTTTATTAATTTGCCAAAATCTAATGATTTTAACATTTCAGTCTACATTGACAAAAGAGCAAATGAACTTAATCGATCGTGGCCAATATTGTTCCGCAAAATATTTTTTATTTGTGAAAATGTAGAAAAATACCTTTCTCCGTGGCAAATTAGCTACAGGTATGCTGAGAAAAAAATCTCAAAGCGATTTTAACGTTTGGGTTGGGCTCCAATCTTTTAAAAGTTCGCACATTCGTGTATTTTTTTATTTTTCAACTTCGTCTTGAATTAAATACGAAATCGTATAAACTCATCCACTAGCCTAATATATAGTAGATCCTCAAAATATTGGGTGAGAAGAGCTTTGTATTTTTCAATAAGAATATTCCTACTCTGCTCCGGCGTGTGTCGTACGTTTTGTCATGGATGTTTTAAATGTATTTTTTCGGCCCCAGGACCCCTATATATTTGAGGGTCCTCGATTATAATACCTTTAGCTGTATAGTAAATCCGGGTGTGCTTAGACAGGGAGTACTCAACTGGGTTGGGGGCACGGGGCGCATTTTATATAGGAAAAAGGAAACGGGCATTAATATTTTTTCGATCATAATTTATACTTCCTTATTACGATATATCGAATGATTATATATAAATATTATGTCTTAGAGAATACTAATATTTTCCTGTTTTAATAGCTTTTATTTAACTTAACATCCTGTGATCGTGGAACGTATAGTTATTCAGAAATATTTACGAATGCAATTAGTTTCCTAAGCAACATAATAACGGCCAAACTAACATTTTAAAAATTGTTATCGACCATACACCAAATGACACGAAATGATCGCGAGAGACACCAATCACTAGAGGGACGTGTTAAATTGTTATGGTTCAATCTCTCGTTTTTTTATTCATACAAATATTAAAGTTACCCAAAAATGAAGTTTTTTTATTTTCTTGTTTTGTTATATAATTTCTAGTGGACGCATTTGCGCCAGCGGGCACCGCGTTGATATTTACTGCATTAAAATATAATAATCGAATGGAATCAACTCCGCTAATTTTCTTTGGCGGCGTTATTCTTTGAATTTTGCCACGAAACAAAGCACTTAACAGCGAAAAAAAATCATCTAATTTCGAGTCACAAAAAACCCTCTTTATACGTTTACACCCGATCCGTTTCCCAAGTGAGTAATATTTTTATATCCTTATACACGATTCCGCTATATGCGAATTCGTTATAATGCGATTTAAATAAAATAAAAAACCTCTTTGAATTTCTGACCTTTTAAAGTTGCATGCGAAATGTGAATGATTCACGCTCAGCGTATATTATTTAGTCACAAAGGTTCATTGACATTTTTACAAAAAAAATCGTCTACCTACCAATCTATTTAATGTCTTCAAGACAGCAGACAGACCCAGTTGATTCCTTATTCAATTAAAAAGAATAAGCAATGCAGGCCTAAATGATCGTAAAAATAATTATTTTTAATGTAACCTTTTTCGTTTGAAATCAACCGTCTAAATTGAATTAAATGTACTTTACGCGTTTTTCAAACAAGGAGATTTTTTCTTAAAGCAAATAATCGCCAAAAACGACAGATACCTATATGTTATGTATAAATAAATAATATGTAGCTACTTCCATGTATCGCTTTTATTGAATTATTATAATAGTACCACGTGTGCTGCATTTAACATTGGGGAGTCGCGGGATGCATAGAAATGGGATAGGATGACGTTTTCACTGGAACATTGAAGATCCTTTTTTAGTATGGGATGGCTGATTTTTGTTTTTGCAGAGGCACCGTCCTATATCTTCTCACTAGATGGTATTATTTTTAAAGCAAGAAAAAAATATTTAGAGCGATGGGCAAGAGTTTTTTAAGCTTTTTTCCTCGCTGAGAGTGTTCGTCATGAACCTGGTAAAAGGTAATTATATTTATATGCCATAAATTGTCATTAAATAAATAAACCACTATTTTATTACATTATTATAATGGCAACACCTGCACTGCATTTGACACTGATTTGACAGATTTTGGCGGGACTTATTTATTACATTTTTTCTCGTTGCTGGCCGTCGACTTTTCGTGAACAAATAGCTTTTGTGTCGTTATTCAACAATTTAATCGAAAGATGCCCAAGCGAGCTAATCCATATTTCCACGATTTCCAGCCACAAGTGAAAATACATGTCGGCATCAAACAATTATACAATACGGAAGATAAAATGAAATCGGTTTATGGTAAGAATACTATTTGTTAGCATTTTGTTTTACATTTATGTGATTAAAATCGAGTATCTTATAAAAAACATTGGGTCATTTCTTTACATTCAAGTCTTGTTAGTTTATAAATACCTTAAAAATATGCCTTTAGTAATAAATTACGGTTATTAATAAATTCTTAATGAAAAAGAGGTTATCTATTTTTAAATGTTTGACGTAAGAATATTTGAAAACAGATTTTGTCTTCCTTTAGCAGAAGAGTTATTAACTCTTGTTTAATGGGTCCGCATTAAAGGCATTGCATATTAACTGGGACATAAAAAGGAATCGAAATTTTAATAAAATTTCGAAATATTTAAAATGTATAAATAATTTTTCATTTGACTTATTTCTTTATATGTAAACGGTATAATGTACCTTATAACTATAATAATAACAACCCAGTAGTGGACTCATTAAAAATGAACTGAATAAATGAATAGGATATATAAATTTTACACAATTACAACATAGAAATAAGCATATACAAGGCTAGAAATCTATATGTCACCAATACAAAACGGGGCTATTCGAATGCGGAAAGCCCGCACTACACCAAACCAGGCGTCACTTTTGATGTTGGTGCGAAAGGGGAATACAGATACAAATAAACCAAAAATCTAAATATGGTTACCCCAAGCACAATCAAAAATCGTCCCCACAACACTTACTGTCTTAAGACGTCAATATATAATCTTCAAACAAGTTGTCAATATATAATCTTCAAACAAAAAAAGATGGAATACAGATATAAAAGACCAATCATTGAACAATAGATTGAAAATAAAATATAACAGATGGAATCAGATAGGTGTAACTTCACAAATCTCCTTCAGCATGGTGGAAAAATACAAAAATTTATTAAAAAAACTACAATAATCAAATAAAAAGCAGTTCGAATCCTCAAAAGACAGGCAAGATTCTTTTCAAAGTTAGTAAATAAAATGTTTGTCCACTTGTTTTTCATACTGCCTCAAATTGTATATAAATAATTACATTACCTCAGGCTTAAAGACAAATAATATTGTGATCTCTTGAAAATGATCATAAAACATTTAAATATTCTTCTGGTTCTTTCTCAGATAAGACCATCGGACTCCTGTTTGAGGCGGCAAACCAAAAGAATAACAACATATCTGGACTCAAAAGCATTGCTCCATCGAAGGAATCTGTCAACGGTTGCCAGACCAAGGCATGGAAACAGATGTACCTTGGGAAGAATGGAGCACTGCAGAAAGATGGTGGTCACGTCCAGGTATCTCTATTGTTACATCAATCATACTAAATTATCGGTGTGTAACTTTACCAGTGAAATATTAAGACTAGTTCCAAAACATGTAGTAATTGAGTTGAATTGCGAGTAATTTAAAAACTTCCCATTTTCAATCAGTTTTGATGGAGTAGTTTTGTAAAAATACTGACGATTTGTTTCCTCAATAATTTTGTTCTCCAATCGAGTAATTATAAAAAGCTTAAAAAAATCAGCTTCTGTCATGCCAAAAATGCAATAATGACATTAATTCTTATTTCCCACAAAATTTCAAAGCAATGCATAAATTTTCCTTAAAAAATTACATTAATTTGCTCCGAGTTATTACAAGATATTCTAAGTGAATATTCAAAGAATTTAGTACAAGAATTGATAGGTTCTCAGTGCCTTTTATTGAATAATAATGAGTGATGCATAGTTTTTTTCCACTCTTCCAGATTAGTGAGACACAGAAGCCGTGTGGAGTGTGTACCTCCCAATCAGCGGATCCCTGGATGTGCTGTGGCTACTGTGAGATGCCCCAGTGTGCTTCCTGCTCCCTGCAATGCTCTCAATGTCAGTCATACACCTGTTCCAACTGCAGTATAGACAGGTATTTTTACATACATACTATCGCACGATCTCCCTTTCAAGGTAGGCAGAGAAGACACTGCACCAGACTTTCTATCTTGACACACATCCTTAGCCTCTTCTACATCGATACAAAATTTAATGATTTATCTGACTTGATGTTTCCTTTTTTCAAAATATCCTCATTCACTTGACCATACTTCCCAATATTCTATTTCTAAAATTAAGTTATTTCATACCTCTTGCAAAATAGTTTCAATTACACTGCTAAAAGTGAATTTTTTACAGAAACAGAAGCTGAATTCCAAAATGATATTAACTTTTGTTAATTATCTCTTGTTATCGTGTTATATAAAAAACTTAAGCAAACGTTATAACTTTGTGAAACGCCATAATGGAATATTTAACAACAAATTAATTATTATTCCGCAAATTATATTAATCCCCGTGATACGTAATTCTACCATCTATGTCGTGACTTTTCAGGTAGAACAAAGAGATTCCTCTGAAGATGCTTCTTTTTCAGATGAAATATCCTGCGACCAAATAACAGTTGACTTTTGCTCCAGCAAGTGCATCAACATTCCCAAAGGCCCGATTTGCTTGTGTCCCGAAACATTACACCTGAGATAGGAGATCGAAACACGTGTCCCATGGATTAATGTAATTACATTGTATAACAAAGTAATTTATTGTTAAATATTCTGAGATATCTGTTTTACATTTTTTTAGTATTAATTCAGATACAGATTTTCTTCAACGTTCAACTTCCCAATATTTAAGAATTACTTCAACAATGGCACTGCATGTATTTATCAACACGTTCACTGCTGACTTAATAGTAGCAAAGTACCATAATTGCCAATTTTTTTTTAGCAATAAGCACCTGTATTTTGTTTGTGTAATTTTTAACTTTTTTTTTTGTTAAAAAACCAAAAAGGAAAAGGTCAAATGACTATTATATACTGTCCAACAATGGCGTGGCGTCAATCCGTTTAAAGTGTCGCATCCCCTAATGGTAATGGTTTACGCAGGAGAAAACGAAAGATTAGATATTCTGTCATTTTTATTCTATCAGCATACTGTACCGGAATATGCGTCATGGATATTAGGAAATTTATTTTGTAAAATTGTTTGTGATATTATTATTGTATATTATATTATAATGTATCATCATTGTTTTACAATTGCTTGTGACTATATACCTGCACATATTGTAATCAAATGTGCATGGCCTTCGCAAGTAATCACTATAGATCAGGAGTCTCCAAACTTTTTAGCCTAAGGGTCACACTGACTCCTACACTAAGTCCCAAGGGCCAAGACCTAGCTAGCTCATCATACCAACATACAATTTGTACCCGTGCTGTACACATAAACTGAACTTTGTTGATAACATTAACAAAGCCCGGCTTTTAGCTAGTGTATTATTATTAAAATTTTTAATAAAAACTTTTAATCAAAACAGGTGTTCAACTCAAAAGTCAAGCCACACCACTGCTGTCTATATATAGTTGCAAAAAAATACATCCATTTCTCAGTGTTACCAGATTATTCTGACTCATAAAAATTACTACAGCTCGCCATGCTATATCACATGGGTGGTCCGTAGTGTACGCCTTGTACAGTACAATATCACATGTTAGTTTTTTATAGTTATTCATTACTCAAAATATATTCCTAAGACTTAAATGCATTTATAAAGAATATTTTCGTATTTTCAGCTACAGCAATCACATTGGCGTATCCTGTTTATCATGCTGCAGGTAAATGCTGTACTGAATTCACCTTAGCCAAATATTACTTATGGCTATTTCAGTACTACAATTTTCTCAAGAAATATATCCTATACACGAAAAAGTAAAAAAAAAAAAAAAAAAAGCGGAAATATTTTAAGCCGCTATAGCAAACGTGACAAAACTTGAATGCTGTTTGAACAATTCGTAACTATCACACAACTCACCGCTAGAAGATTTTGGTGTAATATAATTTCAAAAACTAAATTATTGACTCCAATCAATTAATTTTGATAGCAATTTATTTAAGTTACTTCCTCATTTTACAGAACAGTTTTTAGATATTCAGAATTGGTTAGTTTCTACATTTTTTTAATTAGATATATGTCAAACTAGTTTTACAATATTTTTACGAAATCTATGACAAATTTGACTGCAGTAATCCCTCCATTTAAGTTGGTTCAGGAAAATAGCGCATAAGTGAAAACTGCGTAAAGAACCATTGAATGCTATGTCAAATAGGAGATCTGTTACATATTTCCAAATTTTCTATTCTTACGCAGTTCAAAAAGCCTAAGTTATTTTTTAAATTTAAATCTGTATAAGCAGTTGTTGATGACTAATAAAACACATTTTGAGGAGAGATATTGGATTTATTTATATGAAGAAAAAACTACAGAACTTATAATTTTAACTTTCACTAGATAAATCATCCACTGTTACTGTTGTCGCTCTTACATAAACTTATATAAATACATAGACAATGCAACCAGTCTAAACTGGAGGGGAGCCATTTGTGAGATTTGACAACATTTCATGAAAATTTCTTATCTATGGGCCATATTTTGTCGCATTTGCAATACTTATAACATTTTTACTCTTTAATTTAAGATATTTAGATTTTTTCATACGATAAGTGTTGTGTTGAATGACCATTTAAGAGTTAGAATAATTTGTGAATAATTCGTAAGTAATAATGTATAGTTAATTTTTAAGTATTTTAAGAGATGTTGACTTTATTTTGATATTATTTATTGTATTATTTGACTTGTATAATTGATTTTGGACATTATTTGAATGAAATTTAAATGTGAAAGAATTCTTCACAATAAACTCAAATTAAAGTGACAGGCCTGTTTTGCTTTACAATAAATAGCATTGTCAAACTGTAGTTAATACATTGCTTACCAATTTTATATTGCAGTATTCAAGTTTTATGAGGGCTGGTCGTGCGAAAGCTGCTGGTTTCCAACATGTCAGGATAGTCGGCTCCTGTTAAGTTCTTATGTTAGTTTTAATCCATAAATTGTTAAATATTTGGTGAATAACGTATTGAGTACAATTTGACAATGCTTTTGTAAAGTGAAATAGACCTGTTACTTTAATTTAAGTTTACTGTGTAGAATTTTTTCACATTGAAGTGTCATCACACATCGTCTGTTTAAAATATAAAACCAATTAATCATATTTGAATACTAATTTGTAACATGAAAGTCAGACAACTTTGGTAGTTAATAACACATCGATCAATAAGTCCCGGGACTAACCAACAGATGGCGCCTCTAATAACAAATCCATACCATTCTCAGTTAGTACCAACCTTTAGAAGTTACGTGTCAAACTTGCATGACATTGTGTCATTGAGTTGCAGTGGTTTTAGAGATGCTACTTTTGCTATTTTCATAACAATGGAAAAAACCTAATTCCGTGTGTTGATAAAACATTGCTTTTTAATGATAAAAAATACCGTTCAAACTCAGCGATGGCTTGAAAAGTGTTATCCGGGCTCTGCTCCGTCGAAAACAACCATTTGTCGGTGGTATGCTGATTTCAAATGCGGCCGTACAGACACAAATGATGCTGAACGCTCTGGTCATCCAAATGAGGCTGTTACACCAAATAACATTAAAAAAAACCCTCAAAATCGTGATGGAAAATTGGAAAGTAAAGTTGCGTGAGATAGCTGACGTGCTGAAGATATCATTTGGTAGGGTTTACACTATTTGGTCATGAAAAAGCTTTTTTCGAAATGGATGCCGCGTTTGCTCACAATGGAACAGAAACAACAACGCATCGATGATTTAGAGCGCTGTTTGGCACTGTTTACGCGAAATAAACAGAAGTTTTTGCGTCGGTATGTGACAATGGATGAAACTTGGATCCACCACTATACTCCGGAATCAAATTGGCAGTCAGCTAAGTGGAGAGCAGCCAGTGAAAGTTGTCCGACCATAAATTCAACAGTCGGCCGGGAAGGTTAAGGGCCCTGTATTTTGGGATGTGCATGGTATAATATTCATCGATCACCTTGAAAAGGGAAAAACCATCAACATCGAATATTACACAGCGTTATTGGAGCGTTTGAAGGCAGAAATTGCAATAAAACGGCCCCATATGAAGAAGAAAAAAGTTCTCTTTCATCAGGACAATGCACCGTGTCACAAGTCGATGGTAACGATGGCCAAATTGCATGAGTTGAACTTCGAATTGCTTCAGCACCCACCGTATTCTCCAGATTTGGCCCCCAGTGACTATTGGCTGTTCGCAGACCTCAAAAAGATGCTCCAGGGAAAGAGATTTGGCTCCAATGAAGAAGTGATTGCCGAAACTAATTCCTATTTTGAAACCAAAGATAAATCGTTCTACACGGCTGGCATAGAAAAGTTAGGAAAGCATTGGAATGAATGTATCGCTCTTGAAGGAGACTATGTTGATGAATAAAGAAGAATTTTGGCAAACAAATGTTGTTTTAGTAGTTAGCCCGGGACTTATTGATCGATGTGTTATATGTTTCTGAAATGTGATAGCACTAAGTCATTGTTAATTAGGAATATTGCTAGGAGTGGAGGATTATTTGATCGAAATATTATTAAATTGGATATCATCAGAACATCTCTTTATTGGGGTAAGCAGGCATAATCGAAAGCCTTTCTTTCAGTTGTCCCTTATTCTACGATGATAGAGACATTGGTTATCCTTGCGATTCATAGGAAATGGAGGTGCATGGCCGTGCGGTAACACACTGGACTTCCATGTGGAAGGTCGCTAGTTTAAATCTTACACTGTGCTACTCCTCTCAAATCACACATTTTTCCGCCTAGTATTTGGCTTGGAGATATAATTACCTATGACTTGGGTCATATCTATTGTTTAAAAAAAAACATGCCAATGTACTCCGATCGTCTCACTTCAGTGTGCCATCAGACCCAGTAAGGTAGTGTGGAATGGATCACTCAAAAAAGAGAAAAAGGAAAGAAGCAAAAAAGCTCCATGGCACAACTTCGCTTTCCAGCTGAATTGACGTTGGAACGACGAAGACGATAGAAAATGGAGCATCTGTCTCCAACACTACATCTCAAAGGCATCTACCCATATCATGTTTCTTTCCCTTGTCATCCATCATCCATCCATATGTCCACTCCATACAGTGCTACGGAAAATATGAGAGATTTACCTAGATGGAGTATAGACTATTCAACCCATGTTTTATAAGTTGATTTAAAAAATAATCATTATCATTTTGACCTACAAATAAGATGAACTTTATACTACAAGATATATATTAGAATCTCAAAATATTGACTATTGAAAATTTTCCGTATGTCATATAGTATTATTCATTTTTCATTTTCTTCATCAAATGTAAACTGATTATTTAAATACTATCATTTGTAAATATCAAAAGTGCTGTGTATTGATTAATAGATTAGTAAAAATGTATTAACCAAATTAATAATAATGTGATAAGAATGATGTATTCATAGCAGATTATTAAAGATAAGAATGATGTATTGATAGCAGATTATTAAAAATTACTTGTAAACATTACAACTGCTTGTTTTTATTTTTCAGTACATTTGCTTCCAAACCTGATAGCTTTCGCTTTCACAATAATTGTCTTTCAATTTGCATTATGCCTGTGATATATAGGCAGACATCTAGATGTCTTCTTCTTAAAGTAGATTGTTGATCTGTTTTTTTTTCCTGCAATATTTATCCTTTAGTTCGGAAATTCTAGGATGAGTCCTGTGACAGCTCACAAATTTGCCCCAATATAACCTTACGTAATGTATTTACCTAAATAACTTGCTATTTATTAGAATTGAGGCTTATATTAAAGTTGATAAAATAATTAAAATTACTGAACATCTTTACAAGGTTGCATTGGGGCAAATTTGTGAGCTGTCACAGGACTCATCCTAGGAATAAATACATTATTCCCTATTTGTAGTCCTTGTATTTTTTTATTATAAAACATAATTTCTCGAATAAAAAAAATAAAACAAATTTTAGCTCTAGATTGGTATAATGGAATAAAATAAATAGTAAAATAACATTTATTTTGTTATATTATAAAAAAAGAATAACATAAAAATCAATTAAAAAAAATACACCATAGTCCTCCGTTAACCACGGTCGACCTCTTGTGATTTATTTTCCTCGTGCTGAATGAGTGCCACCAATGATGAAGGCAGACCTAACAAAGACCTGTAGATTCATCTAGTTACTCACATGTTGCACTAAGTATCTCGCTGCGATTGAATCGTTCCCAGTATCGCAGTATTTGGTTGAAATAGCCCTTATTTACTGTAATAATGCCCCCAAAAGGCAAGACTACCTGGTGACTCCGAGTCTGTGAAGAGACCTCGTAAAGTGTCTGAGATCCGAGGACTAATTAGAATGGCAAAGGTATTTATTTAGCTATGACAGGTCTGACTAAGATGTGTTATAATTTTAAGGATAGTTCCAGTATAAAAAAAATCTAATCAAAACACTTAATTTTAAAAATAATTCTGTAAAATATGAAAATAGAGAGAGCAGCTATGATATAAAACATTATAATATATAGAATGCTTCTATTTCTGCACTTCTTGGTGGCATGAGAGGTTAGGTTTCCGTAAAGTAAATACAGGCGGCCTTCGAATTTCGCACATAATTGGTTCCTGAAAATGTGTGCGAATGTTCGAAAGTAGAGAGATGTAAAAAAAACATCAAAAATTGTATTTTAAAATATTTATTCATCAATAATATTTATCTATCAATAGTATATTAAAAATATTTATTTATCAATATACATAATTAAGTTAACGAGGCGTGTTTAAGTGCTTTCAGGTTTTCTTTATAAACTTGTCAAGAGTTAGTTGAATACCACCTTTTTTTTCTTTTCTTGATAAAGAGTTCTATAATATGCTGTGTCTTTCTCAATCGCCCTACGTACTTGGGATATACGTTCTCCATTGGGATCACATTCTTCCATGATATTCACAAATTTGTCAAGATGCATGAAGGTTTCATTCATATTTTTGATTGTCAAATTCTTGACGATTTTATCAGCTTCTTCTTCCTCACTTTCATTGTGTATTTCATTTAATTCTTGTTGCTCAATTAAGTATTCATTTGACAGATGTACTGAGTGAAATTCAATCAACTCATTAACATCTTCGTTGTTGACGTCCAAGTTTAGTTCATTCATTAGGCTAACTATTTCATCTGTGATAGTTTCCGGAGTTTCTTCAAAATTTATAAAATCGCTCGTCATTTGTGGGCATAATTGTTTCCAGGAACCTTTCATTGTTGACTCTTTTATTTCAGCCTACGTGTCTCCAATATTGTTTATTGCGTTCCATATATTATAGCTCTTCCAAAAAAGAGGGAGCGACTGCATGGAAGCGAACAATTTTTGCATTTTCGACAAAAATCTTCAAAAAATTGAATTTTTAAAAATGTGCGAAATAGCGAAAGTCGAGGGCCGCCTTATTGTCACATTTGTTTCCGTACACTAAATATAAATTAATAATAATTTGTTTTATCACTGATAAAACAAATTTTAATGTCTTTATACCTCCACAATGTTAATGCCTTAACTATAAATAATATATAATGAATTATTTAAAATATCTAATTATTAATGGGAAACATTTTTAATATTTTTAGTTTTAGCATTAACATTGTGGAATTCATATTTATTTTAAAATAATAAAATTTTTTAACTATTTAATCGACTTGAAAATATATACTTCAACCCAACTAATTTCAAATCATAAACGACTCATCTTCAGGAATATTCCGCATTAATTAAGTCAGAATACCCTTGAAGATGAGTCGCATATGACTTGAAACTAGTTGGATTTAAATATATATTTTCAAATTGATTGAAAAGTGTTTCAATTTTTAATTATATTTGAATATCTTTTTTGTTTAAGTCTTGTCTGAGTTGTGCAGCATTGATGATCCAACCAGGTGAGAGCTGAAATTTGATTTCTTCAGACAAGTATGAGCCGTTTATGGGCTGAAAATGGTAGATTTACAAATATGCTCCATAATTGGGAATTAAGAAAAGTACTCGACTGGAATTATGGTGCTCCACATCAAACCATCAGATCCTTCCGGGAAGATATTGCAGAACTTCATCAGGTTATACTAGATGTTATTGCACGGTTGACAAAACTAAATTTAGACGTAAAGTATCTTTCAAATTGAGCGGTTTTTTTAATTCAATTTTTTTTAAATTCTTGAATAAAACACAATTTGCTTTGATTTCAAAAACTTTTTATTGGTCATTTAAGTATAATATATGACATTTAAACACAAATAACAATATCCACCTCTTGCGGCTCCACAGATCTCCACTCTTTTGTTAAAAATTTTTGATGACATTTTAGCATAATTGCAGTTCTAACTCACCAATAACGCTAATAATTTCGTCTTTTTGCTCAGGATTAATTAGGGGTCATTCTTATAGACCTGGCTTTTCACGTAATCCCAGAGAAAATAGTCCAATGGTGTCAGATCACATGATCTTGGTGGCCAATTAACATCACCGTTTCCGGAGATTACAATACATAGAATAATTCTCAATTTGAACGCGTTGTTGTATTGTATACGACTCCATTTTTATAAATGTCATACATTACACTTCTCAAATGTCACAAGACCCAGGCAAGTTCGCGACGCTATCTATGTTTTATCCAAGAATTTAAAAAAAATACGAACCAGGTTATATCTCTTTGGCAATACAAAATAGTCTCAGTATCTTCAAGAGAAGCTTGTGTACTGGTGGATCTTGATAGCAACTCACCTATATTTTGGATTCCTATAAACACTATTGACACACAGTAAACCTCATCAGTTTCAACTGACTTTTGACTTCAAGTTTCCTTAGTCACCTTATGCCAACACACGTACGCTGTGTGTGCCAAGTACGTGTCAAATACTACTAATCGGCATGACGGCAAACAATAATAATTAGTTCATAAACTATAATAATTAGTTCTAATAATTAGTTCATACTTAAATTGCATTGTGTTGGTGTCTCGTAAAGTTCTTTTCCTGCATTTTTATTTCGCTAGCTACTTGCCATATTTGTAGTAAAATTGTTCAAATTATTTAATTATATTTACATAAGCATTTGTTTATTTAGTATTTCAAGAGCATATTTTATTTTTCTTTAATATTATTTTGTATCGTTCCATTTGTTTTTATTAGGTATTGGTTGGTTATAGGTATTTATTGAGTGTTTGTATTGGGCATTTTTGAAATAAAATCTTTCATATGGACCTAAAAAGTTAGGAAAGAAACGAGGTATAATTGTCTCAATTGTAAAGGAGGTCTTTGTTTGCCAATGTTTTAAAATTTATCATACCAAAAGAGTGATTTGAAAAATAATTACATAAAATATCTACTTGGACAAAAATTTACACTTTGAAAAATGCAATTCAAAAATACTTGCATATTTTAGATATACACATGGAAAAAAAAATCTAAACGGGGGTTAATATTCAGATTCTCAACAATAATAATAAAAAAACAATTTATACAGCACTGTTTAAAAAGCAGACTCGTCAAGGGTACTCAATATGCGAGTTCAAATATATTCCTCCTTATTATCTTCCCAGTTTCGTTTATGGTGATGCCAACATCTTCAGCATGGGAGGAGTAGTCACTCCAGACTGGAGCTGCATATTCTGCTGCTGACTAGCAAAGTGCAAGAGCTGACACTCTCAATGTGCATGGTTGAGCTCTCCATAACATCCCAGTGAGTTTTCAAAATTATAACATTCAAAGTTAAAGCACTAATTCCACATGTAAATAATAACTCCAACTATTAAATTAAGAAGAATGTTAATAGGTAAGTATTAAATCACGTTTCATAATGAACTGTTAAATTTTTTAATTTACTTTACACTAATTATCGACAACCCATTGGAACTATTCAATAATTTTCTTCTGTATTTCTTAAAGATTTTACTAACAGGTTGAATGATTATAAATTCAGTATTTATTAAGGTATATTTAAAATTAAAACTCCAAATTTAAGAAGACATATAATTTTTTTTAATATTATTTATATAAGGCATTAACAATGTGGGGTTTAAACACATTGTAAATTGTTTTTATCAAACACTGTTTACTTCACTTTATGTAACGGTATAACCCTACCGGTTTCAAGGTTTTCTCTTCATCATCAGGGAGCACAAACAAGACCGAATTCTGCACTTCTAATGGTAAAATTCGGGATGGGGATTGTTGAAAATTCGAGTTAAGGATGGGGACAGTAGATAGAAGGAAAAAAGAGAATCCAATTGTTACTGAATTCAATTAATCTAGATTAGAAATGTTAAAACTTGACGCTATGTTTCAATCATATTATTAAGTGTGACCTATTTAAGGAATCTTTTGATGAAATCCTAAAAAGCAGTATGTACTAATATGACGACCTCTGTAGCCTAGTGGTAACATTCTTGACTTACACTCTGGGGTTTCAGGTTTGATTCCCGATGATACTAAAAAAAGGGTATCAATCTGGTGATAAGAGTTCGTCTGGTAACAATATTTGCACATGCTAAACCATAGTGTTGATACAACGTTCAATGACGAACTATGAGTTCTCTGCCTACTCCAGAGGTTCTAAAAACACAAAGGTTCGATAATTATTGCGACTGACGACAATATTATCTCTCGACTACGAACTTCAACATGCTGAAAACATTAATACAGATATATTTAAGGTTTTATATGCAGAAAAAAAAAACAATGGACATAAAATTATAGAACACCTTTTATGGGATAATAATGGACGCTTAGAAATAAATATGGCTTCAAATAAACATTTTATAGTTTTATTTCAATATTGATGTCAGTATTAAATAAAACTATAAAATGTTTATTTGAAGCAATAAAGAATATTTTTGTGTCATAAAATAATAATAAAATACAAAGCTATTACAGTAAAAGTCCGTCAATTAGAAAAATGACAATTTGTAATAAGAATTTTTACTATGCCGTTTTCTTAGTCCCGAAATCTACTTATCTTAATAAATTCTACTGTTCATTCTAAAAACCACGTAATTCGTAATGTTTTTTCGCCAAAAAGTATTTATAAATTCTTATAATTAGAAATTTTAGTAATTATTCCAGGATCAGAATAACTAATGCAATATACACCGGTGAGCATTTAAATTCTCAGGGCTCTCCACATATCCAAAGATTCCATATCGAAATATCTTAAGATTATTATCGTAAATATGGTGTTATGATTTTTTTTAATATAAACTATTACGTATTTTTTTTTATTTTACCATTAATAACTTCACAACTGTCAAAAACTGAATCCTAAATTATAAAATCGTAATCAAGTGGGCACCCAAATAAAAACTAGTGATATCATATTTATATTACACGTACAAACATGATTTTTAACAAACATGCAAACTTAATCTATGGCAACAAGTGATCATATCAAAATCAAACAAGTGACAATTCTAGTGTTTTTTTAGATCATACGCTTTAAGGTGATGAACACTAGTATGTATTGTCTTAATATTGTGGAAATATGTCAACAAACTTTACTTGATTCGCAAATTTCTAGACTCCAGTCTGTTTTCAATGCAGTTGCTAGGTTGATATATGGTAGTCATAAATTTTGCTATATTGGTCCACTTCTAAAAAGTCTAACATACACTGGCGTAACGTAATGTTAAAAAGTCTAACATACGCTTAAGTGTCACGAACGAATTGATTTCCAACTTTGTCTCTTTGTACTCCAGTCCCTCAATGAGATGTTTTGTTTCCATTGTATCTTTCTAAGGGATGTTTCTACAGAGAGAAGTGGAACTTTGAGGTCGATTTCTTTTTCATCTAATAAATTGATTGTTCCAAATCAATTCAATAGCGTGGGGTTATTATGAAAGAACTTTTGCCATTGCTGGACCTGTGGTGTGGAATGGTCTGCCTCCTAGTGTCAGAGATACGGGTGGCGTGTGCAGCTTTAGGAAGTGCTTAAAGACAACCATTTTTGGGAGATCTTATCAAAATTTATGAGTGGATTCGAATCCTGAGTCAGAGTGCATTTGAGAAAAGTTTGCTCTCTAAAAATTGTCATTTTATTATGACTATTATTGAGTTACAAATGGTCGCAGTATTTCTAGATGTTGGGAAGCACCAAACATATTAAAAGTGTTTAAATTTTTTATACATTCGAATAACTTTTTTGTTTAATTATTGTCTGAGTTTTGCAGCATTCACAATCCAACTAGGTGAGAGTTGAAATTTGATCTCTTAAGAAAACTGTGGTCAAGTATGAGCAAAACTATGGTTAAGTGCTCTATAATTTGGAATTGATAAAAGTACTCAACTGTAATTATGGTGTTCTACATCAAACCATCAGATCCTTCCGGGAAGATATTGAAGAATTTATACCGCAGCATATCCAGGCGTTGGAAAGTACCGAACAAATTTAAATTGTTTTTTTTAATGATTGTGTTATTAATTTTTTTTATGAAATTTGGTCCCTATCAATTTTGAATACATGGACTTTTACTGTATACAAATAAAATGACAGTACAATTGTATAAAAATAGTTCAAAAAGCAAAATGATAACTATTTATTAGTTTGTGCATGCGTTTGAGAAACTTGACAATTAACGAAATCAATACTATAAGTATTCAAGCTAAAGCATAAGCTCATATAAAAAAATAACAGAAACTTGAACCAAGTAATATATTTACATATATTAATCACACTCTGCTCGACTCTTCTATTCAAACATTTCGCTGTACTATATTACACTTTCATTGTACACAGTACAACCTGGCAGACTTATTGCTATGTAGCTCACTTCCAACTAATTAGAGGATGTTAGACACCTTCGGTCAAAGCCAGATTTGAGCCCATATGAAAAAAAAATCTGGGTTTTAAAGGGAATCGAAACCGCAATTCCCAGATTGGAAGATAGATATTCAGGCCATTAACATACATATATACCATCAAGCCATTTCCTTAACGGGGTAGGCAGAGAAGATAAAGTGTCATACTATTATATGTTGACACACATCCATACAACTTCAATGTTTTCCAACTTCACATATTTCTTTCTTTCAAAATATAATTTACTTGATCCAACCATACTTTCCTTGGTCTTCCTCTCACATTTGCATTATATATCCGTTTTGTTAGTCACATGCCCAAATCATCTCAGCGTGCCCTTCATCTTACTTAACACATGACCTTAAGTTAAGGCCACTGAGGTTATCATGGACTTGTTATGCACATCATCATCATTTTATACTTTCAAATCAGGAACAGGGGGAAACTACAAACACTTCCGTCCAGATCTGTCCATAGTCTACCCCTTCATATTCTTCTATCACGACAAGTCTGTGAATATCCCTGTCATAACACATAACATAGGATGGGTGTCTGATTCGATTCAGCGGAGCTCTTGACCAACTGCCTCACAGCATCCTCAATACGTGACCCAGTCACCTCCAGCGCCTCACCTTTATGACGGCTGTTGCTGCATCTGAAGACGAACGGTCTTATTCGTAACATGATCATACCGCTCGTGATCTTCCTAAGGTGGGCACATCAAACTTGTTTTGAATCATGGGCCACGTATATTATTTTGTATAAGGTTGAGGGTCGCATGTTCACAACATTAAAAAAAAAGGAAAATAAATTTATTTAGTTCTAAATAACTAATCTAATAGGACACTTTCCCTCTGATCACCAGCTTCTTCAGACTTTTGATATTCTTTCTGGCATTTGTTCTCAAAACTGAGAATTCATCTCTTATGTCTTCGTAACTTCTTTTCTGTCATAAAATTTATTTTAATTTATAATACATAAAAAATTTTATGACTACATCATTTATGAAAAAAACAACAGGTAATTTAAATTGGGCCATCAAATTATATGGGTCTGGGTTTACTGTCTTTCATTTGTCATATTCCCAGTAAACTAGGATTTTGCCTGTATCTTACATGGAAAAATACGAGTAAGTTGTTTTTTTTTCCGAATGTCGATCATACAAATAATTTAAAACCTAGAATGGAAATAATATTGATATATTCTTATCAGTTATTTTTATCGTGGTATTATAAATGAATTAAGAAAATATTAATTAAATATATCTAATCAAAAATATTAAAGTTATCGTTTGAAAAAGTGCGTAATTCATTTATAAATCATCATATATATATATATATATATATATATGTATATTGTGATAACGAAATCTTAGCGTTCACATTAAATGTAGCTCTATTGATATAAAAAGCGTTGATGCACACTGAATGAACACCATACATACTGTTTTATCATCACAAATAACTAGCATTATTTATTACAATTCCAGCGCAAAGGTTAAGAAAAGCACTAGCATTGATACGTAAGGAATATGTTACAATATATTATATATTCTCAGTTCCGTATTAGCCAGAATATTACGCAGGAGTTTCTTTTAGAAAAGTAACGATTTGTCAGTAATTTTTAAGGATGGAAATTCATTCAGTTTCAGCATTAGAGAAACTAAAAAGAACCATTCCAGAAAATGCAATATTTATATTGTTTAAAAACAATTGAACAATATATTTTCCCACTGGTTCTAGTGACGAACATCAATGGATAAACTGTTAAGAAGCTTGTTTATTCTAGGGGTTACGGGTTCGATTCCGATGAAGTTAAAAAAATAAACAAAAATTTCCCATTAGTCACGTTCGTCAACCAAGTTATTTTTACTATTACATGTGCAATAGTATTGTAAACACGTACTTGCCTACTCCAGTGGTTCTTAATCTGAAAGCTTGACTAATGGTCATTATAAATATAGATATATTGAAGACTACACCAACTAATGAATAAATTATCGCGCTAAATATATGATTGTCCAGAAAGCAGTTTTGTATTTCTCGAATAGACGTCATTAGGACTAAATTTTTGTGGCTAACTTCATTCCAAATATATTGAATGTGTATTAATATGAAAGGTTTAGCGCATTTTTTTTACCATTTTTTATGCAAATGGCTTGAGCAAAACAAAAAAAAGGTTTTTTTTTCATTGCTTTATTACTACTGTAAAGAAATATCTTGCAACACAAACAAGAAATATGTATAGTGTATGACAGTTATGTTGTAAGCTATTTGTGTGTCAAATGTGGTTTGTAAATTCCATAATGGTAATACGATACACTCCAAAGACGGTATCCGCTCTGAATGGCCGATTACCACTGATGACGACCAAATCAAGGATCCGATCATGAATAAGTAGAAATTCTACAACATGAGAGATTGCCTACGATTATCGAAAACCACATTTGATGAATCTTAATTACTTACAAATTCGATCTAAAAATAAAAAATTACTTTCCAAACATATTAAATAGAAAACAAAAAATGATAACATATTTTTTTTAATAACAGAATACTTTGGCTAGTACAGTACTGTTTTGGAATGTTGGAGACAAGTTTAAAAGGAAAAAAAAAAAACAAAAAATAAAAAACATTAAATTATGGAAAATATCAGTCGTTTTATTTAAAAAGTACGTGTTATATGATGTAAATGTGTAAACTTTCAAAATAAAAAAAAAATGTAGCAAAAACTATTACACACATCTGTAACAACAAGCTTTATTCATTATTTACATTATATTATCATTTATAACAATACATAAACCTGCGTTAAATGCTGCAATGTAAAAATAGTACAACTCATTCACATTGTACAGGAACGAACAAATAACCAAAAAGATGGAATAAATTAATAGGTTATTTTAATTTTCTATTGTTCACACAAAAATTTGAATATTTATGCAAAGTTGTTTCTTTATACAATTCTGATAAAAAGACAATACATTAATATTGAAATAAAAGATTAGATTTAGATACGAGGTTTTTTTTGGACTTATTTTATTGAAGATAAAAATGTATTAATTAAAAAAAATGTAATTAAAATCATCTTTATCCAATTCATTATTTCTATTTCAGATATGTCTATGAACATCACTTGACACTGGCGTATACTCCTTTATATATAGGAATTCACGGCCATTATTCAAGAAGTATGTCTTTGAATTTCAATATTCCATAGATAAAATAACTTTTATTTTTGGTTATTTGTTAGATTCCGTGTCGAGTGTGAATAAGCTCTAAATATTAATCTAATAAAAAAATATTCTACCTAAATTTAGGTAGTCTCTACTGAAAGAAAGTTTTCTTATTTAATTAAAAAAGTGTTTGATGGTTGCAGTGTATAAACCCAATGAGCTGCAATATTATTAAATCCACACCATGTTTTTTTATTAAACTTTACAAATATATAAATAAAAAAAAATCACTACAACACTCTTATCGTAATCTCTTGAAATCCATTCAGATGCTGTGCTTTCAAAGCGTTGTAAAAATGCTGTTGTAGACGGGGTGGCCATTACGCGAACAAAAATTTATACAGGATGGTGGCGATAATTCCTAGAATCAGGGGTATCGCCCAGGAGCCCAGTGAACTGCAACATAGCAACACCCGACACATTCAAACGAAAGCAAAAAGAGATAGATTTGTACAGTGGTGCCAGATAAAGAGGTCAACACATTTTGCACTGTGATTACATTCTTGATCTCGAGATGCAAACAAAGTATAAAATTATTTATTCCAATCTTTGAATGGTTAATTTTTTCCTCAAAAATCTGGCAACATTGTTGGGTAGCGAAAGAAGAGTTCTATATTAAAAATTTAGATGCCAAATTTAGTTAAAAATTGCTGATGTATAATTAGTATAAATAGGAAAAATAATTAAACAAATTCCTATTTATTTTGTAAGATACACATATCATAATTTGAGTTTGTATGCTTTATAAATAAGCAGAAAATTTTTTATTTGCTTAGAATACATTGGCATTCATGTTTATTCAATTTTCTGGCACCATTTAGTGATTGAAGGGTGTTTCAATGTAACATCTCTCGAATAGTGTGAAATAGAGAACCCTCTGGAATGGCTCCCAGCAACCAGCTTAACTACACTCCAAAGAGAGTCTGTCTACGCAATGATATTTAAAATAATTAAAATTTCAGCTATAGCTGAAATTTCAGCAAGTTAAAAATAAGTGAAATGTGTTTCAGATTATAAGTTTGGTTCAGATATAATTACTAAGTGTTTATAAAGGAACATTTCATAAAAATGTATAAAAAATTGCCAGTTAAAAAAAAATATTGTTTTAAAAAACAGGATGGGAATGTTAGTATAAGAAAATACATGGCACAAAAAAATATTATGCTAAGCAATAGGAAATGTTAATTAAAATAAATACTGTAGAACCTCAGTTCTCAAACTTCTCTCATCTTGAACAATACGGTTCTCAAACATATTATTTTGATTTAGATTTGAATCAAAACAATATTTTCGAGAACCTATTGCTTTGATTTTAATATAAAGGGTCTTTCAAATTGAGCGGTTTTTTTTAAATTCTTGGATAAAACACAGATGGCGTCGCGAACTTGCCTGGGTCTTATGACATTTGAGAAGTGTAATGTATGATATTTATAAAAATGGAGTCGTATACAATATAACAACACGTTTAAATTGAGAATTATTGTATCTATTGTAATCTCCGGAAATGGTGATGTTAATTGGCCACCAAGATCATGTGATCTGTCACCGTTGGACTATTTTCTCTGGGGTTACGTGAATAGCCACGTCTATAAGAATGACCCCCGATCAATTCCTGAGCTGAAGAACGAAATTATTCGCGTTATTGGTGAGTTAGAATTGCAATTATGCCAAAATGTCATCGAAAATTTTGACAAAAGAGTGGACATCTGCGGAGCTGCAAGAGGTGGACATTTGGCGGATATTGTTTATTGTGTTTAAATGGCATATATTATACTTCAATAACTAATAAAAAGTTTTTTGAAATCAAAGCAAAATGTGTTTTATTCAAGAGTTAAAAAAAAATTATCAAAAAAACCCCTCCATTAGAAAGACCCTATATATTTATAATCAATACAATATGTTCGAGAACTGAATTGTTCCGAGAACCAAGGTTACACTGTATTAGAAATTAAAAAAATGCATTAACATAAACAGTCGATATTAATGTGAATAATTTTAGTCATTATTCGTCACGTACAATGCATCCGAAACAATAAAACTGTCCTTGAAGCTAAAAAAAGAGATCACACGATAAACCAACGGGAAAAGGGTCAACAAAGGTGATGGATCATTAGAAATAGATACATCATACAGAAGACTAAAGCTCTTAAAGAGTTGTATGAATTGGCAATTTCAGTAATTCAATTTTTTAGCACCATCATAATACGCCATGAGGCTTCACTATTGAAAAAAAAAACAAGAATAAATTTTTTCTATCTCGTAAAAACATATTTTGTAAAGTTTAAATTTTCTCAATCGTCAAACTTGAGCATATTTAATAACAATTACTTGTTTATTCCACTATTTACGTTAATCCCCGTAACACATGTTTATATCTCTCTTCAAGCAGAATGATCTCGGTTCGTTACAAGAGCAATGTTTTTGTGTCACTTGCGGAAAAGGTTTGTGTGAGCTCTTGAATGTGGTGTTTTATATTTATATATCTTTTTGTTTTCATTTTTATGATTATGTGCGGTACATTGTGTGATGAATGTTTTTGGTCTGTCTGGAGTGATGAAGTGTGAGGAGTTTGATTTCGCGTGATGTATACATATGTAATTGAGTGTCACTGTTTGTCAGGTTGATGAGAATGTGCAACGGGGTTTTATATAATAAAAAATCGGAAAGAAGTATCGATTTATTTTTTCACGCTATATGTCCTCAGTGAGATACAGGCAAAAGCCTAGTTTACTGGGGACACGACAAATGAAAGGCACCAAACCCAGATCCATTAAAATTGTGTCCCAATTAAATTGCCTGTTGTTTTTTCGCAAATTATGTATATTTCTTGTCATGTGTAAAATAAATTAATAAAAATAAAATAAATGTTTCATCGGAAGTGTGTGTGATCTACTGACCCTAAGGATGTTTTTAATCAAACCTAGATCATTCCACTTGAAGGGAGAGAAACGTGTCACGGGAATTAATGTCACTAGTGGAATAACAAAGTAATTTATTATTAATTATTTAAATATGTGAATCTTTTGCTAATATTGCAAATAGATTAATTAATATATATGTATACTTTCACCAAAATGCGTGCATTAGATATATACAGTAGTGTGCGAATTAATGTGAACAAAGACAAAATAGTTGAAACAAGTGTTTACTAGCCATATAAAGTTCAAATATTTTTTGAAATCATTCAAATATTCATTATTTTTATAAGGAATATGTCCACCTTCAGCTTTTATAACTTCTTGAACACATTTTGACAGAGATTCAATCAGTTTTATGCAGTTCTCCAATATTTGCTCATCCCGAAAAACTACACGTTAATTTTCCAGCCAGTCTGTTTTCCAGGTCCTGGCTTCCTGGCTTTACAAATAGCGCGTTCATTTTCAACTGGATTTATATTAGATGGTTATATTGTTTTCTAAGAAATAATTATCTTAGATTCACGGTACGATGCAGAATTTTGCTAGAATACTGCTTCTCCATTTATATTACCTTTCTCCAGCTCATTTATCAATCTTATGCTGGTTCACTTGTTCCTATTATTGTAATGATGAATAGTCAGAAATATAAACAACTTTCTCCAAGTCATTTATCAATCTTATGCTGGTTCACTTGTTCCTATTATTGTAATGATGAATAGTCAGAAATATAAACAACTTTCTCCAAGTCATTTATCAATCTAATGCTGGTTCACTTGTTCCTATTATTGTAATGATGAATAGTCAGAAATATAAACAACTACTCGACATGAGATTGATAAATGAACTGGAGAAAGTCAATATAAACGGAGAAGCAGTATTCCAGCAAGATTCTACCCCGTGCCACAAATCTAAGATGATGATTAGCTATTTCCAAGAAAACAAAATTACCCTTTTGGATAGACCAGGAAACATACCTGATATCCGATTGAAAATTTATGGGCTGTTTTGAAAGCCTGGATCTGGAAAATAGACTGTACAACAAAACATGAGATGATTGAAGCAGTAACTAAAGTGTGGTTTCAGAATAAGCTAATATTGCAAAACTACTAAAAACTTCAAATAATGAACATTTAAATTATTTAAAAATATGTTAGGACTTTTTATCAGGTCTGTAAATATGAAACTGGATTTTTTTATAGAAAATACACATTTATTGTATGAAAATGGTAAAAAATATTTTATTCAAAGTATTGCCCATCGCTAGCTACACATTTATCCCATCTCTCTGGCGATTTGTGGGTGCCACACCAAAAAAACTGTTGCTCTTTTGAGGCAAACCAATCATCGAGCCATTTTCGAAAGAAGTGAAGCGTTGCTCAGCAAGTGACTGTCCCATCGATGCAAATAAGTAGTAATCAGATGGAGCCAAGTCTGATGAGTAAGCCGAATGTCTTACTATTTGCACACTAAACGCCTCAAAGGTATTTGCCAACTAAAAGCCTAATCGTTTCCTTGACCGGTGTTGCTGTGTGCGATGGTGCATTATTATGAAGCAAAATCACTTTGTGTTGCCTCTTTTGATATTCTGATCGTATTTCACGCAATGCTTGGTTCAAATCCATCATTTGTTGTACACATTAAATGTTTCGCCAGGTTTTAGCAGCTCATAATAGATAACACCCTTCTGATCCCACCTAACACAGAGCATTTTCTTCCGTCCATAGTGATTTGGCCTTGCAGTCGATGTCGCTGGTTTGCTTGGAGTTACCCATGATTTTTTACGCTTAGGATTCTCTAAATATATCCATTTTTCATCGCCAGTCACAATTCGATGGAGAAATAATTTTCTTTTGTACCTGGCGAACAGCATTTTGCAAGTGGTTTTTCGGTTTTACTGCTGTCTTTCATTCAGTTCATGTGAAACCCATTTTCCCACCTTCTGGATCTTTCCCATGGCTTTCAAACGTATGAAGACGGCTTCTCGTGTCACATTTAATTGATCCGCGAGTTGTTGTTGCGTTTGAGCATCATCCTCATCCAACAATGTTTGCGATTCGGCATCTTCAAACTTTCTCGCTGGTCTTCCACGTTCTTTGTTTATCACGTCAAAATTGCTACTTTTGAATTTTTTAAACCACTCAAAGCACTGTGATTTACCAAGAGCATGTTCATCGTAAGCTTCGACAAGCATTCAATGGTAACAGAAAATCAATGTTGTCCGCAAATCGTAGTTTTCAGGCACAAAAACACACATGTTCAACGCTATGAAAACATATGTAGTTGTATTAAACTTGTATTGTTGTGAGTTAGAAGTCTGACAAATGTAAACACAAGAAAAAAGCGCCAATGACGCGGTTTGACAGTCACTATATTGACAACTAGAGCCATCTATGAGCAAATTCCGGTTTCATATTTACAGACCTGGTATGGGTAATAAACGCTTGTTTCAACTATTTTATCTTTGTTCATATGAATTCGCACACTATTGTAAGTGCCATCACCAATCAAATCACTTGCCCTATCCAAAGCACAGTAATGTTGAAATCAATAAATTTGAATTAATTTAAATATATGTATACTCGCCACTATTTATCATCTACATAAATCATAAATATTTAATACACACAGCGAGTCTTTGTTAAAATTCCGAAGTTACTTGTTTGTGTGTCTTTGACTAAATTAACAATTTCACTCGAGTCTAACTTCTAGTGTTTGATGTAACGTTATGGAAAATTTGAATCTGATAAATTAACAAAACCTCGGAAACCCTGAACCCTGACACAAATAATGAGCGAGACATTTCCATTGTAACCGAATACCCAGTGTTCCTTTGTTACGTTCATTCGCATAAGAAAATTAACAGTATTCATGGATATTATTGGATTAGTGGCGGCTCGTGGATATCCTAAAAAAGAAAAGTTATTTTATTACACTTTCGTACAACCTGTTAGATTTATTACCCTGTGGTAAAGGCTGTGTGTATGAATAGAAGGGTGTGGAGATTTCCCCTCTACGTATATCCCAAAACGAATATAGTGTAATGGTATTTTATTACACTTTCATTGTACACAGTACAACCTGGTGAATTTATTGCCATATGATGATGTTTTATTACTTTTATTGTATACAGTACAACCTAGTGAATTTATTGCCATATGATGATATTTTATTACACTTTCATTGTATACATCACAATATGGTGAATTTATTGCCATGTGATGGTATTTTATTACACTTTCGTTGTATACAGTACAACCTAGTGAATTTATTGCAATGTGATGGTATTTATTACACTTTCATTGTATACAGTACAATATGGTGAATTTATTGCCATGTGATGGTATTTATTACACTTTCATTGTATACAGTACAATATGGTGAATTTATTGCAATGTGATGGTATTTTATTACAGTTTTGTTGTATACAGTACAATATGGTGAATTTATTGGCATATGTCAAAGGATGTATGCTTGGATAGAAAAGCATAAAGGTTTTTTCTCTTCACATACCTCAAAAGGGAGATGAAGTGATGGTTTTGTATTACACTTTAGTTGTATATAGTACAACCATACAGATTTATCATCTTGTTTCAATCTTTTCCAAACAATTAAAAAAACGTTTGTTTTACTTTGTGATGACAATTTTATATTTTGTATTCATCACTGTTTTATTTGAGTACACTACCGGTTTCAAAGTCCTCCGTCTTCCTCGTCAGGTGAAGTTGAACTTCAAGTGATTTTTTTTATTTATTTATAGTTAAAAAGATGTTACAAGAGGCATTAAGTAAAAATCAGATTGGAACCTTTTTTAAATAAATTTCGTTCCAAAGGGAACTAAACCCGTAATCTCAAGATTGGAAGCCGAGAACATTTCATAAATCTTTAACAGATGATTATATCTGCTCTCACATTCTTAATATTTTTTTAAGAATTCGATATATGAAAAAAAAATATAGCACCATCGTGATTTAAAATAAAAATATTCAGCAGTTAATGTGTTAAAAATGTTCTGGCAACACTCACCATCTATAAAAACGAGAAGATTCTGATTAAAGTGTGATAGATAGTATAACATATGTATCTTAAATAAAAGACTAAACTTTTAGATGGGAATTCTCTGCAATGGTCTGTTTGTGTCTATGCAAGAAAATAGCAACACATCAAATATGATAATGTTATTTGTCTATGGATTAAGTTGGAAAACAAAGGTACTAAATGTATATTATCTGTTCTATTTTAGCACTTGCTGCCTCTTATAAACGTAGCTTAATGATAAAATATGAAAAAGTGAACGAAAGACAAAATACTCGGCATCTTAAACTTATGTTAGAAGATAATTTTCAAGTCATATATGAAACATGTACATGGAAATATATAGATAGGAGCCGAATAAAGCTGTAGAAATGCATGCATTGAGAAGAATACGTGAATGTAAGTAACAATGTATGACAGAATAGGGAATGAGGTGATACGGAACGAATGTGAACTTAAGGCTGATGTGTTAAGTAAGTCTTTGCTACCATCACTCGGCATGGCGTGTATTGACGTAAAATTTTATTCGCGGTTAATGTGTTAAAGAGAGAAATTTCAAAAAGCATAAATTTTTTTATTTTGCACGTATTGGATTTTGACCACAGACTAAGAAAAGTCAATTCTTAACCTTAGCAATAATAAAAGTCCAATTTGACCTGTTTATTTATAATACTTAATATTATATATAGTTTTAAAAACTGTCTTGATATTTGCTTAACTTATCCCGTAGGACTGATCACCCGTCCCCCTATCATGAGGTCTTTATAATAATCACGATATCTGCAGCTTTTGTTAGGTCCAATTGTCTAGTTTACAAGTTTACTTCTATTCCATTAGTGACATCCAGATCTCAATGCAGTTAAATTTTAGTGACGCTTATGACCTGCCTATTCCTAATTAGTGGCGTTTAAGAGCTACCTTTTACAAATAAGCGGTATCTTTGAGCTTCAATTTAAAAATTAGTGGCACTTATGAGCTGCCTTTTACAAATTAGTGGCGCTTATGAGCTGCCTTTTACAAATTGGTGGCGCTTATGAGTTGCCGTTTACAAATTGGTGGCACTTATAAGCTGCCTTTTACAAATTGGTGGCACTTATGAGCTGCCTTTTACAAATTGGTGGCACTTATGAGCTGCCTTTTACAAATTAGTGGCATTTATGAGCTGTTTTTTACGTATTAAAAATTAGAACGCTCTTATGCTGACTTTTTATTGGGAAACAGTGTTATACAAATCGTCTAAACATATGTAAAGTGCATGCAATACTTAAAGCTTCAATTAAACTTTACTATTAAATGATATTTAATATTTAGAAATATCACAACATTTATTTGATATTACAAAGAGACACAACAATGATATCATGCAAGTTTTTCATCATCCTGCCTCATCAAGAGATCTTAATAATAATTACAATATGTACCCATCCTAGTAACATAAGGTGACATGTTATCTATTAGTGACATCATAATTCAAATGTCAGTGCTCAATTATTTTGTGGCGCTTATGAGGAGCCTTTTACAAATTAGTAGTGCTTATGAGCTGCTATTTACAAATTAATAACGCTTATAAGCTACCTTTTACAATTAATGGCGCTTATAAGCTACTTTACAAATTAAAGGTGCTTACGCACTGCTTTTTACAAATTAGTGATGCTTATAAGCTATCTTTTACAAATTCATAGCGCTTACGAGCTGCTGTTTACAAAATAATAGTGCTTATAGGCTTCTTTTTCTTCCCAGTGTCATGTCAGGTCCCCCCAACGCTGAATATCGCCTGAGATCTCCAGCGCCCCTTATGCCAGTCCAAAAATGTATATTGCGGAGCCAGAAGATTTGCCTCCTGCCAACACCTCTTCGGCCTTCCATTTTGCCTTGGATTATCAGGTGCAGTAATTTGTACTTTGCTCCTTTAAGTACATGACCCATGTAGGACACCTTTCGGATTTTAATATTAGTCTCTATCAACTTTGGCTCTTTGAAGAACCCTTGTGTTGCTGACCATATCCGTCCAGGGTATCCGTAGCATTCTCCGGTGCATCCACATTTCGAATGCTTCCAGTCGGCTCATACCACCAACTTTGAGGGTCCATGATTCCGCTCCATGCAATAACACTGACCAAACGTAGCATTTGACTAACCGTTGTCGAAGTTTCAAGTTTAGATTATCATCGCAGAATACGCTTCTCATTTTATTAAAAGCCGCACGAGATGATTCAATTTAAAGGCTGCCTTTTATAAATAAGTGGCGCTTGTAAGCTACCTTTTACAAATTAGCAGCGCTAATGACAAGTTGATATTTTATAAGAAACAGCGCTATACAAGTTATCTATTTATGTTATACCTAACTAAATCTCCAATAAAATTTTACTATAAAAATATTAATTTAAAGCATAATATTAATTTAAATATTGAACATACCACAACATTTAATTCAGATTAGCAACAATACAACAATAATAGCATGCAGTTGAAATAAGACTTCCTAATAGTAGCTCTTTATAAAATCAGTTTAGATTCTAGGTAGGATTAGTTAAAGGTATATATATATATATATATATATATATATATATATATATATATATATATATATATATATATATATATATATATATATATATATATATATATATATATATATATATATATATATATATATATATATATATATATATATATATATATATATATATATATATATATATTTCTGCAAAAGGAAAGTGCCATGAAAAAAGGGTACAGTAAAAGTCTGTTAATTCAAAATTCAGATGAGAAAATTTTATAAAAAAATTGGATTACGAATTGCACGATCCCCAAAAAATAACAAGAACATCGCGGCAATTTTTTCTTACTATAAAAATAACGTAAGCCAAGTAAAGTTTCATCGACATATTGAGACATAATAACATATTTAATGGTAAAATAAACAAAAAAAGAAGTAATATTCTTCATGTGCAGCCAAAGTGTACAAATTAAACATACTACAATAACACATCCATGCACGTAAAATACAAACATTGAACCAGTCATGAAGAACTTACAACTAAGAAAGGTCACGTTCCAATCTTTGATAATCTCCGTGTCCCAGATAGTTCTTAGGACAGTCATTCTGTCTAGTAAACTGTTCTTATTTATTTATTCGTATGGTACCCTTTAACACAACCTAATTGGTGATTCATAAGTATTGAAAAGTGTAGCCAGGAAACAACACTGTCTTCTATCCCATTCATCAAGTCTTTGGGTTTGGTATCTATTAAGTAGGCATAGAACTCACCGTTCGTCATCACACATGTTAGCAATATTAACTCACGCGTGAACACTCACAAATCTCTAACGCTTTTGAGTAATTGTTACCAGATGAACTCTTTTATCAGACTGGGGCCATTTATGACAACCAAAACAAAATGTTGATAAAGAATAACCAACATTTTATGACACGAGAGATTACTGCTACTGAATATATTGAAAACCACCATCCACGAGCATTTGATGGTTTTTGGCTACGTGAACCGCTACGATGTTTGGGTGCCACACAGTTTGAGTAAAAAACTTTAATGTTGAAGAGAAGTGGTTGTGGGGTAAACAAGGTGAACCACCTTTAACTATCCTGAAAGCTCTTCTTCATCTGAATAATGTCATGTTATGTATCTGATGGGATCGGAAGGGAATCATCTACTATGAGTTACTACCACACAACTAGATGATCAATTCAGATAAATTCTACACGCAATCGGACCGATTGAAGACAACAATCTATTAATATCATCAAGAATTAGCTAATTAAGGGCATCATTTTTCAATAGGATTGTGTCAGATCTCGCGTCTTTTTGCAGACCACACAAAAATTGGTGCAGCTGAGCTGAGACGTCCTACCCTACGCCACATATTCACCAGACTTAACACCCTCCAATTACCACTGATTCTGATCCCTACAGAATTACTTTAAGGGGTACAACTACACTTCTCTAGAGACTTGCACAAATCACCTGGAACCGTTTTTTGTCCATAAATATGCGACGTTCTGGAATTTTAAAATTGCTCGAAAAATGGCATAAGGTAGCGGAACCAAACAGTGCATATGTTACAGACTAATGTTACATCTAAATATAAATTTTTTGTGTTTGAATTAAAAACCTAAAACCACGAAATAACCTTTCAGATTACCCAATATGTTTGTTCAATGTTTACTCTCAACCATGCCTTGAAAAACTTAGTTAGGAATCCCCACACACAACTATGAATTTTACAGTTAATTTAACAATGAAATTAATTGCAAATGTGAGCATGCTACAGAATTCTTGTTTTAGATCAATAATCAAATCATAAATTATTGCAACTATGTTATCCAAAGAGATGATGAAATAATGCAATTATATTTGCTCAACATGTTTAAACAACAAAGCATAGACATCTACGCTTTTTATTTATGATAGATAAAGAACAGTACTGTTTATATTTGTCAAGTGTTTAAAAACATGAGTTAATGTTAACAAAACAATCATCTATGTTTAACACAATTTTAGTCTATTTTTTCATCTGAATAATGAAGGAGTATATGCCAGTGTTAAGTAATGAATTTTAATCATTCATAGAGCAAGACTGTCATTTTTTATATATAACATATATGAAGGAGTATACGACAGTGTTAGGCTATAAATTTTAGTCATTCATAGAGCAAAATCACTCACTTTTTATATACAAGTTTATTTTTGTAGAAAATACTCGTGTTTCTTTGAAAAGTCCAATTCAAAACAAATATAGCCGATTACCCACAGCAAATCGGTCAATCGTTTAAAATGAGAGATGCCTTTACAATAAAATTCAATTAAAGAAAAAAGAGTATTAAGGTTGGTTTATACCTAACAGAAAAGACTATATTTGTTAAAACGGAAATATTATTTATTATCTGTCATTGATAACATGTTATAAATTAAATATATCTACATTTTTTTAAATAAACATGATAAAACTAAATGTAGATTTTGGACCCAAGATAATCATAATTTTTTTTATTCGTTTACATTAATGCATCAACATACATATACACACATATATACAGGTCAAATCGTATTATACCGAAATTTTCAGAGAAGTGATAATTTTTTTGTCGAATCAATATGTTTAATGAATACATTTTAATGAAATAATTTTTTCAGTACAACGAACACTTTTCAGTTGAAAATAGCTGCGGAGAGGGTCCAAAGAAATGGGCGTGGATAACATGAGCTGAATTTAACGAATGGTTAATGAATTTGGATGCTTAAATGAAAAGATAAACCAAAATCTTATTTAATTGATAATTGCTCAGTACATAATTTAACATGCGAGCTAGAAAAAGTTCAAGTTGAATTTTTACCTCCAAATTGTACAACATTTCTGCAACCTTTGGATAAATGCTCAGCACATAATTTAACATGTGAGCTAGTTAGTATACATTCAAGTTGAATTTTTACATCCAAATTGTACAGCATTTCTGCAACCTTTGGATTTTTACATCCAAATTGTACAGCATTTCTGCAACCTTTGGTTGATTGATAAATGCTCAACACATAATTTAACATGTGAGCTAGTTAGTATACATTCAAGTTGAATTTTTACATCCAAATTGTACAGCATTTCTGCAGCCTTTGGATCTAGATTGATAAATGCTCAGCACATAATTTAACATGTGAGCTAGTTAGTATACATTCAAGTTGAATTTTTACATCCAAATTGTACAGCATTTCTGCAACCTTTGGTTGATTGATAAATGCTTAACACATAATTTAACATGTGAGCTAGTTAGTATACATACAAGTTGAATTTTTACATCCAAATTGTACAGCATTTCTGCAACCTTTGGATCTAGATTGATAAATGCTCAACACATAATTTAACATGTAAGCTAGTTAGTATACATTCAAGTTGAATTTTTACATCAAAATTGTACAGCATTATTGCAACCTCTGAATCTGGGAATTATATGTGAAAAGAAAATGCATTACGGTAGTCAACTTATCAAAACGTTGTTAATGAACCTTGTTTTATTAATTGGACGATAATAAAATATGTATGTTCAAGAATCATCTGATATGGTTCGAGCAGTTTGGAGGCCAGTCAATGAGGGTCAATAATTTTCAGGTATTGTCTCAATTCTTCGAGATAACGATGACGCAATTCAGATGACTGGAACAGATACAAGTACAGTTGTAATGTACCTGGAAAATGAAGTACAAGATATGTGGAATTCTGTGATTGCTGATACACGTGTAAATTATGATAGTAATATTGTAATTTAATGATTGCGAACGAGCTGACTGAAATACATTATTGAAAATAAGCAGTTATCTACGAGTACATCTATTGCAATCTTAACTTAGATTAGCGAAGAGAATGATAGTGAAAATGGAGTTATGCCACCTGATATGAAGGTTACACTTTCGGAAGTATGAATTGATTGAAAAAGTTTCAAGATTATCTATCAATCATAGAAATATTTTTCGATAATCACGTGTATTAAAAATTTGATTATGTATACTGCTAAGAAAAATTCACTACAGCGAAAATAACACAATTATTTGAAAAAAATTTATTGTACAACTTGTTTTCTGAAATAAAACAGTTCTTTTAAATAAAATATTTTTCTCTCATATAAAAATGAAATTTCTGTATAATAAAATATATCTTATGGTCCCATGAATTTTGCTATAATGGGATTTGGCCTGTATGCATTACATTTTCTTTTTGGAAAAACTACAAATGTTGAACTACAAACCATGTCACAATTTATTAATCAATTTTACTTTAGCCACACGACAAATAAAAAACATTTAGAAAAATAATGTTTAGAACATAAAAAAAATTCTTTAACCTCTTCAGATCTGGCGTCCTTTATAAAGGACACAAAGTTCATATGCACTGTAAACAACTTTGTGGTATATTTCTGTTCCCAATGGTAACAAATGAAGTGTAGGATTCTGTATTATCGACGTTGAATGTTTTGGGCGCCATTTATCTAAACTAATACGACACAATGTTGCATTTAGTGTAAATAATACACTCACAAGCAAGAATATTTTTTTAAAACCTTAGAATTAATTCAGATTAAAATATTAAATATATTTTTTTTTATTGTCTTGTCATCTGTAAATGATATCTGTGACATTGTACTTCTTGCATATAGATATATCATATATTCAAACTTGTTAAATGTTGTTTAAATAACAGTCTAATCAAACAACAGTCTTTGAATGCCACCAGAATCGCAAGTTTAAGTAAATAATTCATGATTCATTTAATCTAGGCATAATATTTTTTAGTCCTCTTTAAAGTTTTTAGTAACTCTTTAAATTATTCGGCAGAAACACTATAGATATTCTTAATTAAAACTAATTAATTAATTAATATGCAAGACTTTTTTAAGTGGAAAAAAACAGTATTTTTTTTCCACTTATTACAAAGATCACCGAAGCAATTGTTTCTACCTTCTATCTCAAGGCTATCTTCAGATGGAATGATTCTAGTTTGTTCGAAGACCAATATTTAGATCAAATTGGTATCATGTTCCATCGGAATCGTGTGTGATCTAATGACCTAAGGCAAAAAATATAATAAGAGGTAATTTTTTTTGTATCTTAAGTTATTTATTCCAATTTTATTATTGTGTTTCTAAATTCATTGTTTTATATGACCTTTTGACATATTATGTAAAAGATTTTAACTAATTTGTCTGAAAGTATGATTTGTCTCAATAATATAGTTTGCAAATTCTAAAAAATTGCTATTGGATAGACAACACTTACACTTGAGAAAAAGTAGGATAGTCCGTGTGACATTTGAAATATCATTTCTCAAAGGGATGGAGTAAAATAGTTTTTTTTTTTACAAATCGAATGGTTTTTTTATAAATCGAAAAATTGTTTTTCTCTAAGCCGACGTTTTAATTCCTAATTATCATTATACTGACTTTCTAATGTATTTTATGATTTGTATATATCTTTAAATAGGCCAAGATCCACCATGAATTAATACTAATTACGAACATTTAATTTTATGTATAAAAAAAATCGAAAATCCAATTATCGTATACCCCATCCCTAGCCAATGCAGACTAACGTAGTGACTTTTGACGAACATTGCCAAATATTATTTGATTTAAAAAAACTGACATATTTTTGCTAATTTGTAACAAGATGTATTAATTTGTCATTATTGTTAGTTTTATGTAATGTATTTACCTAAATAACTTGCTATTTATTAGAATTGAGGCTTATATTAAAGTTGATAAAATAATTAAAATTACTGAATGTTGTTACAGGGTTGTATTGGGGCAAATTTGTGAACTGTCACAGGGACCATGCTACAGTTTCTCAAGTATAGGAATAATGAAGCTTTTGTTTTAGTGCAAGGCTTTATAATTATTATTTTATCATCAGATTAAAGTTACGAACTGTAAAAAAACAAAGTGGGGGTAAGAGTGACGGAGATGAAACTTTTGTTTTAGCTTGTTTTTTAATGCTTTTTGAGATGTTCATTTTGATTTTTTTCTCTTTTCTTCTTAAATCCCGCTGTATTTTTTATTGAATCTTGTGAAAATGATTTCAAAGTGTAAACATATATCGAAGAAAAATATTGATATATGGATGTCCAACAAGACATAAGCAATTACAGTACCCGGCGGTAAGTAATACACATAGTTTGTAGAGCGTCGTCTCTGTCGCACGATGCGCTAATAGTCCGGTCGAGTAACAACTGACAAATAGCAACGGAACACGTGTATAAATTACAGAGACTACGCTCTACAAACGATGTGTTTTACTTACTGCCGGGTACTGTACTTAATTTGTTGGATCCGGAACACATAACACTTAATAAGTAATGCCATATTTCACATATTTGTGATTTTCTTATGTGTATAGCTCCGGGCCGGCCCGAGCCAGCTGCTAAGGGTACAGTTACAGATGACAGATAAATAAAAATTATGACAGATAAATAAAAATTATGACAGATAAACAAAAATTATGACAAATAATAATTATGACAGACAAATAAAAAGATTTAGTTTAGCTAATTAATTTGGTCCCAGCTTATTTTAAATTTGCAACCTCTAGTTCTTGTTAATTGTTTATTTTGAAACAGTTAATGCTTTTCAGGTGTCATTAAATTGTGATTTTAAATACACTCGGTAAGTGACCGAGCTTGTTCATTGAATAAAATTTATGACAAATCGATCTATTGCATACATCCATTCGTGGCAATTGTGAAATAAATAAATACATTTTAAATGGATCTTTTATGGGTGAAAATATTTGGACAATACTTTGCCTGTTTTTAATCCTTACGTATATTTATTTCAACAGTCAAATGACCTTTCGATACAAATATTGAAAAACAACAACATATAGAATTTAACATTAAAATTTAAGCAGTGTTATAAAATAGACAAAAATCGTACAAGTCGAACAACACAACAAACCAAATCAATACAATTCAATCAATTCATCCCGGCAAGAATAACTTTTTCTTTTTACTCCTGTTTGTAGCTAAGGCCTTATGAAAACCGATATTGATTACCCAATCTGTGCAGTCTTACTATACAAGAGTTGTACAAATAATAATTAGTTGCAACCACTTCACTATGGAACAAAACATTTTGCCGAGTGGGCCTACAAAGAACGTGTAACATGACAAGCTGATTTAGTTTTGGACTATTGAAATATGAGTGAGGTCAACCATCTTTTTTTATGTCTGGCAAGGTTGTAAGCCTCGTCATTTTCAACAATATCAAATTAAATGTAGACATCAATAAATAAATGTAGACATCAATAAATAAATGTAGATATCCATAAATAAATAAGAAACTGCACCGAACCCCGCAATTTTTCAGGCCGGCTCTGATATAACGGATCTTGTAGGAGGAAAATGATGCTTTCAATGACAAATCAAAAAAGATAAAAATATTTTTTTAACAAAATGCTACAGATATAATTATTATAAATAATAAATAAATGCTTTGCAATACAAACGTTAAAAGATGAATTTAGATTAAATGTTTTACAGTAAAGAAATCAATTATTTACAAATATCAGTATAATCATTTTTTTTATCACAAATATCAAAACTTTATAAGATGTATTTTATTTAATCTGAAATTAATTTTTCTCTTATCAATTGTCAACCATTTTGTTCTTGTTAATATTTGTACGAACATAATTAAAGATTACTTAGCTAGAACAAAACACAATTAAACTTTATAAAATAAAAAGTATATCACTGCATAACATCAAAGCAGGGACATAATTTTGAAATTAACATCAGCATGTTTTCTTTTTTGAAAGAAAAGATATGACTGATGACAAAGTTATTTTTATACCATCAAATATTAAGCGGAAAAAATGGTAGTGCTATTCGAGGGGAGTTGCACAGTTTGGGTAGTGAGCCGACAAACTTCCGTACGGAAATCCAGTTCAAAAAGTCAGCATATTATAAAAATGATGTTCTTAATACATTAATTACCAACTTAATAGTAGTCAAGTACCCCCATAAAGTGTTTTTAACCTATTAAGGGGGTCTTCTCATTTGAAATTTTCAAAAAATCGAATTTTTTTTTCACTTCATTTTTCTATAATCCTTTCTGAATAATTTTCAGTAAGAAATGTTCAAAAATCTCGAAAATTCGAATAATTATGAAGGTTTATAGTCGAGTGCGCGCCGGTCGAAAAATGACCTGAGCTTCGCAGGTGTCAGGTCGTCTATTGTTATTTTCCAAGAATTCTCGTTAAAAATCGACGATTTTTCGGCCCATGAAAATGAAAATACCCCCTTAAATTAGCGTTACTTCATCATAGTTAATACAATTTTAAAAGCACACCCATTCAATGACATGTACTCGTAATTGGTTATGTATAATGAATTTAATTAACGGTGGCTGACAAATGGCCAACACCTTTCAGTAAAAAAATGAAAAATAAACGAAAAAACGTTACCAATTATATTTTCAAAATCGTACGCATGGTAGTAGAAGGCGTGGTAGAAGAAAACTAAGGAGAGTACGGTTGGATCAAATGAATGACATTTTGAAAAGGAGAAAAGTAAGAAATAAGATAAATAGTAGTTGTATGAGATGTATATGGATGTAGAAAAGGCAAAGGATATGTTTCGAGTTAGGAAAGTTTGGCGCTCTGCTCTCTCTGTTTACGACGGGGAAATGATACGATGGTATGTATATATATTCAATATATTTTCAATTGGTGACAACCCTGCCTGGTGATATCAAACCAGACATTACCAAGGTGACACTGTCGTCAACTACCTGACATTTTTTCAAGATAAACAGAATGAGTCAGCTAAAAAATATACATGAATAATGTTAACAGTGATGATTGAAACATGTTTTTTTATACTAAAGAAAAAGTAGCATGGTCCCTGTGACGGTTCACAAATTTGCCCCAATACAACCTTGTAAAGACATTCAGAAATTTTAATTATTTTATCAACTTTAATATAAGCCTCGATTCTAATAAATAGCAAGTTATTTAGGTAAATACATTACATAAAACTAACAATAATGACAAATTAATACATCTTGTTAAAAATTTGCAAAAATATGTCAATTTGTTAAAATCAAATAATATTTGGCGATGTTCTGTCAAAAGACACTACGTTAGTCTGCATTGGCTAGGGATGGGGTACACGATAATTGGATTAATGATTTTTTTTTTATACATAAAATTAAATGTTCGTAATTAGTATTAATTCATAGTGGATCTTGGCCTATTTAAAGATAGATACAAATCATACAATACATTAGAATGTCAGTATAATGAAAATTAGGAATTAAAACGTCAGTTTAGAGAAAAACAATTTTTTGATTTATAAAAAACTATTCGATTTGTAAAAAACAAGATTTTACCCCACCCCTTTCAGACATGACATATCAAACGTCACAGGGACCATGCTACATTTTCTTGAGTATAATTTAACCCATTGATGCCCTTATAATTGATGCACAATAGCGTATTACTGCTAACATTGATTCATTTATAGGTGTGAAACTTGGATGTGGAGAATAAAATAAAGGAGCTGAGTTAACCTCTCGAGTAGTAAGATATTTTTAAAATTTTAAAACATCGTTTGTTCAGTTGGTAAAACATGTAACTAGCCGATAAATTATTAAATTGTGTGGTATCATAAATAGATGTCATTGGTAGTCCAAATTCTGACGTAATCTGGGAATACTAGAAAAATAATCCCTGCACCCCAACCGCGGGGCCATATGCTACCTGACTCAGTATTTCATGGCCCCACGGTTGGGGCGGTACACACGGAGAGGTTAATGCGGTGTATTGAGAAGAATATGTGGTACGCACGTACCATCGGGCTGTTTCCCTGATTGGGTAGGCAGGGATGACAAGGCGTCAGACTTTCCTATCTCGATACACTCGTTTCGCCTCTTCTACATCCTTACACCTTTTTATATAGCGTTTATTTGTATTATCGGGACAGGATGACGTTTTCATTGGAGATTTAAATATCCTTTTTTATCATGTTGGGTGGTTGATTTTTTTTCATATAAAGGCACCGTCTGTGTCTCTTTACTGGGTGGTGTTATTGTTAAAGTAAAAAGAAGTTATCTGGTGCAATGGGCAAGGAGTTTTGAAGTTGTCTTGGAGAGGTTATTCCTACCGAGAGGGCTTATCACCATTCTACAGAAAGAAATAAACTCTCTATTATGGGAAAAAAGTACGAACCTGATGGCAATAAGGATTCTATGCCATAAATTGTAATTAAAAAAAAAAAATTCAAATGCCTGCTTCACAGGCAACATTAGTTTCTTATAGTACATTTTGAAAGATATAAAATGACGTTTGAACAAATAATTCAGAGAAATAATACATGTTTCGTTCCTTCATTCCTCATGTTCATTATCTGCCACACTGTTGGGACATGTTAACTAATAAAAATAAGACTTTATTATTTTGATATTTCTTTTACAAACCGATAAAATATTTATAAAACATATCTTTTATTCTACAATGGTAACAGTTTAATATTTTCATTACAAAGTCGTAATTTGTGTTATGTAACATTCTGATTACGTATTACATTATGAAATTGATAAGAGAAAATGAAATCACATATATAATAACATATGGTACAATTATCGTGTAACGATTCTATTAACTATATAAGACATTTGATAACAAGAGCGGATTTCTTTTCTGAAAATAATAACACGGGTCTGTGACATTAAGATTCTGAAAACAATAACACAGGTCTGTGACATTAAGATTCTGAAAACAATAACACGGGTCTGTGACATTAAGATTCATTGAACCTTTTTTGAAAATATATAAATTTTGGAGTGTTGAATCGGTAACTGACCTTAGCTCTTTTTCTCACAACTTGCATTGACATTTTTAGGTAAAAGAATGTAGTGATATTGAATTGTGATCTATAAAACCTATTCATTGGCAAATACCGGAAATGTTCAATAAAAAAAACTAGTTTATGAAGGCTTTAAACCACCATAGTACCCTACTTTGAAAATTTACTTTTAATTTGCTTAAAAACTTAACATTTAAAAATTCATACAGAAAGAGTTAAAATTTCCAAAAAAAAGTTTTTTCATTGCAGACCAGTGTTGTCATCAAATTTCTTATGTCACTGTATGTATAATATGTCAAATAAATAGCTGTGAATAGTTAAGTACAGTGTTAGAATGTAATGTTATTTCATACAATTTTGTATCATTTGTTTAAAGTCTATTATTTAACGAGACAAGATATTATTATATGATGATTCACATATAAAAAATATTTCAAAGTACTGTCAGCCCTCTATATCCGCGAAATCAAAATATTCAAAGGCATTTGGTGTGCGCAGTTTTAGGAAGCAGTTAGACAACCTTTTTTGGGAAGTCTTATCAAAATTTATGATGTTATATAAACACTACATTACTCCAAAACTAAATGTGTTACTATCACATATCAGAAAATCTACAAAGGTTTATGTTTTTGTGGGGACTTAAAACAGAAAACGGGCAACAGTTAATGAATTGAGAACCGCCATTAAAACAAAACGCGCCCAAATACCAAAAAAATGCAATTCCACGTTATCGGCAGTGCGTGGACCAGAAGGGCCATAAATTTGAGCACTTGCAAAATTTTTCAAAAATCTACATGTCTTCTTTATTTTGAAGTTTTAATCACAGATATACCTAAGAAAAAAGTTTTAATCACAGATAGAACTTAGAAAAAACTGAATTTATAATAATTCAAAGTGTGTATTCATTTTTAGGGGACCCATTTATTTTCAATCTGTCAATAATTGTGGGTTTGAATCCCCACTTGTAGTGCCCTTGAAGAGAGTTTGCTCTCTAAACGGCGCTATATAAATTGTCGTTTTATTATTATAATTATCAGAAAAAAATAGAGAATTCATTTATATTTTCTCTATATAAAATTATAATTTCTATAAGCCATTGTATTTCAAATACTACGTGTTTTATTCTATGTTAAATGAAAGGAAATGTTTAATTATTGCTGACGTGTACTGTGTGTAGCTAGACCTAAGACAGTTGAGTCTCTAAAGAACATGTACAGACTGTCATTGTACAAACTGTCATTGTACAGACTGTCATTGTACAGACTGTCATTGTACAGACTGTCATTGTACAGACTGTCATGGTACAGACTGAACATGTACATAATGTCATTATTCCCTAAATAATACAGTATAACAACTAATATATTTATATTGTATGAAGTAATACGAGGATAATTTATCTAGACAAAGTTTAAAGTACATGGAAGAATGTAAGAATGGGTTATATGCTACAATGCCATTTTAAATAAGGGACTTGAGTTTCTTGGAATCAGTCCCACGCGGATACCGAGGGATGACTGTAAATGTAAATTAACAATCTTTGTATCAATGCAACTTTTCAAGTACATTTCATTAAAATATATATGCAAACAATTTAATTGTTTTTTGACAATTGTATAAATATATGATAAAAAATAAAAGCGATTTACATACAGATTTAGATTATACGTATCTTTTACATATATTTACTTGTTTTTCTAGTGTTATCGCCTAGTGCAAATGTTAAACTAATGTGGGTGCCATGTTACAGTAGAGGAAAACTTGAGAGAACTATAGTTGGACTAGGTGATCAGAAATTTTAAAGTAAAGGTATGAAGTAAGATAAATTGAGGGAATTGTGCGAGATCTATGGAATAAAGAAAATTTGGCACTTTGTCTTCTCCGACAAGAAAATGGTTTAATTGGATATGTTTATATAATTATAAATGAATTAATATAAAATATTCCTTCTATATCAAAATTTTACTGACTTCTTTATAGATTCATAAGGTTTTGAGAGATAATTGATTTGACAATCAATTTAGAAAAGAGCGTTTTATTTTTGAATTTATAGAAGGCAACTCATAAGCGCTACCAAATAAATTCAGATAGATGATGTCCAGAATTCAAATAATCTAACATTGATATGATAATTTATTTTGAATCAAAATTATCCAGAATATTGAGACATAAAAAACTTATAGAATTGAACCTGTTGAAAAATTTAATATATAAACCAATTTAACCTTTTGTCAAATTTAACTTATCGATAAAGTTAACCTTTTATCAAATTTAACCTTTTGTCAAATTTAACTTATCGATAAAGTTAACCTTTTATCAAATTTAACCTTTTGATAAATATAATGCTGTTTAAAGTTGAAGTCTTGAATATTTGTTAATAGGATCTATTGATCTCAGTCGAGTCAAACAATCCCAATTATATTAATAATCCATATTAAAGAAGAGTTAAATTTAACTATTGGACAGTTTTACTCATCCATCATCTTATGTATGGATCGCATATGGTGTCATTAATATTCAAAGTTAATTTAAAGAGATCGTCAAAATAATTTTATATATAAATTTATATATTTGTCATCAAGGAATAAAAAGTAAAAAAACAAGATGAACATTTAAGAATATATTTTTCACACCATTTTTACATTATATAGAGTAAATTTTATATATAAAGAATATCTATAGAAGACGTATAGAGATTTTATATTTGCTTAGTGTCTATTTTGGGCATATTTTTAATATAAACATTAATACTTTTAGTCAATTTGGTTACACAATGGATTATATTATATTATCAATACATAAAAATTAAATATAATTCATTAATATATATCATGAAAAAATTGTTTTCCATAAAAAGCATCTATCAGCGGTTTTTCTTTTAAATAACTATTCACTAAAATATTTAATTAAATCAATGTAGTGCAAACATTAAAATCAATGTAGTGTAAACATTAAAATCAATGTAGTGTAAACATTAAAATCAATGTAGTGTAAACATTAAAATCAATGTAATGTAAACATTAAAATCAATGTAAACATTAAAAATTGTCGAAATGAGATTGCTAAAGCATGGATAAAAATATGAGGGATACAGAAAAATAGAAAAGAATAGAATATAACAGAAAAAGTAGAAAATGTTGACCTCCGTGAATAAATTTTTGTTTGTGAAAATTTTTAAATTTCTAAACAATAAACTTAAGAGTAGATAGAAGGCACGTTTTGCTATATGAAAGCATTTATTTGGAAATTCTTTCATAAATCGAAACCTGTCATTGAGTGTAACTTTATTAATTTTTTTTTTCAGATTTCAGTTAAAATCTTCAAAAAAGAAACAGGAGAAAGATATATAACGTTTGAAGATTTTCACGGTTGCGTTGAAAGATTTTTATGACTATTGTCAATTATTTGGCAATGTTTTTTATAACGCAGCTTTGAGACGACAAAATGTTGCAGCACTTTCGAAATGTCAGCCATCTTCAAAATTTAAACATGTCAATAATTTGTACAGTTTTTCAACTGAACAACATTTTTTTTTAGTTATTTTTGCAAATACGAGGGTTGAATGAATACTAAATCATCCAATTTTATAACTTCTGCAAAAATTAAGTGATTCTGTAACAGAGTTCTAAACGATGTAACGCTTTAGAAATATAGCATTATATGATTTTATATGGCAAGTAGAAATCATGTACAAACTCATGTTGAACAGTGTATTCTATAAAGTGAAACTTTTTACCAACAATATATAGAAAATATGCCACTTGACACATTCTTACAAATGTGCTAACTATCAAATTCAATTTTAACAAAGCTAAACATTTCTAAAAATGGTGGATTACGGTTAAAATGAAATGCGACCAATTGACAAATAGTGCTTGTTAAAACCAAATTTATATACATAATTTTTCATAATCCAATTGAAATGCTGTTTTTTAGCTTTATCCTTTCAAATGAACCTTGAAGTTATTGCAAATAAATTTAAACGAAGATGCAATTTTTTTACAGAAAAGTATATTGGTCAAACTAACATGAAAAAAATATCACTATAACTGAATTCATTATTTGTAAATTAGACTATGCTTGAAATATAGTGATGTATAGTTCTTACTATAACCGAATTTGTTATTTGCACGTTCGACTATGCTTGAAATATAGTGATGCATAGTTCTTACTACTCGTATAACTAAATTTGTTATTTGCACGTTCGACTATGCTTGAAATATAGTGATGTATAGTTCCCACTATAACCGAGTTTGTTATTTGTAAATTAGACTATGCTTGAAATATAGTGATGTATAGTTCTTACTATAACCGAATTTGTTATTTGCACGTTCGACTATGCTTGAAATATAGTGATGTATAGTTCCCACTATAACCGAATTCGTTATTTGTAAATTAGACTATGCTTGAAATATAGTGATGTATATTTCTCACTATAACCGAATTTGTTATTTGTACATTAGACTATGCTTAAGATATATTGATGTATAGAAAGCTGTTCTGCTACTTAGTTTATATCACATTATATGTATATAATGTGATATAAATTAAGTAGCAGAACAGCATTGTGTACGAAAGTCAATCATCAAACAATACAAGTGATTTTTAACATTGAAAATTCAAGTAAACTATTCAAAACTCTTTTCACTCCTTGACTGTATCCCTCGCACGTTAAAAAGGAGATTAAAATGGTATAGGCGCAGCATGGGATCAATTATAACATACGATGGTGGCCGAGTGATTGAAAATACAGAAATTCTAGCCTCGTCATGGAATGTGTCATGGGTTATGATACGGGGATGGTAATCTTAAGACATTTTGCACCTGTTAGAATTGTTGGTAGTGTCATCACTCCAATTCATGTGCGTCTCCTTGGTCACCTTGCGTTCCGACTCCACCAGTTCGCCAATCTTGTATTTCTTCATTAGGCTCCTGTGAAACAAAAAAAAGATAAAATGAATATTCAAAATTAAAATCCTATCATGTTCCTTAACGGAAGTCTTAAGGAAAAGTGTTTTTGATAATTATGCAAATTAAAGTACAGTCATACCTCGGGTTACGAACGCCTCTAGTTACGAACAAATCGGCTTACGAACACAATTTACTAACAAATTTTGACTCGACCTGCGTACAATGCCTCGGCTTAAATGTGTCCCTATTATTAAACAACTTTGTTTTATTTTTAATTCCTTTACGATTTACAAAAATAAAACAGTTCGCAGGCCGCACTAAACACCGTAATTTATTTATTTAACACTTTTATTGCAAATACAATCTGGCGGGCTTATTGCCAGGCGAAAATCTCTTCCAACCAACCAGATGTAATGGGCGAGGGTTGGCCATATCTGTCTTAAATGAAACAGAGACGATCTGCAAATTATTTCTCGCTGCAAAATGCAATACAATCATGAATTTTTAACAATAATTGTGGTTAATAGCTAATATATTCTTCTTTATACCGACCACATTATCCTTTTCGCCAATTTGAATTTATATTGCTTTCAGCTAGATTCTAAATGTATGTCCAATACATGGTTACTTGGGTAGAAATCTGACAAATATATGACAAGCATGTTTTTGTATTTTATTTTTATGATGTGTGCGGTATATTATGGGATTAACATTTTTGGTCTTTCTGGAGTGATGATGTGTGAGGAGTTTGATTTCGCATGATGTTTCCAGTTGTAATTGAGTGTCACTGTTTGTCAGGTTGATGAGAACGTGCAACGGGGTTTTGTTTTTATGTAATCGAAAATCGGAAAGAAGTATCAATTTATTTTTTCATGCTAAATATCCTCAGTGAGATACAGGCAAAACCCTAGTTTACTGGGAGCACGACAAATGAAAGGCAACAAACCCAGATCCATTAAAATTGTATGTCCAAATTAAATTACCTGTTGTTTTTTTCGCAAATTATGTATATTTCTTGTCATGTGTAATAAATATTAGGTCCTTACATATGAAATTGGCGTTTTGCCGTACTGGCAACTTTGATCTCAAATATCTTCTCTTTGGTTAGGAATTCCAAATTCAAATTTATACAGCTATTTACTCAAGTATTTGTGTTTCGAAAAGTTTACAAAACAGTTTACAAATCAGTTTACAAATCAGTTTAAAAAAATCAGTTTACAAAATGGAAAACTTGAAATATCGCGTTATTTACGAGTACGAGTTCCACCGTGGCACCAGTGCTGCAGAAACGGCTCGAAGGATTAATGATGTGTATGGCGACGGTGCCGCAAAAGAAAACACAGTGCGTTTTTGGTTCCAACGTTTTCGTTCTGGAAATTTCGACCTGCAGAACAAGCCCCGTAGACGGCCGGAGACCAAAGTTGATAATGAAGAATTGAAGGCTATTGTGGAAGCGGATCCATCGCAAACCACGTCCGAGTTAGCTGCAGGCTACGGTGTTAGTGATAAAACTGTTTTAATCCACTTGAAGCAAATTGGGAAGGTGAAAAAGCTTGAAAGGTGGGTACCTCACGAATTGAGTGAAGCAAATCAACAAACGCGCGTTGACTGCTGCGTTGCATTACTCAACCGGCACAATAATGAAGGGATTTTGAATCGAATCATTACCTGTGATGAAAAGTGGATCCTGTATGATAATCGGAAGCGCTCATCGCAATGGCTAAACCCTGCCGAACCAGCCAAACCATGCCCCAAGCGAAAATTGACTCCAAAAAAGTTACTTGTGAGCGTTTGGTGGACTAGTGCTGGTGTCGTTCACTACAGCTTTCTTAAATCTGGCCAGACGATTACGGCAGATGTCTATTGTCAGCAACTGCAAACCATGATGGAAAAGCTAGCTGCTAAACAACCGAGGCTGGTTAATCGCTCTAGGCCACTGCTGCTTCATGATAACGCTAGATCACACACTGCACAACAGACAGCTACCAAATTAGAAGAGCTTCAATTGGAATGTCTAAGACATCCACCGTACTCTCCGGACCTTGCCCCAACAGATTACTATTTTTTTCGAAATTTGGATAACTTCTTGCAAGGGAAAAAATTCAACTCCGATGGGGCAGTCCAAACCGACTTCAAAGATTTTATTGATTCCCGTCCGAATGGTTTTTTTAGTAAAGGGATCGATGAACTACCTATGAGATGGCAAAAGTGCATAGATAGCAATGGTACATACTTTGATTAAATAAATATATTATATTAAAAAAAAATCAACTTTATGTTCCTCCCAAACAAAACGCCAATTTCATATGTAAGGACCTAATAAATAAATAAAATAAAATATGGGCATGATTTTTCTGACTTTTTACAAGAAAATGTTAAAAATCAAATAAATCGTGGGAGTGTTGATGTTGAAGAGGTAAAATAGGTATCGCGATAGAAGTCTGGATCTCTGTCCCCTCTGCCTACCTCAATAGGGAATCAGCATGATGTAATGTACTTTATTATTAGTATAATCTATATTTAGTGATTTCATAATAATCTCTTATTTCCTTCATTCAAAAAATATCATTCACTTGATCCAACCATACTTTCCTTGGTCTTCCTCTACCAAACCTTTTTTTTTTAACCTGGCGAGTTTTTATTGCCATGTGGCAATCTCTTCCAGCCAACCAGAAAGCTGCTTTCATAGGCCCTAAGTGTTAACCAGACTGGAATCCTATTTAAAAAAATCTGGGTTCCAGCGGGGATCGATTAAACCTTCCACTCACTGGGATAATAATTAAATACGGGTACTCACCTGGCATCAGAGCTGTGGCCGACATCTTCAAAGGGTTCGCTGGCCTCCTTGCCTGCCTGCTCCAGGAGTACCTCCTCACCACCAGGATGCTGAGGACAGAAAATAAACACTTCGTTAATAACACGGTTTAAAAAATGACAAAATAGTTAACCAAAAAAAACCTTCCCTCTCCTTTAAAAATAATAATAATAAAAGGACAATTTATATAGTGCCGTTTAGAGAGCAAACTTTCCTCAAGGTTAACTTAACAAGCTTAACTCGAGATTCGAACCTACCATTATTGACCAATTAAAAATATAGCAAGTTAATAATTATAATAATAAATATAGGTTTATTGATAGCAACATAGAAAATTTTGTTTTAACGACATCTGTTATTTGGATATTACGGAATAACAGCTGGACAAATAACAGCGTTTTCAAAATATTTGTCTAAGATTTATTTTTAACCTGAGAAAGTACGATCATATAATTTCATACCAGAAGACGCTGAACTGGTTGAACGTGAGAAATAGACGCCAAATTTACATACTGTTTCTACTGTATAATATCCTTAGCTGTCCCGCCGCCCACTCTTATCTCGACAAAAAATTTCAGTCTCCGATGATGGACTTGCGCTACGCTCAGACAGAGATTGTTTATTGGCCTTCCCAGTTATTTTTTTACGTCGTCCATAACTGTCCATGCAGTGAGACTCTGGAACCAGTTACAAAACCAATGTTACGACTCGCGCCGTCCTTGGCGTGCTTAAAGAAGCGACTAAAAAAACTCTTTAATTTAAAGTCGGTAATAATTGATAATTTAATTAGCCAAAGTTGATAGAGAGTTGCTGAATAATATTAAAATCCGAAAGGTGTCCTACTTGGGTTATGTACTTAGAGGAGCAAAGTACAAATTACTGCACCTGATCATCCAAGGCAAAATAGAAGGCCGAAGAGGTGTTGGCAGGAGGCAAATCTCCTGGCTCCGCAATATACGTGATTGGACTGGCATAAGGGACGTTGGAGATCTTTTTCGGAAGATACCTACTCTCAAGTGATATTCAACGTTGGGGGGGACCTGACATGACACTGAGAAGAATATAACGTGTTTCATTGCTGGTTTTTTTTTCTCTTCACCATCCTTTTCTTTTCCTTTGATTGACGATATCTCACTTTTACTTTAGTATGTATACTACCTTGATCAAAAAGTTTTATGACTTTATTCATAAAATCGAAAATACAAGTTTATTAATCAAAATCGATATGGTCCCCTTCAAAGTACTTCCATCGACTGCAACGCACTTACGCCAGCGCTTGATCCAATCCTCGAAACACCGCTGGTACTCAATTTTCGGTATGTTCATCAGAGCCGTCTTCGATTTTTTCATGACATCCTCTCGGGTGCTGTAACGCGTTCCGCGAAGCGGTTTTTTAAGTCGGTTGAACAGGAAAAAGTCGCAGGGAGCCATATCAGGTGAATTCAAAGCCTGCTGGATAGTAATCGTGTTGTTTTTGGTCAAAAACTCATGGAAATCGTGTCTTTCGCGATTTCTGAGGTTTTTCGGCACCAGTTTTGCAGCGACACGTCTGAGGCCCAAATCACTAACCAAAATGTCGTGAGCGGATCCATAAGCGATGTTCGAGTCCTCTGCCAGCTCTCTAATGGTCAATTTGCGGTTTTTGGCCAACATTTCTTTGATTTTATCGATGTTTTCATCGGTTTTCGACTGCCACTGCGTTCGTCATCCTCGACCGACTCACGACCACTTCTGAAGCGTTCGTGCCACCGAAAAACACTTCTCCAACATTTCCAAAGTCTGCGGACTGACATGCAAACTCGTTGATGCACAGTTGATGCCATTTTCAAACTTGTAAAAAATCGAAAACACGCACAAAGGTAGATGTACTCAGTACAGCGTAACTTTTACAAATGTCAAGCTATGACGCTGAAATTTGGAGGGAAGTGTCAATGATAGATGTAGTAACCTAACAAAAAAAAAAGAATTCCAAACGGGTGACTGACAGACAGCGCCACACGGTGGCCGGTCCTAAAACTTTTTGATCAAGGTAGTATGTCCATAAATTTCATAAATATAAATAATCTTTCGAATATTTTTGTCGCCCCTGTAACTTTCTTTATTAAGTTTTGTCTGGTTGGTTGAAAGACATTGCCGCCTGGCAAAAAAGTCGCCAGATTGTATTTGCAATGAAGTGTTAATTAAATAGATATGTCAGAGATATCTGATATTACTTTCAGAGCAATTTATTAGTTCGCGCTTTTCACGACCAAACGTTGTCGACCATGCATCGACCTCGTATTGATCGCAATTAGACGAGATAACGTGAATCTAAATTTATCTCTGAAACGAGTTTCCCATTCACGCAGGGTGGTGTCGAGACGCCGCAATATACCAAGAATTCCATTGGGAGAGAAGAAAGGCTCAATAGAAGAAATTCCAGACACTACTCGCACAGGAATGAGGGGGCAAACGAGAAATTCGCATATTGAAAATTTTATGTGCGCGGAATACTTCAAATGCACCATTTTACGAGATTTGTTGAATTCTATTGTTAATATATTTTTTCCCATTCATATGGTACCCTTGAATTCATATTTATTCATCACAATGGTAGCCGTTAATAGTAATAATACTCGTAGAATTGATAACTTATATAGCGCCATTTAGAGATCAGACTCTTCAAGGCCGCTCTAATTCTGAATTCGAACCGACTATTGTATCGTATTACATTTTCGTTCTACAACCTAATGAATTGATTACCATGCGGCAATCTCTTCCAACCAACCAGATAGATGTTAACCTTTCCCTTCCTGTGCTAATTTTTTTTGCCGTAGACCCCCTACCTGCCTAAATGTATTTTTGACAGCTGACACAGTGCTGTTCACCTTGATAAGGTTTTTTGTAGAGTGGACAATTGTAAAAAAATAAAAACATGTACAATTTTTATTCGTGCCTTTATTGAAAAGACACAAAATTCAAGTAAATATTTGGCTTTGGATCGAAACCAATCAAAGCCTAGTAAAATTCTTACATAAAATTAATCCACAAATAATACTGTTAATGAGAGGGATGAACCTGATGCTCTGATAGCAATGGTTCAATATTTGGCTTGAAATTAGTAAGGTATAGTCTTAAATCTCCACGTTCAGTGATTTGCACTCGATTTCTTTTTTTCGTAAGAAGATTGTCAACCGCCCTAAAACCTCTTTCCACGAGGCATGAAGACAGAAAAGCTAGCAAAATTTTTTTTGCAATAGTCCATAATGCAGGAGGATAAGCAACAGGAATATCTTTCTGAAGCCAGCACTGCTGATACTTCTTTCTGAACTGCATCTTAAGTTCTTCGTTTGTACTTATTGCAATCAGTTCTTCTTATAATATATACATATATGTACACACAATCTGTGTTAGGTGTAATAAGACATTTACGCAACGCCTAAATATTGATGATGATCTGCCTAAATGGGATCCGCTCATGTGGACCCCCATTTACATCTCGTGCACCCCCATTTTCTTTTCTCGCTGACATAGACCCCCTGCAAGTCGAAATCGACCCTTGGGGGTCCATATACACGACTTTGGGAATCTTTGGTTTAGATCGTAACCTGTTTTTATCGTTTTAATTGTGTCTCGTACATTTATATTGGGGGTCCATATATACGACTTTGGGAATCTTTGGTTTAGATCGTAACCTGTTTTTATCGTTTTAATTGTGTCTCGTACATTTATATTGGGGGTCCATATATACGACTTTGGGAATCTTTGGTTTAGATCGTAACCTGTTTTTATCGTTTTAATTGTGTCTCGTACATTTATATTGGGGGTCCATATATACGACTTTGGGAATCTTTGGTTTAGATCGTAACCTGTTTTTATCGTTTTAATTGTGTCTCGTACATTTATATTGGGGGTCCATATATACGACTTTGGGAATCTTTGGTTTAGATCGTAACCTGTTTTTATCGTTTTAATTGTGTCTCGTACATTTATAGTAAATAAGAACAGTTTTTATGATAAAATGTGATCAAGAAGAATATTCAAGCACGACATCGCACCGTAGATACACGAAGAGGCGGACTGGGCCGGCGAGCAATCGGGTATTTCCCGGTAGGCCTATGTGCCAATGGGCCGAAACAATTCTAGGCACAAATAAAAGTGCAATCTACCACGACATTTTCCAATAAAAGTGCAATCTACCACGACATTTTCCAATAAAAGTGCAATCTATCACGACATTTTCCAATAAAAGTGCAATCTACCACGACATTTTTGTTTGAAAATAATGACTATGCTGCAGTTTCGGACATATTAATGCCTTTAAAAGTTCTCTTAGAGAGCGTTTTTGTTTGTCTGATGTTATGTCGGGAGTTGATGGTGATGTTGGAAAAAACGCACTTTTTTCAACAATTCATTAAGATGACGATTAATATTATTACATTTCAGTATATCACGGAGATATATTTACGGGACGGAACGTCATAATGACCTCGTCCGTCCCTAATGCAAATGAAACTTTGGGCCTAATGGACCCTTAATCTGTTCACCGCGTTAAAAATCAAATTCCACGAATCCTGTCACCGGTAGAATTTCGGCGTTTTTTAATTTCTAAGTTTAAACGCGTATTTTGTTTAGAACCACTGATATTTGATTACAACACCAAGTAAACATGACACATAAGTAATTTTCTGATTATAAATAATAGTCATTACTCTTAAGGAGACTCATTAAATAAAGGAGATAAACTAAACATTACGTAAAATAAACAAAGGAATGATACGATCAAAGCAATGATTCATTACACTCACCCAATCAAATGCATATAGCACTAGTAATGTTTATTTACGTAAGAGAGACTTAGTAATGTTTATTAACGTAAGAGAGACTCATCGCAGGACTCGATCCGCGCGACAGGTCGTTACATGTGACGTAATAACTGTAAATAGTGAGAAACCAAAAAAAATCGGCGCTCTGTTTATTCAACAATATCTCATAAACTAATATATTATTTGACAAGGTTTTCAGAGATGTCGCTAGAATAAAGATTATTTGAAATTTTAGGTTCATTTTCATTCCGGTTTTGTGTCATTCTTTTTAAGTATTTGTGATTTGAAACTTGGATTGTCGTCAGATCACAGGCGTTTGTGCTTCTCGCGAGGAACACGTTAATATCACAGAAAAACCAAAGTCACACTATACAAAACAATTATTAGAACAGTGGTGGCATATGGATGCGAAACATGGACACTGACAGTTAAATCCGCAGAGTTGCTAGATGCCTTCGAGAGAAGAATGACGGCGAAACCTGGCGAATACGATACAACGACGAGCTGTATAATATCTACAAAGCTCCCAGGCTATCTGTACATGTCAGACTGAGCAGATTGAGATGGGCCGGACATGTGCAGATAATGCCGTCATCGCGAGCACCCAAAAGAATCCTGGAGGGACACCCGGCTGGAAGGAGAGTGGGCAGGCCGAGGCTGCGATGGGAGGACGAAGTTGAGAGGGACGCAGCCCAGCTACTGCAGGCGCAGGATTGGAGGTTCGTGGTGGAAGATAGGAGTTGGGGGCGAAGATTGACGGAGGCCAAAGCTCGATATGGGCTGTAAGACCACCGAAAGAAAGAAAAGGACCCTTAATATACTAATTTAGGTGAAAGAAATATCTTCATCTCTTTCCAATTAAGAGTGTAGGAGCAAAGAGTAGATGTGGTCAAATAACATATATTTCAGATAAATAAACTACTTTTCTCGCGCTTCACTTACATATACTATATCTGCAGGGAATAGGAAGCTGGTCCAATAATAAATTAAGACAATGATAAAATATTTAGTTTATGAAATCTCTATTGATCAACATCCATCATGGTGATAAGACAGGTGACCCTCAGGTTATGGACTAAAAAATAGGATAAACGTCCATCATATGTTATAACACTGAACCGTAAATTCAACGACTCTCGTTGATTTTTTTCTGTTTTTTTTTTTCGTTGACTCGTTTCTCTTAAACTTTTTGAGATATCTGTAAAAAAATTAAAATTTCTATGTGCTTTTTTTGTGTTGGTATATTGTTAAAAAGCCGACAGAAGATCGTGCATTATAATTAAAGAAAAATATAAAAGTCACTCCGAAAATAATAGCCGATTTATTTATTGAGTCAGGCATTTAATTTGCATTATTCAATCCTTCAGAAATGGGATTGAAAAAAAAAGGACTATATATAATTATTTGGCACGAATTTAAACTCGGACGTTATACGAGTACATCTTAGACAGTATGCAATGTCAACAAAATATTTGGTAAAGTAACCACTTCTGAACGAACAGTGCGAAATATTATATTTAAAAACGGAGACGTAAGTCTTAAAGATGAGGAGGGTCGAGGACGTCCTGCTACTGTTGAAAACGACGAATTGAAAAACTTTATTGGAAGAGAACACGCAAAAAACGGGCCTATTTTAATTGCCAGTCCGCCACTGTGTCCAGCATATGGAATAACAAGTGGACACGCACTCTTATAATTGACAATTATCTGAACGACAGCAAAAGTTTATATCGTAAAAAGGGTGTGTTGAATAAATACGAAAGAATAAAATAGGTGCCTTTACAGCCCATTCATCAGGACTAAGAGCGCGGCCATTTGTCCATCGGCGTGCTGAATTAATTGATTGGATTTAATTCATTTCTTTTCGATTTTTTTCTCCCTTCCTTCGGAGTGGCGAATCTCATCACGGCAGGTGATTGGTAGACAGGTGACGTATATAGGCGCATCAATACGATATATGGGTGAGTTATGAAAGATTAGAGCAAAATAAAAAAATCTGCTATTCAGGTAGTATTTTCTCTGATGATGGAAGAGTTACGAGGAATATTGAATGGCGTGTAGGAAATAAAATCAGTAGGGCACTAACGCATATATACTCGAACCGGACAGTATCAAAATCTGCCCTGATGGTATATTATCTACAACAGTATTTTAGTAGCAACTTTAGTATATAGGAGTAAGACGTGGACGTGAAACAAGACTGAAAAGAGGCGAATAACTGTAGAAATGCGTGCACTTAGAGGAATACATGGTATGTCAGAATACGACATGAAGTTATTAAGAGATAAGTGTGAACTTAAAACTGTGTTGATCAAGATGATGAGATGGCACTGTGACAACATTGTTTTGTATTACAATTGTATTGTATACAGTACACCCTGGCGGGTTTATTGCCATGTGGCAATCTCTTCCGACCAACTAGAAATATGTTTAAAAGGCCTAATGTGAAAACGAGGCTGGAATCCTTTTTTTTAATCTGGGTTCCAGTGTGATTTGAACCCGCAACCCACAGGTTGGAAGTCTTACCAACTAAGCCGCGGAGGTTGTCATGCATACGTTGTTATACATACGTTAAAGACATAGTCAAAGATAGCAATAATAATTATGTAACAAAAGTTGATTGCTTGGAAGAAATTGCTTTAAAGCAATACATATATAGCATATTGTTTATAGTTAAGGCATTAACATTGTGGAAGTTTCAAGACATTGTAATTTGTTTTTATCAAACACTGCTTATTCCACTTTTTGAAAAAGTGGAATAAACAGTGTTCGATAAAACAAATTACAAACATATATAACAGTTTCATTCGTTTGGTTCCTCTCAACCTATCTGAATATGTAATTCAAAAAAATTGAAGACCGTAGCAGGGAGACCACAATGCATTCACCTGTTAGAGCCTTCGGAGTTTAGAGCCACTAGAGTAGCACAGAACCCACGGCTCGATCATTGCACGTGTTGGTGTTACTATCCCGCATGTGAAGAGGTAACAACAGTCACACACACAAGTGTAGGGCGAAGGAATATTGTTACCATTTGATTTACCAGACAGGGGACTTTATTTTATTATTTTTTTTCGGGTACCATCAGAAATCGAATCCGTTATTTCCGGGGGGGGGGGAGTCAAACGACTTCCAAGTAGACCACGGAGATCGTCAAGCTGTCGAGTTTCATTGATCCTGGCCGTTTAATCGTAGCATGTTGCTATCGCACAAATCGAGACCACTTGAACGAACGCCTTGAAAGAAGACAAGCGAATACAATACCGGAATATTGAAAAGGGGTCATGTCGCTTCAATTGACCCGAATTGCCAAATTCGACGGATTTGAATATTAAAATACTCGTATTTTAAAGTTGAATCGCTGATACAGTCATAAAAGTTCATGCAAATTTCCAATAAATATGTACACATATTCGCGCTATTACGATATGTATTATAAAGCTAAAATTACCAATAAATATGTACACATATTCGCGCTATTACGATATGTATTATAAAGTTAAAATTTCCAATAAATATGTACACATATTCGCGCTATTACGATATGTATTATAAAGTTAAGATTTCCAATAAATATGTACAGAACATTATTTATATAAGGCATTAACATTGTGTTATTCGCGCTATCACGATATCCAATAAATATGTACACTTATTTGCGCTATTACGATATGTATTATAAAGTTAAGATTTCCAATAAATATGTACACAATATTATTTATATAAGGCATTAACATTGTGTTATTCGCGCTATTACGACATGTATTATAAAGTTAAAATTTCCAATAAATATGTACACATATTCGCGCTATTACGATATCCAATAAATATGTACACTTATTTGCGCTATTACGATATGTATTATAAAGTTAAAATTTCATATAAACAATTTTGGATTAGTGATAGATACATAATACTGAAAACCAAAAAAGCAGTCTATAAATGTGTTATACTATCTCTGATAGTATCTGCTATATATCTCTGATATAATATATATGAATAAGAATCACATTATAGGGCATTATTACAAGTTGTTTTTTATGTTGCGCAATTGTCAAGAAATACAGAGAACCCTTCATAAGCAGCAACGCTGGTAAAATATCAGTAATTGTGACCCTGGTTCGACTGGCCCAAAGATATATCCGAGTTCTTTGAATTATCTGGAAACGAATAAATCAAAATTGACATATTGCATTACTAGAAGTCTGTTTTTATGTTGCGCAATTATCAAGTAATACACGGAACTCTTCATAAGCAACAACGCTGGTAAAAGATTAGAAATTGCGACCCTGGTTCGACTGCACCGAAGACCTCAGTTTACTGAATTATCTGGAAACGAATTAATCACAATGGCAATATTGCAATCCTACAAGTTGTTTTTATGTTGCGCAATTCTCAAGAAACACAGGAAAACCTTCATAAGCAGCAACGCTGGGAAAAGATTAGCAGTTGCGACCCTGATCTGAGTGTACCAAAGATCATTATGAGCTTATCAGAAGATATGCAGCACAATACGACTAAAAAATATTAGCAGTTGCGACCTTGATCTGAGTGTACCAAAGATCATTATGATCTTGTTAGAAGATATGCAGCACAATACGACTAAAAAAGATTAGCAGTTGCGACCCTGATCTGAGTGTACCAAAGATCATTATGAGCTTGTCAAGAGGATATGCAGCACAATACGACTAAAAACATTAAATGAAAGATTTCATCATCTTTTCAACAGATAAACGCGATTTATTTTAATACACGAAAGTGAATTTAAAAAAACGAGATCCCCGCAGGATATCCGCAAAGCCTCCTAAAAGGTGGAGAAACACCTGTTGCAGCGCCTCTCAGGAATGGTATTCGCGACATAACAGACCCCAGGCCTACATTTAAAAAAATCGTCATCCTGTCGTGTAGCTCATGACTAAGCATCGTGACTCCCAATGATAGCCCTTGACGACTCATATCCATTAATCTCTGCACTCCGCGGTTCAAAGGCAGGTTATTAAGGGTAGTTATGTTGCGTCTCTCACTTGGTCGAATCAGCAACCTCTATTTTCATAACTCATATACTTTCTTTTCATGTTTTTATTTAACGATCCCTATTCTGTGTATCATTCATTATTTATTATCTAAAATATAAAATTAAGAGCTCACGCATTCGTGGTAGTCTGGGGGTCACTGATATAAATAGTAAGCGGGAAGAGCGACAGCTGAGATGGTACGGGCACATAAGACGGAGACCACCAGACCATAGGTAAATCAGGCAATGTCTATGGATCGTCCTCGACAGCCGTCCAGAGAAAGACCAAAGAACTCCTGGATGACTCAATGCTCCAAAATCCTGCAGAGAAACGGCCTAGATGAAAGCGACAGATCCTTATTCTGTTGTCATTATTTATTATCTAATATATTAACCAAGCGTCATTAAAATAGAGGTTGCTGGTTCGAGTCCAGCCCGTATCCTCTCTTTTAATGTTTTTCTCTAACGATCCCTATTTTGTTTATTATTCTTTATTATTTAAAATACTAACCAAAATGCACGGGGTGTGCTAAAAAACAGAATAAAATAAATTTTATTTATTTTATTAAAAATTCATAAACATTACACCACAAAGTGAAACAAACGTTTTTTTTTTAAGATTCAACAAAAAAATAATGTTTGTTTTGAGATTTAACGTGACTTAAAAATAATAATAAAAGAAAAAATATATATTTTTCCTGTAACATTATAACAAGGTTTGCCTGTATCCCGTTAGTTACGTCAGCGAGTTGATTAACTTGGAGCTACAAGTTTGCGAGACGACGAACATTTAATCCGAGTGGTGGGGGGTGTTACACCATGATTGGATCGTGAGTGTTATGATTATAAGTTAACTACTTGCAACCCGTGAAATATTCACGGAAGTAAAGCAAATTCTACATTTATGAAAATATAAATTCATAAATGTAGAATTTGTTTATATATATCATTTATACTCGTACATCGTCCCCTTTTATACCGGTTCAAAAATTGTTAGCTAGGTATTTAAAATTCATTCAGTATCACGAGAGAGGAATACTTGGATTCTCTCCGAAAGTAATTCGAAATTTGAATCTCGGCGGGTCCGTGATAACTGAACGAATTTCAAATACCTAGCTAACAATTTTTGAACCGGTGTAAAAGGGGACGATGTATAAATGATATATATCAGGGCTGTGGAGTCGGATGAAAATTTACCGACTCCGACTCCGGCTCCGGCTTTATTTTATACTCCGACTCCGACTCCAACTCTTGACTCTGACTTCAATTTTTATTTTATTTTATAATTTACTGCGTCTACCTAATGTATTTATATTGACTTATTAATAATGGATACAGGTATAAATAAAAAAAATATTATATTCGTACACAAATGAAACAATTTAATAAAAAAATATATAAACAATACGCATTAAGCAATATATTCACACAAAAATAATATTAAAAATATATATTAATATTTAAAAAAAAATTAAATAAATCTTTTAAAATAATTAGAAAAACAACACAGGTAGGTATTAAAAAAAATAAGAAAAGACTTTAAAATTAAAAGGTTGCTTCATTTGTTTTCATACCTTAACTAAATCTTATTTATATTGTTTATTATTTTTTTTATTTTCCTAGAAAATCCTAGAAATCTAAGTGCAGGAATTTACTATTTGTACGTCTGCAATAAACTGAACGTAATCCCCTTTTGGGGATTATTGCGATTATAAAAGTCTGCATAGTATTAGGCATGAAACGATGAGAGGTTAACTGGTTAACACATACCGTAACGTTATTCATTAAAGAAAATATTAAAATAATTAAACGGAGTCGGAGTCGGTCGATTTTTTCCGACTCCGACTCCGCCTAAAATGTTCCGACTCCACAGCCCTGATATATATAAACAAATTCTATATTTATGAATATATATATTTTCATAAATGTAGAATTTGTTTTACTTCCGTGAATATTTCACGGATTGCAACTAGTATCCTTTTATTTGTTGATGATTTGTTAATATATCGCAAAGATATTCAAGTAATTAATGATATTAAAAAAACAACTGCATAATAAATTTTAAATGAAGGATTTAAATAAAGTAAAAAGCTACATTGGAATTGATATTGAATATGATTAAGAGAAATGTTGTTAATGATGTTTTTGTTAAAATTGTTAAACCTATTAAAATTTATAAAGATAATTCTGGAGATCTTGCTATAGCTTAATATGGAAACTTGACAAAAAAATCTAAGCATATAGAAGTGCAATATCATTATGTTCATGAAAATGTTAAAATTGTTAAGATAGACTCATATTCAAACATTGCTGATGTTTTTACTAAGTCGTTGGTAAGAATTAAATTTGCTCAATTCAGGGAAATGTTGAAATTAATATAAATTTTGTTTATGTTAGAAAATTAAGTAGGCTAAATTGCATTTAAATTTTTGTTTGACATTTGGGTTGATGAAAGAATTTTGGAAATAATTTAAGTATTGTTTTGTGTTGAAGGTTAAATGTAACTAATGCTTATTTCTGTAATGTTTGTAATCGGTAAATATAAATGTGAAGAGGCGTGTTGATTTGTGGGTACATTTGTATTTACCATATTGACAATATTTTGTTCTGCGCTGTGTGACAATGCTCAAAATATTTTTTTTATAGTATTGTTACACACGTATTGTGGAGTCCAAGAGTAATGTACAATATAAAAGCAAGTCATGTATTTCGAGTTGTGCGCATTAAAGAAACTTAACATTCCCATCTCTAAAATAATATGTAAACGTGGCGCGGGTCCCTTATGTATCACGCACGCCCGCCACTATATATGTGAGCGAGCAATAAACAGAAAGATTTTGGCCAAACGTGAGGTAGAGGGGGTGTCTTGTTATTCGATATAAACTCTTATCAAAATGTCTGTGAATAAAAAACAAAAATTGAGTATTGAACCAAGTGGAAGTGGATGATTGCATCAAGAAGAATAGTTTCGTTAATTCGGTGTTATTAAAAAGATAATGGTGCATTTTGTCTTGTTTGTAATGAAAGCATCGTGACACGTACCTTGAATGTAAGACATCATTTTGGCACGAAACATAAGAATCTATTGCTGTTATCAGAAGAAAAGAGTGAAAATTAAAATTCAGATATGACTATAAATTAATCGAGTTGAATGCGAGCAGGTGGGGAATATTTAACGGACGAGGGACATTTACGATTGAGTAAAGGTTGTATGCGATACGCAGAGGACACTCCAAGAAAACATGGTCGAAGGTCTCTTCACTCATTCCACAAGTGCTTGTAGGGCTTTCTTTTATATTAATTTTATAAAGGTGGCTTCCTATCAGACAGTGGCCTATTCTTATCCTGCATACGACAGACACAATTCGTTTGGAAATGTTTCTTTTGTGGAACCAAGGTTTAGTGGATAGTTTAACCTGACCTCTTATTGCTAGTAGACAGCTCCCAGGCCTTTGACCAAGGATCGTCAGTAAGTCTCTGGATTAAAATATAATCTGTCTAGTCAAGTAACGATCAAGAAAAAAAATATAATAATCTGAAAAAAGAACGGCTTGCATGGAAGAAAAAAGTTCATTTCTTAGAACATTAAAATAAAAATTGTTTTTTTGAAATCCTACACGCAGCGGAACCACAAAAGAAAATAATATGTACATATAAGTTCTCGAATGAAAAAAGTTATATGTAACTTTTCGTTGTTAATCATATTACGAGTATATTAAGAATTGATTCAAGTGTCGATGAAGTGAATATAGTATTGGGTGTTAACATAAGTTGTGTCCGTTTTTTTCTAATTTAAAAATGAGCACCAAAAATAAAACAAAATGGTAAAGGTTAGGTTAGGTTAGAATAATGTGGTTTAAGCGGTCCTCATCGAAGTCCACTGGTCGTCCGGAACGCTCCATGTCTATCAGGTCGAAAATACCGTCTTTGAAACGCAAAAACAATCGACGAGCTGTCTTTTCATTCATAGCATCTTTATCGTACACTTCGCAAATATCGCGAGTAGCTTTGGCAGCTTTATTTCCTCGATTGAACGCGAACAGGAGGTGTCGAAAATGCTCACTTTCGTCTACTTGACATTCTATTTTGAAGGCTTGTAATCAAATAAAATAATTTATGTAACGTAAAAGCAAACACAATATCTTGTAGAGCTGAAAATTTTCTTTCGAATGACATATAACCTTTACTATTTTGTTTTGCTTTTGGTGCTCATTTTTAAATTGGTAAGAAACGAACACAACTTATGTTAATACCTAATACATACTCGTATGTAACATACATGTAAGTTCTCGGATGAAAAAATAAAAATGTCAGTTGTAACTTTTCGTTGTTAATGTGTTTTACATATTAAGGATAGATTTATAAGTTCTCGAATGAAAAAAATAAAATATGTTAGATGTAAGTTAATAAGTTTATATTATTTTATAAACTAAATAGACAAACTTAGATTTAATAGGAAAAAAGTCGGGACGGAATACACCAGAAATCAAACTCGAGACAATACGTGTTGCTAATAAGAATGCTAACCATTACACCACGGACGCTCATGTTTAACAAGTAATCAATAAACCACAAGGCTAGGTCAGTGGTTCTTAACCAAGGGTGACGCACATCGAGGGATCCGATTCTCGATAAAAGGTACTTTTCTAAAAAAAATATTTCCTTTCAGTAAATTTTGTGTTATTACTTTCATGGTTCCCACCGTTAAAGGATATTTAAAATATTAATAAATAAATATATATTAATATACTAGTATCATTTTATTTTTATTATTATAATTACAAAGAATAAAAACATATAGGGAAATCAATTGGTTCATGGTGTTCAACACATAAATTTAAAAAATCAAACCATTATTATATAACATAAATCATGTTCCCATTTACCATTCATTTTAAAAGTAGATAACATTACAAAAAAGGATTTTTAACTAGGGGAAACGAGAAGACATTTTGAGAATTTAAGGGGCTCCGGCAGCTGAAAAGGTTAAACACTGGGCTAGGTGAATGACACCAGGAGTTCAACGCAATCCAGATTGCCAGACGAGGTCCAGGATAGACAACGGTGGAGAGACATGGAAGATACTCATATTCAGCAGTGGGTTATGTTCGCTTATTGGGTGTCCACTTGGACATCCGACCGTCATTTGATTTGCTAATTTCCAGTACGGTGTGCCCTGAATTATTTACTCCCAGACGACTGAAGTTGATCAGAAACTGGATTCCAAGGGTCGAAGCAGATTTAAGTGAATGCATAAATTATTTCTCGACTTGACTAATGATATCGTCGTTGTTAAGGAAAAAGTCATTAATTGCATTTTAGACTTTATGGAGAAAAACGATTTTTTTCTCTATAAAATTTCAAAATACTGGTTTCAATGAAAATATTTACCTTGTTTGATTTATTGTATTGCCCTAAATGTTTACGTGTAGAAAAAAAAACTGTTTAGATACTGGAAAGATGTAGAAAAATAAGTTTTAACACTTAATGATTTTTTCCTTACAGATGAAATATGTGAGAAAGATCACTTAATGATTTTTTACACAGTTAATTTTAATTTTTCTTGAGAGGTTTTGAGGGTTCTGCACAGTAAAATTAAGCATAAAATTGAACAACTTTATTAAAGTAAATAGTATGATGTAAAATAATAAGTATTTTTTTATAAATACACCACAATCGCTGGATGAATCACTAATAGTTTCTTTACCATCAGCTGGTAGAGATGCGTACCAGCTGTGAAATTCTTCCGGCACCACTCCTGAAGAACACAACTTTTAACAAATCCTTCTTATTTGCATTTGCGATTGGCGACCTTTGCTTGTGGCCATGCGTAGCTCGATGACGCGCGAGCAAACCAGCTGAAATTGTCGAACGTTGATTTTTGTTGTTTTCACTCAAAAACATGTGGAACCCAAGCGCCGAACTTCTGGACTTTTCCCATTGATTTAAGATGGCGATATACAGTCATGTGACTACAATTCATCTGCTCAGCCAATTCGACGGTGGTTTGAAGGGGATCTTCATGAATAATATAATATGGTAAATATTGCTTCAAATTCATCGCCTCGAAAAGACGACGAAACAGTACAAATGAAACGACTTACTTATTCGAGATGATAAATTATTTATTATCGTGTCGTAAAATGTGAAAAATGCTCAGTCATCGTGATTTACGTAAAAAAAAACACTCGTTAAATTGCAATTATTTTTGACATGTACATATTATATCGGGACAGTACCGAAAATTATTTACAATTCTTATCACTGACCAACTTATCAACTTTAACAATAATGAATCATCCAAATTGTGAAAAAATATTGATTCTCAAAGCGAAAAAATTATGCTAGGGTTGGTGCAAAATTAACGACCGTTTTACCGGTACCCTTTGAATCGGTCAAATTTGTCGTTTTGTTTAATTTTTGTTTTACTTATATCATCATCATTGTCAACCAGGGTCGATCCACTGCTGGATGAAGGTCTCCCCAAGTTGACTCCAAACAGTTCGGTCCTTTGCTCGCCGATGCCACGTGATGCTGCCATGCTTCCTGATTTCGTCCATCCAGCGTACCTTCGGTCTTCTTCTACGCCTCTTTATGTCTCTTGGATACCATTGGATTATTTCGGATGTCCATCGGGAGTCTGACATTCTGACTACATGTCCGGCCCATTGCCACTTCATTCTTTTGCACACCTTTATAACGTCTTCTACCTTTGTTATATTGCGAATCCAGGTGTTTCGTTTACGGTCTCTTTTAGTATATCCTAACATGCATCTCTCCATGCCCCTTTGTGCGGTCTGGAGCTTTTGCGTGTTCTTTACTGTGAGCATCCATGTCTCGCAGCCATACGTAAGTACTGGAAGAATGCACTGGTTGTAGACCCTTCGCTTCAAATCCTTACTATATATGGTAGGTTGTAAAATGTATGTCGATAACCACCTTCATATTCGTCATATCGTGCTTAATCGCTTCGAAAATGGGACCGACTGCAGCACAGTTATTTCGCGATCTCAACGATCGCTTTCGTGAAGTAAGAATCGGTGAAAATCAAGATTGAAAATCGTTCAATCGTTTCAAATCAGGCGACACAAGCATAAAAAGTGAGAAAAGAAGAGGTCGTCCGTCTGATTTTGAAGATTAGGCTCTTCAGACGTATAGTATGTACTGTATATCTGTTTTGTTAATCTTTCTTCATTAATTCTATACCCAAATATTCTCATACCCAAACCATCTCAACGTTCTCTTATTCATCATACTTAACACATCAGCCTTAAGTGTATACTCATTCCATATCACTTCATTCCGTATTCTGTTATACAGTGTCACTCCATGTATTTTTCTCAATGCACGCATCTTTACAGCATTTATTCGGCTTCTCTGTCTTTTTCCACGTCCACATTTTACATCCATATATCAAAGTTGCCACCTATTTACTATTGTGGACAATAATCTTAGCAGATTTCGATATTGTCTGGTTCAAGTGTATATGTTTTATTGCACCATTGACTTTGTTTCCTAACGCTACACGCCGTTCGATATCTCTCTCAACTCTTCCATCATCTCAGAATATACTATCCAAAGAGATTTCTCAAACTAAATATTTTATCGTTGCCTTAATTTGTTATTGGACAAGCTCCTACATATAGCCTGTACAGGTAAATGGAGCGCGAGAAAAGCAGTTTTAATTTATTTATCCAAAATAACTACATAGGTTTATTGATAACAACATAACATAGTATGTACATATATCCTGAACATATGTATATACATCCTGAACATAGGTACATATATCCTGAACATATTTACATATTATATATCCTGAACATAGGTACATATATCCTGAACATATGTACATATTATATATCCTGAACTATACATATATCCTGAACATATGTACATATTATATATCCTGAACTATACATATATCCTGAAAATATGTACATATTATATATCCTGAACTATACATATATCCTGAACATATGTACATATTATATATCCTGAACTATACATATGTCCGGAACATATGTACATATTATATATCCTGAACTATACATATATCCTGAACATATATACATATTATATATCCTGAACTATACATATATCCTGAACACATGTACATATTATATATCCTGACCTATACATATATCCTGAACATATATACATATTATATATCCTGAACTATACATATATCCTGAACATATGTACATATTATATATCCTGAACTATACATATATCATGAACATATATACATATTATATATCCTGAACTATACATATATCCTGAACATATGTACATAATAAATATCCTTAACTATACATATATCCTGAACATATGTACATATTATATATCCTGAACTATACATATATCCTGAACATATGTACATAATAAATATCCTTAACTATACATATATCCTGAACATATGTACATATTATATATCCTGAACTATACATATATCCTTAACATATGTACATATTATACATCCTGAACTATACATATATCCTGAAATTGCATAAATATTTTATATTTCAAGATGATTGCTAAAAAAATACAACATTTAAGAGATAAGCTATCAAAAGGTCTGGGCTCATCGCATAACATCCCCCCCTAGTCGAGATAAATCCCCCACCAATCGAGGACAAGCTCGGCCGCGACATCAGATATTTTTCTGCCCACATATACCTTTTGCTTCTACACTCTCAATTGCAAAGAGGTGGAGATATATTTTTCACCAAAATGGGTATATTAAGGGTCCATAAAGCCCCTTCATTTGGTGCATTTGCACTAGGGAGGAACGAGGTCATGACGTTCCATCCCCTAAATACATATATCATATATATCCATGATATACTTCATTGTAGTTCATTTTATAAGTCACCTGAACACCTCTATGTGTAAGAAAGTGTGTATTTCCCATCCTCATCATTTACTCCCAATTTCAACATACCTAGAAGACGTATGGACGTGACGGAGGCGAAGGGAGTTCGTAGTGATAGGAAAGTTTGGCGCTATGTTCTCTCTATCTACCTCAACAGAGCAATGGCGTGATTAATTAATACGCATTAAAAAAAGTTTTAAATTTAAAGGTTAATTTATGGAAAAGCGTGATCAATAAAAAAAACTTGTTTTTTTTTAAATTGCATTTTCAGCTTAATTAAAGATCGACCCGGATACGACGTGTACAGCGCATCAAAAGCTAACATGTAAATTTTTTTAAATTATTTTTTACACAGTGATGCAAAAAGATATTTTTACGATTTAATTATTGTCCAAGCGTTTAACGCAAAAAAAAATTATATACTCTAGTAAAATATATCAAGGTAATCATATACTAATTAATGATATAGTATAGTAGTTAATATAATATATAGTAATTAATAATATAGTAGCGATAATTCGAAACATCGGTTAAAACATGCTCGACATCTACTCTTTTTTTTTAATCTGTCGATCACGCGATTTTGCGTCATGTGAGACGCACTGACGCGATATAGCGTGGCGAGTTACAGAAACTTGTCTAAACAGTATAGTCCCAGCTAGCCAAGACCACGTCATACAAAATTATCATCTGACGTTTTCTTTCTATTAAAAAAAATAATGCAAATAATTAGAAACGTGGAATTATTTTTTTCCACCAGTTATATTGGGAGTACAAATTAGTTCGGTCCGTTTCCAAAAGATGGCTCTGGCTGTTATGAATGGTTCATAGTGACAGACGATTTTGGCGATTTCAGAAAGGTTAGACATCTGCCAATAATATTCAGTTTATATCGCTTTGAGTTTCATGCAAAAACTTTGTTTCGTAGTGTTGAAAATGTCGAATTTTGTGTTAACCAAGCAGCATTTGCGGGAGGTTTTAATTTTCTGCTTTAATTGGAAGAAAAGTGCAGCTGAAGCCCATCGAATGCTTGTCGAAGTTTATGGTGACGCTGCTCCAACTGATAAATCATGTAGGGAATGGTTTCGACGTTTCAATGATGGAGATTTCAGCGTCGAAGACAAGCCTCGCTCACTAACTGTATTGTGGAGGATCTCTACTGCGAGTGTAGTCTGGATGATGAAACTATAGACCATGTGTTTTTCGGTTCTCCTTTACGTGAAATATTTGATTTATTAAACGCCGTATCTTTTCCGCGTCCAATGAATATTGATTTTCTTCTTTCTTCGGAGTACTTTTCCACTTATAGATCGATTGTTATTTTTTTTTTAAGTTTAATCAGTTGAAACTTGAAACTGCCATTTTTTTTATTTTATTATATTCACTCCTGTAGTTGCAGTGACTTTAATTTGGTGGCAGAAATCATCCTACCGTGGGTGGATTGCCTATTCAAAAGTTATGACTAGGCAAATTCATTATTCATCGAAAGAAAGAAATTTTGCTTCAAAATGTGTTAAATATACAAAGACAATGACCCACGGGTTAGATAAAACATTCGCGGTTGATTTGACGAATTTTACTAACGTAACAGGGTCGGGTAGTCTTCTAAATTATTATTTTTCATTTGCAAAAGTTTAGAATAAAACTGGAAAAAAAACACATATTTTACAATTTATCAAACATTTCAGCTTTTACTTTGTGGAGCTCTTTAGTAGAATATATTTAATGGTAGATTACTCTGTTATTTCACTAATTACATTAATCACCGCTACATGTGTTTCTACCTCATATATCGAGGCTCTCTACATGTTTGATTGATTCCGGTTTGTAACGAGAGCAGTGGTTAGGACAGACTTGTGTAATGTTAACATACATACAATTGTGTCGCGATAAGAAAGTCTGGCCCTCTCTCCTTTCTGCTTATCACGATAGCAATACGCCGTGGTGGTATGTATGTATCTATATATGTTAAATACCATCACGTGTGAACTTAAGGCTGGTATGCTGAGCAAGATGTAAAGGAGTACTCTGAGATGGTTTGGACACGTGGAACGAATGAATGAAGAAAAAATAAATATACAGTGCTAATGTGAGAGGAAGACCAAGTATGGTTGGATCAGGTGAATGATATTTTGATAGAAGGAAACTTAGAAAGTCAGAGAAATCGTATATATGTGGATGAGGCTAAGGATGTGTATCGAGATTGGAAAATCTGGCGCTCTCTCCTTTCTGCCTACCCCGATAACTAGACAATTTGAAGGAGGCTAAGGATGTGTATCAAGACAGGAAATTCTGGCGCTCTGTCCTCTCTGCCTACCTCGACATATAAATTACGTGATGGTATTTATGCATTCTTCTTCCCAGTGTCATGTCAGGTCCCCCCAATGTTAAATATCACTTGAGAGTAGACATCTTTGTACCCGGCAGCCCGAAAAAGATCTCCAACGCCCCCTTATGGCCGTATATTGCGGAGCCAGTCAAATCACGTATATTGCGGAGCCAGGAGATTTGTCTCCTGCCAACACCTCTTCGGCCTTCTATTTTGCCTTGGATGATCAGGTGCAGTAATTTGTACTTTGCTCCTCTAAGTAACATACATGACCCAAATAGGACACCTTTCAGATTTTAATATTAGTCAGCAACTCTCTATCAACTTTGCCTCTTTGAAGAACCCTCGTGTTGCTGACCATATCCGCCCAGGGAATCCGTAGCATTCTCCGGTGCATCCACATTTCGAATGCTTCCAGTCGGTTATGTATAACGACATAAATTTATGTATAACTAGATAAATTTATGTATAACTAGATAAATTCATGTATAACTAGATAAATTTATGTATAACTAGATAAATGTATGTATAACTAGATAAATTTATGTATAACTAGATAAATTCATGTATAACTAGATAAATGTATGTATAACTAGATAAATTTATGTATAACTAGATAAATTCATGTATAACTAGATAAATGTATGTATAACTAGATAAATTTATGTATAACTAGATAAATGTATGTATAACTAGATAAATTTAAAATCCGGTGCATCCACATTTCGAATGCTTCCAGTCGGTTATGTATAACTAGATAAATTTATGTATAACTAGATAAATTTATGTATAACTAGATAAATTTATGTATGACTAGATAAATTTATGTATAACTAGATAAATTCATGTATAACTAGATAAATGTATGTATAACTAGATAAATTTATGTATAACTAGATAAATTCATGTATAACTAGATAAATGTATGTATAACTAGATAAATTTATGTATAACTAGATAAATTTTAAATGTGGTTGTATTAAATTAGATTCCTATTTGGAGTTACACTAAAACAAAAACGAGTCATCTATGACAGAAGTCCGTTGTTATAGCAAAAACCCCGGAAAATGTTGGTTAGCAATTTTTGGAATAAACCCGACGCGGTTTATAGTATACTATTGTAGAATTCGGCTCTGAAAACGCTATTCGAACTTCCTGTAACACGGCCTCCAAATCCAGTTGGTGCTGATAAATACGTATTACACAACAATTATTATGTAAAATTATTATGTAAATATAAGCATATAAAGTACTAATTACGTTTCATCGTGATTTGCAAAATTTCCACAAAAAACGCTTTTTTAACTAACACGATTTTTTTTAAATGCATTATAATCGATAGAACATTAATTGTTCAAAATGTCGTTGAAAGTAGTTTCGTATTTCTCGGCCAGATGTCGTTAAGGCAAAATATTCATTGCTAACTTCATTCCGTACGCGTTGAATGTATATTATTATAAGCTTATTTATTTAGTTAACACTTCATTATTAAAACAATCTGGCATGCTTATTGCCCGGCGGAAACAACCAGAAAACAGTAAATAAAGGAAGTTGGTCGCAAAAAATATTGAAATGTTTATGCGCCTTTATGAAATTGATGAATATACATAAGAAAAAGTGAGATATCATCAATCAAAGGAAAGTTAAGAGGTAAGCGCATTTTTCGGACATTGTTTTTTTTCTGTGCTTCATGCTTTATAACGAAAATAAATATTAATAAATGTAGGCTTATTGATAGCAACATAGTACGTGCATATATTAATACATTGCAAAATCGCACATACGTGTATATCTCAAGATAAATAGCATAAAATACATTTAAAAGAGAAGCTATCAAAAGGTATGGTCTCATCTCATAACATCCCCCCGGCCGAGATACACCCCACCAATATAGGGCGAGCCCGGCCGCGAGGAAATCAGATAAAAAAACAGAAAATTGAGTTTAGAAAAAAAATATATATATATTTTTTAACCTGGCGAGTTTATTGCCATGTTGCAATCTCTTCCAACCAACCAGAAATATGTTTTTATAGGCCCTAAGTGTTAGCCAGACTGGAATCCTATTTTAAAAAAATCTGGGTTCCAGCGGAGATCGAACCCGCAACCTCCGGATCGGCAGACAAGTGTCTTACCACCAGGCCACGGAGGTCGTCGTCGAAAAATAAAAAAGGAAACTCACAAAACCACCTTAGATTAACTCAAATAAATAAATACAGTTTACCTAATACCAATATACTATAGTATGTACACCGTATGCTGACGGTGTGACGAACTCTCTTGTGCAAATGTACCTAAAGAATTTAGGTCTTCAAGACCTTCTTGCATCACTTGACACTGGCGCATACTCCTTCGTATATAGGAGTTCACGGCCATTATTCAAGAAGAGAAGACCCACTATATACCCATTTTGGTGATGAGATATCTTCGTCTCTTTTCAATTGAGAGTGTAGGGGCAAAGAGCACGTGAGGTCAGATAACATATATTTCGTACGAATATACTAAAACAACTTTACTCGCGATCCACTTATCTGCAGATGCTAGGAGCGTGAACAACAAATTGAGACAACGATGGAATATTTAGTATTAGAAATCTCTAATGACTGACATGTGCAATGTTATATTTTTAATCGTATCGTTTATGACTCCTGTCGATAAAACAGTTGTCGAACCTAGGGTTCACTTTATGGACAAAAAACGGGATAAGCGTCAATCACATAAATGCAGCAAGCGATTGTCAACAGTGGTTTTTTTTAAATATTGAAGATATTGATAATAGTGATATGATGGTGTCCGCTCTGGAAAGTCGATTACCACTGATAACGTCCAAATCGAGGTTTTGATCGAGAATCGCCAACTTTCTACGACAAAAGATTGCTGAGATATTGAAATTATCATAAAACACCGTACCCGGGCATTTGACGACATTTCGCGTTTGAATTCGACCTAAAAATATGAAATTATTTTTCAGACAACCCAATATTATACTTTCGTTGAAAACAGTATAACCTAGTGGATTTAGTGTTGTGTGACCTTCTCTTCCAACCAACCAGAGATGTCTCATACAAGTCTTAAGTGAAAGCAGGAATTTGTCATACCACCACACATTCATGATGAGTTGAGGGGTGACTATTATTTCCAGCAAAATAGTACGCCTCCCCACTACCATTGTGGTGTGAGGGCCTATCCTGATGAAAATTTTCCGAATAGTTGAATTGGGCGTAGAGGTAGTATTGAATACCCCCCGCGCTCCTCAGACTTCACACCAATGGACTGTTTTATGGAGAGTCATCAAAGATAAAGTTTATGGCACAAAACCGGCAACAGTTAATGAACTGAGAACAGCCATTGAAACTAACTGCGCCCAAACACCAAAACAAATTATTCGTGGTGTTTGTGATATCACATTATCAGCAGAGTATGGACCAGGACGGCCATCAATTTGAGCACTTGCGGTTACTAAAGATATTTGTATGTCTTCTTTCATTTGGAGTTTTAATCTTAGATACGACATACTATATGATAAAAAAAACCTAACGAGAATTTTCATTTTTATCAAGAAGTATTTATTTAATAATTAATAGTGTCCCGTTCAAAATAATCCTCATAGGGTAAAATACACATTTGCCAACGTTTTGACCAATCCGCAAAACATTTGTGGAACGCACTTTTTGGGATAGCCTATCACAAAATGTTCTTTCGATGTCATGTGCATCGTCGGGAACAGAAAAAAAAAGCTCATATCTGGTGAATACGGTGGCTGCGGCATCACGACGATGTTGGTTTTGGTCAAAAACTCTCGAATTAGTAACGAGTGTGCATTATTATAGTGCAAAATCTAGCTGTTGTTTGCACACAACTCTGAACGTTTTCTTCGGATTGCCTCACGCAAACGGCATAAAACCTCAAAAAAAAAACTTTTAAAGGTGAAAAAAATCGCAATCGTGGCAAAATGCGTTTTGAATACTTGCCTGTCAAACTGCCCATTCAATATTGCTGAAAATTGAAATATATACCACATAGTGTCGCCAACGTGAGGAAAAAATATGGGATTAATAAAAAATAGCCAACGAAATAAGAAAATTATCGTTATTTTTTTTATCAATCCTCGTATATCTTAATAAATAATTTATTATAATCATTCAAATGGCGTGCACATTTGTTTGGACACCTGTATATGATATACTGTAAATATGTATACAATTTCTTCAAGAGACTTATTATGATGAATAGCATAGATTTACTATGGAGTTTATGATGAATAACATAGAGTTACTATGGAGTTAATTTACCACATTAAATGTCAAATGATATATTTTCTCCTTTGTGCAAATGCATCGAAGAAATTTGTGTCTAATATATACATAGAGCGCGGACAGAGCGCCATACAATCCTACCTCGACACACATCCGTAGCCTCTTCCACACCCATACACCTCCTCATACAACTTATACAATTTCCCTAACTTTCTACGTTTCATTATTTCAGAATATAATTAACTTAATCCAACCATACTTTCTTTGGTCTTCCTGTCACACGTTTACCACTCACATTTACACTATAAATATGTCTTTAGTCTTTCTTAATTCATACTTTCAGCATGTCCAAACTATCTCAGCGTGCATTTCTTCATCTTACTTAATACATCAGCGTTAAGTTCACATCCCTAATACCTTCATTCCGTATTCTGACATACATTGTCATTCCGTGTATTTTTCTCAATGCACGCATTTCCACATCCACCAAAACACTTTGGTATTGTATTATATTACACTTTCGTTGTATACAATACAACCTGGTGGAGTTATTGCCATGCGGCAATCTCTTCCAACAAACCAGAAAGATGTTTAAGAGGCTTTAAGTGAAAAGCAGACTAGAACCTTTTTTTAAATGTTAATCTGGGTTCCAGCGTGATTTGAGCTCGCAACCTTCGGGTTGGGAGACAAGCGTCTTATCAACAAGGCCACGGAAGACGTGTTTGGTAGACTATCATTTTAGCAAATTTTGACACTGTCTGGTTTGAGTATATATGTTTCAATGCCCAATTGTCTTTGTTTCCTATCGCTACACGCCGTTCGATATTACTTTTGATTATTCCATCACCTGAGAAAATGCTATCCAAATAGCAGAATTCCTCGACTTACTCCAATATTTCATTATTCATCTGTACGAGTATGTCATGTATATGTCGTGTCTAATGGACTCTTTGTATAGCATTTTTTGGTGTAAAATATATTTTCGTGTTTGAGAGTATAGGACCATGTACTGAATGTGACTAGATAACAAAGTTTTTTGCTAAAGAAAAAAAAATCGAAAAGTTATTCGCAAAAATTAATTAAGACAACTATTACATAATTAGTTTTGGTTATCTCGAGTGGCTGACATATACAGGTTCTACTTTTAATCAAACTAATAATTAGTTTTAGTTATCTCGAGTGGCTGACATATATAGGTTCTACTTTTAATCAAACTTATAATTAGTTTTAGTTATCTCGAGTGGCTGACATATACAGGTTCTACTTTTAATCAAACTAATAATTAGTTTTAGTTATCTCGAGTGGCTGACATATATAGGTTCTACTTTTAATCAAACTTATAATTAGTTTTAGTTATCTCGAGTGGCTGACATATACAGGTTCTACTTTTAATCAAACTAATAATTAGTTTTAGTTATCTCGAGTGGCTGACATATATAGGTTCTACTTTTAATCAAACTAATAATTAGTTTTAGTTATCTCGAGTGGCTGACATATATAGGTTCTACTTTTAATCAAACTTATAATTAGTTTTAGTTATCTCGAGTGGCTGACATATATAGGTTCTACTTTTAATCAAACTTATAATTAGTTTTAGTTATCTCGAGTGGCTGACATATATAGGTTCTACTTTTAATCAAACTAATAATTAGTTTTAGTTATCTCGAGTGGCTGACATATATAGGTTCTACTTTTAATCAAACTTATAATTAGTTTTAGTTATCTCGAGTGGCTGACATATACAGGTTCTACTTTTAATCAAACTAATAATTAGTTTTAGTTATCTCGAGTGGCTGACATATATAGGTTCTACTTTTAATCAAACTAATAATTAGTTTTAGTTATCTCGAGTGGCTGACATATACAGGTTCTACTTTTAATCAAACTAATAATTAGTTTTAGTTATCTCGAGTGGCTGACATATATAGGTTCTACTTTTAATCAAACTTATAATTAGTTTTAGTTATCTCGAGTGGCTGACATATACAGGTTCTACTTTTAATCAAACTAATAATTAGTTTTAGTTATCTCGAGTGGCTGACATATATAGGTTCTACTTTTAATCAAACTTTTAATTAGTTTTAGTTATCTCGAGTGGCTGACATATACAGGTTCTACTATTAATCAAACTAATAATTAGTTTTAGTTATCTCGAGTGGCTGACATACTATATATAGGTTCTACTTTTAATCAAGCTACTACATTTTATGGATCATGCTGATAAGAGAAATAGCCATTATTATCGTTTTATGGATAAAAATCTATATATACGCACATAATACGAGGGTAAGTTTGAATTTTTTGGTAAAAAAGAAAGTAAAATATTTTTTTGTAATTTGTTTTATCAAACACTGTTTATTCCATTTTTTATGACGGTATAACCCTACCGGTTTCAAGGCTTTGTAACGGTAAAATCCTACCGGTGTCAAGCCTTTGTAACGGTAAAACCCTACCGGTGTCAAGGCTTTGTAACGGTAAAACCCTACCGGTTTCAAGGCTTTGTATCGGTATACCCCTACCGGTTTCATGATGTGGAAGTCTTGAAACCGGTAGGGTTATACCGTTACAAAAAGTGGAATAAACAGTGTTTGATAAAACAAATTACAATGTCTTTAAACCTCCACAATGTTAACCCTTCCTGTCCTATGATGTGTAACTAGTAAACGTTGCTTCTAAAAATTTTAATATCTCTAAAAATATAATAAATACTGGGTTCAGATTTTAGGTGTTCCTCCGTAATACATTAAAGCATTGAATGAAAAAAATAATATTAATAATAATTAGTATTTATCGGCCACATCAGAGATATTTTGTGAAAATCGGGAATAAATTCACCAATACAATCAAACGTGTGCCAGTGTGTGACGTAGGCATATTAATTCTAAAAAACCGCTATGGGGGATGAAGCGACGCTATTCACGTCTCATTTTTACTCTACTTCGGTATATGGGAACTCAAGAAATAGAATCTCAGTTCGCTCGCTTGACTCGCTCAGTAGCCAGCGTGCTTCGAGGTGGTCGTCTCGCCCGTTTTGTGAACGTCGTCCGATGTTTTTTTCATGTAAGCAATTAAATTTCAATTACCTGTTTTCACTTCAAATTTAATTAATTTAAGCGATTGGCTATGAATATTCTTATTTTTCCGATTTTAAATCGCTCATTTTTACATGTGTATTCAATAAACAGCACCGGAACGGGCGGATTTTTTTTAGCACAGTAAGGGAAAGGTTAATGCCTTAACTATAAACAATACAAAATATATTTTGGAAAAAAAAACGATTTAATTTTTCAAGTCTCCTTTGAGGGTTACACGCTTGGTCCAGCGATTTTCTATTTATCTATCCCGTCTCAAAAATATGTTTTGTCAAACTTTGCAAAATAGTCATTTACTGTAGCGATGGCATACTACGATAGACGAAAATTTCTTCCCACCGAGCAATTTTTTTTAATTTCGGGAACAGAAAGAAGTAGCGCGGGGCCAAGTCCTGTGAATATGGTGGAGAGGAACGAATTGCGACAGTCGGTTTGTGGGACGGAACGTTGTTATGGTGGTAGAGTACTTTTTTGCACGTCAATCTTGGTCGTTTTCAATTCGTCTTTTAAACGGTCGAATAATGTCGCATAATAGGCTCATGTCTTGCCCTATCCCAAACAGTCAATATCATGATGATGTTGATTTGTGCGTACATTTTTATTTCACCATATTGACCATATTTTGTTTTGCTGTGTGTGACAATGCTCAAAATATCTTTTGTAGAGTATTGTTACAAAAACGTTTTGTAGTGTCCAAGAATAGTGTAGTTATATAAAAGCAAGTAATGTATTAGAAGTTTCTAAAGAATCAAAAACCGTGGCTATCGTCTTCCCACCCAACAAAACGGTTTTCGATTTCTTCGGCGTTGTCATTGCTTTGACAGCTGTTTAGACTCAGGTGTGAAGTGGTGGATCCAAGTTTCGTTCAGTCATGAATCGACGCAAAAAGTCTTTCAGATTACGATTAAACACAACAAGTCAACAATCGCTGCACCCACCATGCACACAGCTTTTTCATATTCAATTTTTCGTTTAGGATACTGTGCACCCGTTCTCTTGAGATTCCCACAGCCTCACCAATTTGGCGCGCATGCACTCGGCGGTCTTTCATTACAATACCATGGATTTTTTCAATTATTTGCGTCCGGAGCGCGATTCATCTTCGTGCATGTACGGCCACGTTTATACTAATTTATCTAGAAATAAAGTCTTCAACGCCCGTGCAGAGTCTCCGTGAAATTCATTTAACTCGGCTTCGATCTGCGCGGCTGTTAACTTCTTCAAATAAAAATGTTTTTATGACGACACAGAATTAGTATTTTTTCCATCGTTACGACAAATGTTACAGTGATAAATTCAGATGGCTGTAAAACGTTACTGCGCGTCGCATCTGATTGAAATTTTGACAGAGGTCGCTTGAGGAATGATACTTACCAGCAGCGACTTGATGAATTGTGGCGCATAATCATGGAAATTGACCAAACTTTTTAAACTACCCTCGTATAACGTATCCAAAAAATAATTAATAAAAGTTTGTCAGATAACAATACGTACTAGAAATACATACATACATACCATCACGCCGTCTCCCTATCAGGTTAGGCAGAGAGAAGAGAGCGCCAGACTATCCTATCGAGACACACACATTTCACCTCTTCCACATCCAAATACTTTCTTATACAACTTCTACGATTTCTCTGACTTTTTACATTTTCTTCTTTCAAAATATCATACGCTTATCCAACCATACTTTTTTTGGTCTTTCTCTCCCACTCACATATTTGCACTATACATTTGTTTTGTTAGTATTTCTTCATCCAATCGTTCGACATTCCCAAACCATATCAGAGTGATCTTCATCTTGCCCAATACATCAGACATTGACGTATAAGCAGTGTTATAAAATAGTAAACAAAAAACAGTTTAAGTCGAACAACACAACAAAGCAAACCTATACAATGCAATCAATTCATCCCGGCAAGAACAACTTTTTCACTTTCACTCCTGTAAGTAGGCAAAGCAATGTGAAAATCCACACAATGCCCATATTGATTATCCGATCCGAGTTAGTTCCGAACTATTGATATACGAGTTGAAAATCTTAAATAATACATAAAAATTGTCATTAAAGAATGAGACCATTTTTCCGCAGGTATTGCATAGTGAAATGGTTCTCTAAAATCTACAAAACAGAGGCGTTCTTTTAATCTACGATTCGCTCGTTCATTTAAAGTATGTGAATTAATATTGTATTGCGTATAATACAATAAAGCGAAAATAATACACGAGTAGTAAATGAAATGCGAAAATAGCGAAAAATGTTGAAATCATTAATAAGATCAAGTAAAATGTATGAATAAATGAAAGGGCCTGTATGAATAAATGTATGGATATGGACGATACATAAACAGAGGAATCCTTGTTCGAAATTAAGAGATCTATCCTCTCTACCTAACCCTCACTGAATACGGCATGATGGTACATCGATCAGCAAAGTTAGTATAGTACAGTTAGACACGTTCATGGAAATGTTTGGAATCGATTATGTAAAATTTGTTTTCAAAATGTATGTACATAGTATTGTATTTAATTCAGCATACAGAGGGCGTTTGAAAATAGCATTGGTCTTGACATAATTTACTATAAATTTAAATACAATTAGAATATACCTAATAAGAGGACCTTTGTGGTTTAGTTTGTTGAAATTGGGGCGACGTTGGAATCCAAATTTTTCAAAAGGCTACCATCTTCTATGTGGCTATCGTCGCCGTTGCGGAGACTTGTAGTCAAGGAGCCCCTCGCCATTCCAATGTCAATTTTGAGCTTTTATATGTACCTCTGTTGCCTAGTAGGTAAGACGTCTGATTCCAAACTGGTGGTAGCAGGTAAGATTACTTTTGGAACTGACTTTTTTTTTTAAACCCACCAGGTTTTACTGTATACAGTGAAACTGTAATGTTTTTTTAATTAATTTTATAGAAGGAAATATACAATAATAACAAAGCAACAATGTAAAGACATACATTTTAAGAATTATAAAAATAACATATTTCCCTTCCCCCATCATGCTTACACCTTTCGGATTTTAATATTAGTCAGCAACTCTCTATCAACTTTGGCTCTTTGAAGAACCCTCGTGTTGCTGGCCATATCCGTCCAGGGAATCCGTAGCATTCTCCGGTGTATCCACATTTCGAATGCTTCCAGTCGGTTCATACTACTAACTTTCGAGGGTCCATGATTCCACTCCATGCAATAACACTGACCAAACGTAGCATTTGACTAACCGTTGTCAAAGTTTCAAATTTGGATTATCATCGCAGAATACGCTTCTCAATTTATTAAAAGCCGCACGAGATGTTTCAAAATAGGTATACATTGCACAAATACTGAGAATTCTGAATTTCAACGCAACAACGTATGGAATAAAAAGTTAATTTGAATTAACCGTGTTTTTTTTTCTTCAATTATATGGTCACGAATGTCCCCCAATTACCACAGATAATTGGGCGCTCTACACCAGATATTTAGACTAACATATTCAGACCTTATTTGGGGCATATATATTCACAGTGATATTTCAACCCAGATACAGTATTGTATAATGCCAACACAACGGTCAAAAGGTCAATGTCATTGATTTATTATGTGAGCGTGAAATGTGCTTATTAAATTCAGATTAGTTTTATTATGCATACTTCTGTCGAAACTGGTCAAGTTGTATCTCGAAATAAGTGTTGGAAGACAATTGTATAAAATATTTGTTTTGAATAAATAGTGTATGAAATTATCTGAGTGACTACACCGCGTAGGCAACATTTTCTTGACGGGGATGCTCTATCAATAATGAGTGTTAGTATCTTTCCTCATCAGTTTTTAATAATTATAATAAAAGGAAAATGTATATAGCAACATTTAGAGACCAAACTCTCCTCAAGGGCGCTCTAACTCTTGATTCGAACGCACTCATAACTCATTCAATAAGGCGAGAAAGAAATTGTCTAATGTAAACCGTAGATTTTATAAGTTTAGGCTCTTGCTTTGAAATTTTCAAAGCATGGGTGCTCTGTAAAAATTTGGATACAAAATATTTTTCTGACTCCGGTTAATCCAACTCACGGATAATAGAGTCTCAGATAATAATTGGGGGTATACTGTTTTAATAAAATAAATCCAAGGTCGGAGCTTTTAAAATAACCACATACCATCAAGTACTAACCGTGTCGGGTAGGTAGAAAGAAGAGAGAGCCAGACTTTGATAATAATAAAAGGAATATTTATATAGCACCATTTTAAGAGAAAACTCTCCTCAAGGGCGCTCTAACTCCGGATTTAAAACCACTATTATTGATTGAGATTTAAAATATTACAATATAAATATATAAATATATATATATATATATATATATATATATATATATATATATATATATATATATATATATATATATATATATATATATATATATATATATATATATATATATATATATATATATATATATATATATATATATATACATATACATATACATATACATATACATATACATATACATATACATATACATATACATATACATATACATATACATATACATATACATATACATATACATATACATATACATATACATATACATATACATATACATATACATATACATATACATATACATATACATATACATATACATATACATATACATATACATATACATATACATATACATATACATATACATATACATATACATATACATATACATATACATATACATATACATATACATATACATATACATATACATATACATATACATAAACATATACATATACATATACATATACATATACATATACATATACATATACATATACATATACATATACATATACATATACATATACATATACATATACATATACATATATATATATATATATATATATATATATATATATATATATATATATATATATATATATATATATATATATATATATATATATATATATATATATATATATATATATATATATACATCTACACACAAAAGTAGAGTGTAAGGATAGAAAGGTAGTGGTTGCAACCATTAAATGAGGTACTGTCAAAATTGTGATCACATCAATGACTAGAAATTTTGTATTTTCATGTCCCATAGTCATGTGCTCTAGTTTTATGTGTATTTTTTTCATGTCTTTTTAAAATTAGTTGGTGAGTTTTAGAGTAAATTTTTCATTTCCCCATTCTGAGCAAATATCGTGAAATTTGCTGAGCACCATTGCCGAAAAGTGAAAATAGATACTGTACACGAATATACAATACTCATAGTGTTTACGAGTATTGCTAACAACTCATTTACCAGACTGGTTTTTTTTTTCAGGTACTATAAAATCGAACCTGAAACCTCCAGATGCAAGTCAAACCTATTACCAAGACATGGAGATCATCAATAGAGTCGAAATAAGGCTTGTGTGACAAATCACATATTAAAATAAAAACACTTGTCACCCAAGAGCACAACTAAAATTATGAATTGGGCTGCGCACGTCGTCCGAGCAACGGACCATCGTTGAACGTATGAAGTAATCCAGTGGTACCCAAGAGGCAAAATAAGGCCTGTATAAGAAGACTGAAAGCATGCTCAGTGGATGAAATACGTAAGCAAGCAGCGATTACATAGCAACAATGCGCAAAGTACAGAATTTCTTGGAAACAACTTGGAGAGTTTTACATCCTGCAGTGGATAAATGTGGGCTGATGATGATAATGATATGAAATGAAATAAAGACAAACTGTATGCCAGCTTCTTATCTTACCGAGAGAGAATTGTTATCATTAAAAATGCTTAAAAACACTGATTAAATTACCATCTGAGACAGTTGAACATGTTAAAAATACAATTTGTGATAAGAAAAGATCAAAACACACAAATGTTTTTTAATTTTTTTTATTCAAACGACCTAACCACTTGTATGAAATTAGGATTTGGGGTTTTTAATTAAACCTTAAGACCGTTTCATAATCCTACCTCATGAAATTTCGAACTTATAATGATATCTAAAAATAGGTATATTTAGCAATACCTTGCATAGTATGATTCTGAACAGTGCAGGTTTTGTTATAATACCATTTATTAATTTAAAAATATTATTTATTTTAATTACATTATGTACTGAGATCATACTGTTATCATATGACATAACGTCTTTAACCTGGTGCTAGTATGATGCACGTATCAGTATTGTTGCAGATCCCATTATAGTATGATATTCAATGTTATTAAGATATGAATGCTGAGAAAAAAAATTTAATTGCAAATATCTAGATAAGGTTTTTCCGAGTGTTGTACTGCGTGGTTTGGACTTATAATGCCAACATTTCGAAATTGACTAAGAACAAATCAACTTTGCCCTGAATATGGCGTGCCGACTTCAATAAAGGTAAAGGTAGGAAAACCATTTAGACAGTCGACCGGAGCGTGGTTGTTATTGCGACAGAATTTTGAGTACTTGAGATTTCAGGATGAATGACGAGTGGGAAAGATTTGTGTGAGCTCGTGAGTGTGGGTTTCTTCTTGTTTTAATTTTGGTTGTTTTTGTATTTGTGTATTTTTTGTTTTAATTATAATTTTTATTCTTATGATTGTGTGCGGTATATTGTGGGATGAATATTTTTCGTCTTTCTGGAGTGATGATGTGTGAGGAGTTGAATTTCGCAAGATGTTTCCAGTTGTAGTTGAGTGTCACTGTTTGTCAGGTTGATGAGAGCGTGCAACGGGGTTTTGTTTTTGTGTAATCAAAAATCGGAAAGAAGTATCGATTTATTTTTTCATGCTAAATATCCTCAGTGAGATACAGGCAAAACCCTAGTTTACTGGGGATACGACAAATGAAAGGCAACAAACCCAGATACATTAAAATTGTATGTCCAAATCAAATTACTTGTTGTTTTTTCGCAAATTGTGTATATTTCTTGTCATGTGTAATAATAAATAAAAAAAATAAACTATGAAAATTGCTATGCTTTCGAAATGTCCCCATCATAAACCAAACCATGTAGTACAAAACTCTAAAATACCTTATCCAACTGACACAAAGAACTACAAAAATCTCAAAACACATTTGCATATCGTCACTGTTCGGCGAAAAGCAAGTCCATTTTTGCTTAAAAAGACTTTTTGATGTCATTTTACTTAAAATAAAAATATCTACACATGGAAAAAAACATTTATGTCCAAAAGTTATATGGTTTCGATATTATGAAATTTTCGCCAAGAAAGGATTAAGTCCAAAACAGGTGTCCGTATTTTGAATTTTTAGGTAATGAATGTTTTTAAGGGGACTCATTTTTTTGTAGTAATTCTTATAAATAAATAAACTGTCTTTAAATAACATCTGTTTGTATTTTATTTTATTAAAAACTTGATTTGACATCGCCTTCCGAAACTTAAATTGCATTTATCTCAAAACTCGACATTTGGACTTAAATGCTTTTCGCAGAACAACGACGGGATATAGTGGGATTAAAATATTTTTTGAGATCAAATTTCTTCAATTTTTTTTCTTAACTGTATTAACCCTTTGAACTCCAGATTTTTTTTTGTATGACATACCAACAACTCCAGGGTATTTTTTTGAAATTTTACTATAAAATGATAGGTTTTAGAAATAATTTATTTAAAAAAAAATTAATAAGGTTTCATGCAATTTTTTTATTCAAACTATTAGATAAATGTTTAAATGAGTTTATTTTGATAAAAAAAATAACAATTCAACATTATTTTTTAGTTTTATAATGATATCTGAGGAAACAATCCCCTAAATGCATCCTAGGTTTTCCAGGACAGGTGTCGCAAAACTTATATGTTTCATGTCGTTTGCCCATTTTGCCTCTATTTGAGCAGACCACACAGTCCTTCTTCTTTTCCTTCTGCAAAACATGAAGTTTACCATCTAGTCGTACATCAAAAGTAGAAGTTGATGGCCTACTTCGCAGCTCCCGAAAGTCTCCTACCAACTGATCAACTAAATTCTTGACAAATTTCAAATGAGTTAGTGGTTTTTCATTATTTTTCAATTTTATATTCTTGTAGAGGATGTATGCATTGATTGAGCAAATTTCCATTCCCCAGAAAAAAAGTTTTCTCCACCATTTTAATGACTTCCTGAGAAAACAATATGTGGAAGCATACTGGTCGGCACGGTCTACTCCACCCATAGATTTGGTGTAGTTTCGTACTACATTTGGTTTTTCTGTAACTAATTGAACACCTCCCTTCCCTGTTCTGGAAACAGACGACATGCCAGCAGAATCACCAGTACTCAGCATTGTAATTATTCTTTTATCCTTCCATGCCAAAAGCATTGTTTTTCTTTTTCTTACAGCCAAAACTTTTTTATTGCCAAACTTTGGTTTTTTTATGGTGATCGGAATGCCTTTTCTGTTGGTCTGTATCGTCCCAGTTAAATGACATTTCATCTTCAATAGTGCTTCAGCAAGTGGAAGACTTGTGTAGTACCTGTCTGTAAACAAGTGGTATCCTTGTGCATGGGGTACCTTCTCCAAAATTTTTCTGAACAAGTAGATGGGTATTCTCGAACTCACAGGCAAATCTGGGCTTGGTAAATTCTCTGTAGTAATACTACCGTAATAGGGAAGAATACTGTACACATATGATGTTTCAGAATCCGCCAAAACGTAAATGCGTATTCCCCATTTAGTAGGCTTCTTTGGATTGTAAGTGATGAAGCATATTCTTCCTTTGAATTTCACTACTGATTCGTCAACACAGATATTTTTGTTGGGTATGAAATAGTGAGCAAATTTTTTATTTATATATTCTAAAAAATTACTGACTTTCTGAATCCGTGTTCTTAAATCACTATGGCCAGTTTCTTGTGTATTCAAGTGTAACATCCAGAATATTTGATGAAATCGAGATCTCCTGAAAATATTTGCAAAGAATGGGACTCTGGAATTATCTCTAGTAGACCAATATTCTTGCATATTGGCAAGTGGCATTGTTCCCATATTTAAAATGACCCCAATGAATGCCCAAAATTCATCTTTTTGTACATCACGCCAATTTTGCCAAATAGAATTTGCAGTTAGAACTTTTGATTGAAGTTTGACTTTTGCATATGCATTTGTTTCCCGTATTATCTCCGTTACAATTTCTTCCGTGAAAAATAATTTGAAAAATTGACTTGGTTCTTTGATTGTTAAAGGAACATTTGGTCCGACATTCTGAGCTCCGATGTCAAAATTTATAATGTCAGGAGAATCCACCGTATTGGATATATCAATCCATTCATCGTCTTGTGAATCTTGAGCGCTTGTAGTACTTGAAGAACTATCTGATGATAGAAGAGGACCAACTCTGCGTTTTTTATGACCAATGTACTCTGATTCATCACTAGAGGTCTGAATATTGATGTTACTATCACAACTTTCATCACTATATACATTTAAAATAAATTCGTCTTCACTTTCACTCAGTTGCGATTTTTCCATTATTTTAGAGGGTAAAAAAAAAAACTTGTGTAATCTCAACGGTGTAAAAGGGTGCGTACTGATTATTTTTCAACCGAAACACGTCTAAACAGTAGAACAGTTGTTGTGAAACTAATGTAACATGTTTATACCTGCTCCTGGGTGTCCCGAGATGTTTGTTTATGTAAACAATACAACCATAAAAAATGGCGACATATAGTCGCCTCTGGAGTTATTAAAATAATTACCATGGCGACTATATGTCGCCTCTGGAGTTATAAGGGTTAACATTGTTTACAAACCAATTTAAATCTTAAGTGCTACTAATGTTTGATATACTTTTATCTTTTATTACGTGCAAGTGTGTGCAAGTTTTATATGCATTAATTTCAGTTAAATATTGTGAACTGACACATATAATAAGTATGATTGGAACGCGTTACATTATAACACATTATAATAATACATTAATCAGTACGGTTTTGCATAATAGGGTGTTTTTTCAACACACATTAACCGTACTATGCAAGGTATCACTGTATTCCTCAACACCAAAATTCATCTCTGATTTTTCCACAGCACTCTATAGACATGGATGCTGAGGAAAAAAGAAAGAGATACACAGGATATTTTCGAAATGTGATGTTAGTACAGAACGCTCCAGATCTCATGGATAAAGGTCCAAGAATGGCTATATCAATGACATGCAGGAAAAATATTCTGTCATACTTCGGAAACATGTCCCTAGAAGAAATGACAACAGCTAGGAGAAGCTGGTAGCGACTGGAAGGGTTGAGTTTTACTTCCATTGAAGACAGAAAAACCTGCCAGATGTATTATCACGTGATAACATTTTATAACCGATCAGAAAGATGTTCAAGGGCCTGTATCTAAAAGAAACTAGTCAGACAGCGTTTTAATTATCTATTAATTGTGTGGGAATCAGGTGTGAGAGATAATTGTTCTTCAACTATGAATTTATTAAGTTTAAAATTGTAATTTATTTTATCAAACACTGTTTATTCCACTTTATGTAATGGTATAATCCAACCGGTTTCAAGGTTTTCACCAGGAAGCACAAACAAGAGTCTTGTTTGTGCTCATCAGGAAGCATTTCATCAGGAAGCACAAACAAGAGTCTTGTTTGTGCTCCCCTGATGATGAAGTGAAAACCTTGAAACCGGTAGAGTTATACTGTTACATAAAGTGGAATAAACAGTGTTTGATAAAACAAATTACAATGTCTTTAAACCTCCACAACGTTAATGCCTTAACTATAAATAAATATTTTTAAACGTTAAAAAAAAACCACGCCATTTCCCAGTCGCGTTAGGCAAAGAGGACAGAGAGCCAGAATTTCCTATTTCTCTGCCTTTCTATGTTTTCTTCTTTCAGAATATCATTCACTTGATCTAATCATATTTTCTTTGGTCTCCTCTCACATGCTGTACACTCATATTTGCACTATCAGTTTTGTTAATTTTTTTTTCATTCATTCGTTACACATGCCCAAACCATCTCAACATACTTTTCCTGATCTTACTTAACACATTAATGTCTAAAGTTCTCCATTACCACTTCATTCCGTATTCTGTCATACATTGTTACTCAATATATTCTTTTCAATGCACGAATTTCTACAGCGTTTATTCGACTCCTCTCAGTATTTTTCCAAGTTCACGTTTCACTCCCATACATCAAAGTTAGCACCAAAATACTATTGTGGACTGAATGATACACAATATAATAAAAAAATCGTTTTAAAATTATATGGCTTCGGTATTTTATATCATTTAGGAAATATCAGTCAATACTTATTTCTAAAAAATGTGGACTTTTGAATTTTTTAGCGTTTTTCAAAGATTTCGTTAAAATTACCAGCTCACAAAAAAAAATTATAAAATCAAGAAAATTTAAAGGGGTCAAATAGAATTTTTATTTACATTGTGATGGTTTCACATGGGAAAATATTAAAATATTTTCATAAATGATATACTAAAATTTCCTTTATTACGCTACAAGCACCTAGACAATGATCACGAATAGTATAATTTTTCTAATTATTATCTTGTGTTCATATTCTCAAAGTAGTGTTATTTATGTATTAAGAATTTTCTAAATAAAAAATTCTTTCTAAAAAAGACAATCCAGGAATGCTTATTATTTAAATATTCTATGTTTTATATAATACAATAGTAATTATAATCATTACGTCATAATGATGTGAGGTAGGCAGAGATTACAGATCTCCAGTTTTTGTCTAAATTAGCACACTTTTTTAATGTTATTAACTTACCATGAAACCGCAATTTAATAATATTAAAGAAGCGCTAATGTTCGCTGGTTAAATTTAAAACATTAATACTTTTAATTGCGAGTACCGAAATGCAGTGTCGTTCAAAGCAGTTGGCATTTGAAAAAATCAAGAAAACTTATTTATTACATCCAATTTTATAGCTCAATTAAAACAAAGTCTAAAGGTTGTGAATATTGAATGATACAGCAAAATAATTAAGTACTCACCTCGCCCAAAAATTTAGTTACATCGTATACACAATTGTGTATAATAATCCACGTACTTTTGTTGTCGCTATGTTTATTAATTTCTTCGCGGGTAAATAATTTTACATCTTCCATTTTAGAACACACGCGTTTATTTGTAAGAAATTATATGTAAAACGTACGAACTTTTAACGCCCAACCAGTCACGTGTAACACCGCTACGGCACTAGGCAATTGATAAAGTTGCGGTGAATAGCCGACGTTAGACTCTGTCAGTACTCGACTAGAAAAGCTGTCAGCAAAGATAACCTTGGCTGTCAGTGGCGCACAAAAGGCAACTTCGGAAATGACACGACGTAATATGGTCAACTTGGCTATTCTAATTGGAACAGTTTAGCCAACATTAGTTTTTCCCTATTCGTTGCAATGGTAACAATAAAATTCCCATTAAATAAAATACTTGTTCATTCTATAATGAAATATGAAGCTTAATTAGTTTTTTAAATTTATTTGAGTTAATATTATATTTTAATGTAATCCCTTAATGTGCAAGGTTTGATGTCACATTTTAATTATGTCATGCAAAACGTGAAAATAATTCAATATTTTTTATAATATTTCAAATGTTATTTTTTATTATATTTATGTATGGCTGTAAAACATTGAAAAATACTCTTGATGATGGAACGAAAAAAAAGCTGATGAAATATATGCTCTAGCAAGAGGTAGTAATCTGAAAAAAATTAGAAAACACTATGTTTAGACCTGTTTTAATTTTCATACACATTTTAATATGTATACTTTTCTCTCTTGAACATATGTTTGTGTATCATTATGTTTGTTTCACATAATCTAGCGCGATTATTATTTTTAATGTTTCAATAAACATGTAAACTGTCATTATTCTTCTTTGAATATTTATGTTACCTCCCCTTTGATGAATCAATATATCACTCGGTTAACAAAACTCGTGAATTTGTTCCAAATTACATGTATAGTTTTAAATTAATGTGTAAAATTTGTAAATCAACGTGTAAACAAAAAAAATATGTTTGATTAAAGTAAAAATATTTCCATTATAGGCTGCAGTATCAAAATTGGTTCAATGTCAAATTCTAGTGACTGAATTCTCGTTTAAAGTTTGTCTTTTGAGAGTGGCGGGATGTCTAAAGATTATATATGAAAGGTTTAAGTTTTTTATAATAGGATAGGATGACGTTCTAATTGGAACTTTAAAGTCCCTTTTCTTTGAATTAAGTGGTAGGATATTGTTTTTATAGAGGCGCCGTCTGTATCTCCTCACTTATTATTAAAGCATGAAGAAATTACTTTGTGCAATGGAAAAGGATTTTTGAAGTTCTCATGGATGTTTTTCCCGCCAGGATAATTCGCCGTCATTCCATTTAAATAAGTAAACTCTCTGTCTTGGGTACGAACCTGGCAATAAGGATTATATTTCCATGCCAAGTTCTCATGGATGTTTTTCCCGCCAGGAAAGCTCGCCGCCATTCCACAGAAAGAAGTAAATTATCTGTCTTGGGTACGAATGAAAGTACGAACCTGGCAATAAGGATTATATTTCCATGCCATAAATTGTTATTCCAGAAAAAGTAAGATTTTCTTTAAACTGACAGTTCGTTACAGAAACAATAAAGTTGAACTTTGTATTGTAGATAAATTTCCAAAAAATGTTAGCACGAAGAAATTTTTTTGTATTACTTCCTCGAAACTTTTTAAATAAGACATCAGGTTATTATGTACGTTTTTTTTAAATATTATCTTTAATTTTGAGGTTATGTAGTTTCCTTAAAAGATTGATGCAAAAACAAAATGATAAAATAACTACATTACTATGTTAGAAAATTTGAAGCAGTTGACATTCCATACTATTGATTGGATTGATTTCGCCTCCGTGCATGTGTTAGAATAGTGTGTATGCATTACTTTTAGTAAGCACATGATTACACTATGGGGTGGACAGAGAGGACAGAATGCCAGATTTTCCTGTCTAAACTTTCGCCTCTTCTACGATTTCTTTAGTTTTTTAACATTTTATTTCAAAATATTCACTTGATTCAACCATAATTTCCTCAGTCTTCCTCTACCACCCCATTGATTCACATTTGCTATTTATATTTAATTTGTTAGTCTTTTTACGTTCATTCGTTCTATATGCCCAAACCATCTTTACTTCATCTTACACAACTCATTCATCTTTGATTAAATATAGATAAAATACATACATTGTAATTTGTTTTATCAAACACTGTTTATTCCACTTTAGGTAACGGTGTAACCCTACCGGTTTCAAGACTTTCAACTCATGAATGAGAATGAATGATTTACCGAGTATACAAGTCAGAAGTGCAAGGTGTGTGTGGAAGAAGTACACCAAGGAAAACGTGGCTAGGCTAAATGGACCAAATTTTGAAGGAAGGTTAAGTGAGAATTATGAATAATAGAAGATCGTACATGATGAAGATGTATGAATGTGGAGGAGGCAAAGGTTGTGCGCTTACATAGAAAAATTTGGAGATCTGTTCTCTCTGCCTATCCTGCAAGGGGCATGGCATATGTATATTATTAAATAAGCGTCAATTATTTCTATTTCCAATAATGTCAAATCTTTCCAATAATTATATATATATATACTCGTATATAAAATAGATAACTTAAGAAACATCCTTTTAAAACTCAAACTAATTGAGTTTAATAAAGAAATTATCTTGAGTAAAAGAGATTGGGAATAAATAAGTTAAAGAACGTCTCTTATAAAGAAATAATTGTAAAAATGCCCATACTTATAAAAAAGATTCAATAAAAAATCAATGCTTAAATCTAATTTTAGGCTAACTACTCTTCAAAAAAAAAAGTACCAATTCCAGTGAACCCTTTAAAGGAGGTATTCTCCGCAAATGAGCAAACACTAAATGGGGAAATTTATGATAAAAAACCTTTCAAGATTACTCTGGAAGCTGGACGTAAATATTCCTGGTGCCTGTGTGGAAAATCTCGTAATCAGCCGCTCTGCGATGGAACCCATAAAGATGTATTTCTAAAAATTAAACAAAGGTGAGTTATTTTAAAGGGAAAAGACATTCCTCCCTTGTAAAATTTCCTCTTCTTCAATTCAGTTTCCAAAGACAGATTATTTTATGCCAATATTCTTAATTGCTTTGGGCACCTTGCTAGAAAAAAATATGCAAGTCAAGTAAAGAAAGTTATCATAGGAACAGTTGAGGGGAAGGTAAGCAAAACGAAGGTGTCCTATGAGATGGATAGATTGAATAAAGGAGTTAACAGGAGTCTCTTTAAGCACTGCATTTAGCATGGTCCAAGATTGGAAGGGATGGATACAGGCGGTGTGCCAAGTTCAAGACATAGCAGAGAACCATAACGCTCAGCATTGAGCACACTTAGCTATATGATTATTTTCTTAGCCATCTGGATTTTTTACACTATCCCATCATCATAGAAACCCCCCCTGTCAGTGACCAAGGAGTTCAGGTAAACAAACTCAAGCACATGTTCCAACTCCTGTAGCCCATTATTTTTTGTTGCCGTGTTTCAATGTTTTTCTTGGCTCCTATTGATTTCCAAGATGAGCATTTCACTCCGAGTGTTGATTTGGAGAATGAAATATATTTATAACCATCATCATATTATTGATTGCATTCTTTTTTCAGACCAATTCGATTTCTAGTGGAAGAAACTAAAGAATACTGGCTTTGCAATTGTAAACAGACTAAAAATCGACCATTTTGCGATGGAACACATAAGAAAAAGGAAATACAAGAAACCAACGTCAGAGTATAGTCTTGTATCTCAATTCTAGTAATGTTTTTTAACATTAGAACTAATTATATTATATAATTTATCGATTTTAATTTATTCGATTCACAAAGTTATGAATGTTATAATTAACAATATGGGTAAATCTGTATGAAATTTTTAAAGAAAAAATAAATTTTCAAATTTGATATAGATTTGGCAAATTTTTGGGATGTTTAAATCTTATCTGAAATTATAAAAGGTTTTTTTAGATTTATTCTTTGTGCTGATTTTCGAATTATGAATATTCATAATTACCAAAATTTTTCCAAAACCGCTTACCGCCAAAACATCAAATGCAACTTACAAAAAACCTGGTCCTGTTGATGTCCTTCTCTCTGGAATTTTTCCTTAGGTGATCAGATGAAGGAAATTGCATTTCTCTATATTAAGCATGATATGGCTAAAATATTTGAATTCTCTTAAAGTAGCGGAGTGTCTATTTAATTAATAGGACAGGTGACGTTTTCTTTGGAGCTTTAAATATTTGTTTTTTTTATGTTGGGTGGTGATTTTTGCTTTTATAAAGGCACTGTCTATGTCTCCTTACTGGATGGTATTATTGTTAAAGCAGGAAGAAGTTATCTGATGCGATGGGCAAGAATTTTTGAAGTTGTGGAGAGGTTGTTTATCCCACCAAGAGGGCTTGTCGCCATTCTATAGAAAGAAGCAAACTTTCTGAAATGGAAGAAAAGTACAAACCTGGCAAAAAGGATTCTATTTCCATGCCATAAATTGTTATTAATTTTTTTTTAATATTTACTTTTTTCTACACACCCACATTTAAAATGCTCCTTTGTTTTTTACGATTTTTGTATCAGTGGCTTAACACTGTACATAAGGACAAAAAATAAGTTACATTATTATTGTGACAAAATTGAGAATTTTGAACATTCAATATTAACTTACAATTTAATCCTAAAGATTGATAAATTGTATAATAATGCTTAGTAATATGGCATTTTTCTATAGACCTCATTAATAATTAGTTTAGCTAATCTCGAATTTACAATTTAAGTGTAATTATTTTATGTTGTTAATTTGAAAAATATAAAAATTCTTTCTTGTTTGACTTTGTTTTATTTTTTATTTGATAAATATATTTTTATATAATATTGTAAACTGTTCCGTTGCTTCTACATATCTCACCTCTACGATCGTAGACTTACTTATGCTACGCTCAAGCATAGATCACTGTCCTTCAGTTCGTCGTTTACTATCCATGCCATCAGACTATGGAACAAGATACCAATTGCCGCAAGACTCACCCCGTTCTCGATTTAATTCAAACAGGAACTTAAAAATATTAAATCTCTCTTCAATTAAGAAATGTTTCTCCGTAACTCTTTCTTTTCATTTTGGTGTCATTTGCAATTTGTTTAGTAAAACACTGTTTATTCCACTAAATATAACCCAATTTCAAGGTTATCACATAATCATTCTTTAAACCTCCACAGCGTGCTTTAACTACAAATAATATATGCAAATATTTTGATAAATGTTTTTTAATGACCTAAATATGTTTGTTTTTTTTTGTCAAGTAGATTTTTACCTTTCATCCAGCAATTGACACAAATCTGCATAACTCTTTTCTGGTTGGTTCGAAAAGATTGCTATATAGAAATAAGCTCGTCATTTATATACTGTACAATCAAGTGTAAATAGTTTTGTTGCATTAGAAAATTTCTAAGCAAGTACTGACAACTTACTGGGCTGTTTGAACTCCAGCCACTTTATAAGAACAAATTTACTGCGCTGCGAGTCAGTTTCCTTCTCCCATGATGTCGGACCGTAAATCTGTTGATAGTACCATTCTTTTCATACTCGGGTGTATCGCCACCGGAGGAGTCTCTTTGGGCAATTCATTCTTCGTCACTATGTGACTGGAATTGCCCAAAGGGAAGCATGGGTGGTAGAGGGATCGAACTGAACTGAACTATCTGCTTAACTGTAATTCGGTAATCTTGACAAACCAAGTCCATGACATTTTCTAGAATTATTGTAGTTGATGACGTTCCACTTCAACCTTTCGTGTTTAAACTTAGCTTTCTACTTTTTAATTATTGCCTATGCCAGAGCAAACTCCATCAATACTTCTGACATTTCTTCCAAGATTTCTATAAGTAAAAAAACCTTTGATGAAAAATATTGAACCATGGAGTGTAGCTGAATATTATATATGATGTTGAATATTACCAGTAGTAATAAAAAGATTCACATTATCCATAATAACAATAAATTCTAATATTTTTTAAGACTGAATTTTTCAACATTTCCTCGAAGTTCCCTCCAAATGCTTAAACAAAAAAAAAATTAAATGGTTTATGGTAAATTAAAAAAAATGTTTTCCATTATTTATTTCACAGATAATAGGAGTATAAACATATAAAATAGTTCTTAGAATAATTATAACAGTTATAAATTTGTAAAAACACATTTATCTAAATTCTTAGAACAACTTAAAATAAAATAGAAAATGCAAACTTACATATTGACTTATGAAAATTGAGAATACTACCATAATTAAAAAGTTTTAGGACCGGCCACCGTGTGGCGCTGTCAGTCACCCGATTGGAATTATTTTTTTTGTTAGGTTACCACATCTATCATTGACACTTCCCTCCAAATTTCAGCATCATAGCTTGACATTTGTAAAAGTTACGCTGTACTGAGTACATCTACCTTGGTGCGTGTTTTCGATTTTTTACAAGTTTGAAAATGGCATCAACGAGTTTGCATTAAATTTTGTGTGAAAAACGGATTTAACGGTCCGCAGATCATGGAAATGTTGGAGAAGTGTTTTTCGGTGGCACAAACGCTTCAGAAGTAGTCGTGAGTCGGTCGAGGATGACGAACGCAGTGGCAGTCGAAAACCGATGAAAACATCGATAAAATCAAAGAAATGTTGGCCATACCAAACATACCAAATATTGAGTACCAGCAGTGTTTCGAGGATTGGATCAAACGCTGGCGTAAGTGCGTTGCAGTCAAAGTACTTTGAAGGGGACCATATCGATTTTGATGAATAAACTTGTATTTTCGATTTTATAAATAAAGTCCTAAAACTTTTTGATCAAGGTAGTATGACATTTTTAACTTTTATAATATATCATGGATGATAAACCTAAAAAAGATTCACTACAGCTAAATTATTAAATGCTCAACACTATTACTTTAAGCAATTGGCAAATTAAAAAAATAATATGGAACTGAAAAAATATTGCATTGCAAATTGTGGAAAAATACTTTGCAAATATAGTAGTCCCTTCTTATCCACTGTTTCAGTTAACCATAGTCAACCGCAGTTCGTAAATGTTAAATTAAATGGGAAATTCCAATGTATCGCCAGGGCAATAAATAGTAGCTTGACACTAGTTATTCACCTTAATTCGTATATCACATTAGTGTTTTCTACGGTGTATAAAGTAGTTATATCACTAGCATCCCAAGATGAGCAGTACAGAACATAAGATATTTTGAGAGAAAGAGAGAGATCACATTCATATAACTTATTTAACAGTATATTGTTATATTTTATTATTAGTTGTCATTAATTTTTTAGTGTGTTTAACTTATAAATTAAATTTTATCATAGGATTGTATGTTTAAGGAAAAAACATAGTATATATTGGGTTCAGTACTATCCGCAGTTTCAGGCATCTACTTCAGGTCTTGGAACATATCATCATGGATAAAGAGAGACTACTGTATTACCCCACATATGCGGAATATATTTTTATTTGCAAGATAATACTTATTCGAGGAAAAGTGAATACTTAGTGTAGAGCAATTTAAAAAAAACTTAACAATAACCCCTTCAATACCACTGAGAATATACAGGGATCCCAAAAAAATGTATACACACTTTGAATGATCATAAATTCAGTATTTATGAATGTATATTTAAGACAAACTGCAAATTTAAGACAGACATACAATTTTTTTAATTATCGCAAAAGCTCGAATTAATAGCAATTCTGGTCCATGCACTGCTGATAACATTGAATCGCAAACAATTGTTTTGGTATTTAGGCGCATTTTCTTACAATGGTTGCTCTCAATTAATTAACAGTCGCTGGTTTTATGGCATAAATTTTATTAGAGGAATCCCCATAAAAAAAATTCATTGGCGTGAAGTCTGGGGAGCGTGGGGGTATATAAATACATCTACATCCAATCTATCTGTTCAGCAAATTTTCATCAAGATAAGCCTTCATATCACGATGGTAGTGGGTCTGTGCACCATCTTGCTGGAAATAAGTCTTCCTCATCTCTAAACTCCTCACGAATGAGTGGTATGACAAATTCCTGAAGCAAATTTAAGTAAACGGCACTGTGTAAAAATATGCATACATTTTTTTGGCACACTTAGTTTGATTAATATAAAAACAAATAACCAATTTGATTTGAAAACTTTGGAACAAGATATTAAGTCTGTATCAAGACTGATTTGACTAGACTAAGTTAACAAGTATCACTTTTACAATATTTTAATATATATCTTGTGCATTTGACTTTCGTGATGCCCATTATTTAACGAAAAGGCACTTTCAGCAAACTCATTCGTCATTTCAACTTCATCATCTCCAACTCCAACCGTAAATATTCTACAAGCTGCTTTGAACAAAAAAGGCAACATATTTCAGGAATTTGTTAGTTTAACAAATGTAACATTAATGTAATAAAATATCACAGTGTTATAACTGTTTTTTTTCATCCTAAACCATCGACGATTTTCGTGGCCTACTTAGTAAGACACTTGTTATCCGACCTGGCAGTTGTGGGTTCATTTACAATTTTTTTTAAATAAGGTATCAGTCTGGTTATCAGTTCGGATCTCCTTAACATCTTTTTGCTTATTTGTAAGAGATAGCCGCATGGTAATAAATCTATCAGGTTATACTGCCTACAAAAAAAGTAATACAATAAACCAACAGAACCATGAGAGTAAAAAAATAATACATATAATTTTTTTCATGTAAATAAACTCGCTGCTTTTATGGATTTTTATAGATATTAAAGCCTGGCACGTTAAAAGATGGCAGATTTTCAAAATATTTTTACTGAATACATAAAAATTTACATGACATTTGTGATTCAATGTTGTTTAAATTAATGGTACTTTTCACAATGATGACAATATATATATTTTCTTTATAAGCTACCACTTTATTTGTAAAACATAATTTTAAATTACTTTAATATCTATTAACAATGCCCTAGAAAAAAAGGAAATTAAAATCTATTTGATAAATAAATTAACTATTGTTTTATCATTGTACAACGTATTTCTACATCTTATTGAGTAATGTTCATACATTGAATCATTGTGGTTTGTTTCGATAGCTAAGCTGACTCCAATCTGGTTTACACTTAAGAGATTGGTACATGACAATAATTACTGTTACATACCAAGCATGTAACAGTAAAATAAGTAGTAATAGAATTTGGAAGAAGGAAAGATAAATAGTAATAGAAACAGAAGGAACTATGCAAGATGTATGAATGTGAATGACACTTTATTCACTCTGCCTACCGCAATAGGGAAATTACATGATGGCATGTATGTATCACATTACATTACCAATGTGTGATTTACTCACCCAACGAGAACTCCAGAATTAATGGTGATTTCACAATTAATTATGGAGTTCTCATTGGGTCAGTAGATAGAAACATTTGTACAACAACAAACAGTTGTAATGACAAAAAGCAATTAATTAATTAATATTTAGATCATTTATTAAATCAGGAAACTCAAGAAAGATTGAACTGAAACCTATGTATGATCAATATATTAATTTCAATATAATATCAAACATTTTGTTATGTTTTCTTAATAATTCTTTATATGTAATATAAATACTAATCCTATCCAGGTAAAAACATCTGTTAACAGCATTTGTGCAATTTATCAAAAGTAAAAAAAGAACGGTTTTAGAAATAATGTAAAATTAAAAAGCAAAATTATTGAGAACTTAATTTACACTAATTCACTATACCACCGTTTATTCTGTTTAGAACCAGAGGGATGGAAAATAGCAGCCAAGCAGCAAGCTTTTCTTTAGGACATCAACAACTGAAATTTTAAGTGCAACAACAGTAATAATAGAAGATTTGTTCGATGAGTTTTATCAAATTAATAGAAACAGCAAATTGCAAGTTCTGTATTTCTATTTTTTCAAAATAAATAAATAATATAACTTTCATCAAAATGTGTGTTATATTATTATAGTAATCTATAACCACTTATATAAAATTATTAACTCTCCAACCGGCGCAATTAATCTGTCAGATGAACTGAAGTTCTTTTTCAATTCTACTGTGGCTGTGTTTCTTGTAAGGGCATTATATATCCATTAGCTTCTCCGTCTACACAAACAAACTTCACTCAGTGCTTTCTTGTCTGACTCGGTGCATGTATAATCTGTGAGATTAGTTGCACCTGATTATCTGCAGCAAAGAATACAGAAATTGTATTCTCCTTCAAGAGATGAAATTCCAACTTCTACAAGCCATTAAATTCAGAGGAAGAGATACTTCAAGTGTCAAGATCAAAATAAATTTCATTATACAGAGTAAAGTTTTTGAGAATGTTTTCTTCTGTTCGGAACATGCAAACATGATTTTTTGGGTTAGCTTGGCTTGGCCACAAAGGTCATTTTTCTTCTTGTTCGTTTTTAATGAAGTTATGTTACCTTTTCTCTGATAATTATAATGAAATGAAATAAAATAAAGTGTTTTCGTATTTAACTAACAGTCTGTTAATGAAATTTACAAATTGTTGTGTAGTAAAAAAATTTAAATGATTCCTTTATTACATGATTGCATAATTAAAAAAAAACTGGTTACAACATATTTCCTATAAGCACTTAATGATCAAATAAGAAAAAATTATATTCATTTTTAAATTTATATAAACAGGATAAAAACATTACATTATAATGGTAACACATAAAATATGAGATTCTATTTATGGGATTTGTTGTTAATTCATCTAACATATACTTGACTATTTATGAACGAGAGCATTCTGAGATCATTTGGGCACATGGCACGAATGAATAAAGAAAGACTAACACTTAAGTCTTGCTTCTTCCTCTTCTACACCTACTCAAAAAGGCGTGGAAGAAAAAGGCCAAGAATTCACATTTTTTTACTATTTTTCTTTGTTGTGTTCTAAGTGATCTAGAACTAAGTGAATGATTTACCTCGACTCATCTTGGTCCTGAGCTATGTGATGAGTACAGTACTCAACTAGTCATCTCTTTGATTTGATCTATCCACCTAGCTGTCCTCTTTGTTGCGCTCTTCAAAATCTCCAGTCAATGCCAATTTCTTTAAACTGTCTTCGTCCCTTCTAGTGACATGTCCAAAGAATGACAGTGTTCAATTCTAGCATGTCATTGATAACCTTTCTGTGATCTGTAGATCCTGAATGATGGACACATTTATACATCTTGCAATCTATGAGATGCAAAATACTTGACACCAACACCACATCTCAAAAATATCTAGTATATATCTTTTTTTTTCTCCTCATTATATTTGTTTCTCCACTCCATAGAGCAAACCAAAGATCTAACCAGATGAATTTTAACAATTCATTTAAAAACCGAATCTTTAAGACGATCAAATTCCTACCTCAAGTGGCAACCTTCGCGGTCTAGTTCATAAGATGCTTGTTCCGATCCGAGAGTTAAGGTTTTGATTCCTATTGGTACCCAATTTTATCAAAAAGGCTTGTTGTCTGGTTTTCTCCCAAAGGGTCTTGAACATTTTTCTAGTCACATGGTAATAAATCCACTATGTTATACTGTATACAGTGAAAGTGTAATAATGAAGTACTACAATACTACAATATTCCTACAAGAAAACTAATGTTTAAAACTGTATGTTTGATAAAGTGATGATATTCTCAATAGAACTCCTTGCATTTTCTTACTTTTTAGATAAATATTTGAGCAAACTGCATATAAATTTTACCATAATAATTTCACTTAACCTAATCAGACAAGAATTGAATTAATCTTCATTTTCTTCTAATAACTCATATATTTTCTTAGCGAGACCTTTGTACTTGATCGCATAGTCACTTTCTGGTTCCGATAAAACTGCAGGTTTACCAACTGCAGTAGACTGTGAGACGTTTGGATTGAGTGGGAAACTCTCAAGTATTGGCTTATTTAATTGTTTCGCAAGATTTATGGTGTTTTCTCCGAAAACATGATTGATAGCACCACATTTCTCGCAGAGTGAATGGGACATATTCTCCACTATACCGAATATGGGAACGTTTAATTTTTCTAACATTGTTGCACCTCTACGTGCCACTTGAATGGCTGCCAGTTGTGGTGTTGTGACTAGGACAGCTCCTGCAAAATATTTTGACTAGTTAAAAACTACAAATAATAGAAAAATCATCTTAAAAAATCAGTAATATTATGGTACACACCCATACCTCGTTTTACACTCTCTTTTAACAGAATTTCACCACAGTGAAATTGAAAAAACCATAGACAAATTCACTTTATGGAAAAAAGTTCAATATACGGAATATTATAAAATTGGAATTCAAATAAGGGTTTGTGTGAATAGACCAAGATCCACCCTTAACACTTTGTATTCCGTGTTTTAATGTGATAAAGTAGATTTGCCCGATCCTATGTTTTTAAGAGATTGATAACTCTTCCATAAAGGACATATTGCTAACATCTAATAAATATTTTGTAAACAATTCAACCTTTAAACGATAGTCTTCTGATTTATGATTTCTAACATGGACATTACCCTAGATAATGAAAATGTGCATTAATGATTTATGGTGGAGATTCTGACGTTGTGTCATTAATGTACAGTGAATAGAATAAGAAATTTCCAGGATTCTCCAAACAAGTTGTCAAAGAATGTGTCTAAACATGTGTTGGTATGTATTCCATCAACTAACAAAAATAATGTATGTGATAAGTACAAAAAAAGAAGTAAGGCCCAATACATGTGTAAGAAGTGTGATGAAGTTCTACACAAAGTGAGGCCCAATACATGTGTAAGGAGTGTGATGTAGTTCTCCACAAAGTGAGGCCCAATACATGTGTAAGGAGTGTGATGTAGTTCTCCACAAAGTGAGACCCAATACATGTGTAAGGAGTGTGATGTAGTTCTCCACAAAGTGAGGCCCAATACATGTGTAAGGAGTGTGATGTAGTTCTCCACAAAGTGAGGCCCAATACATGTTTAAGGAGTGTGATGTAGTTCTCCACAAAGTGAGGCCCAATACATGTGTAAGGAGTGTGATGTAGCTCTCCACAAAGTGAGGCCCAATACATGTGTAAGGAGTGTGATGTAGTTCTCCACAAAGTGAGGCCCAATACATGTGTAAGGAGTGTGATGTAGCTCTCCACAAAGTGGGGCCCAATACATGTGTAAGGAGTGTGATGTAGTTCTCCACAAAGTGAGGCCCAATACATGTGTAAGGAGTGTGATGTAGCTCTCCACAAAGTGAGGCCCAATACATGTGTAAGGAGTGTGATGTAGTTCTCCACAAAGGAAAATGTTGGCAGAACTATCGTACTAAACTAAATTATTAAAGTACTTTAAACACATATACAAAGTCATATTACAATATTCTTAATATTTACTTAGACACAGCACTTTGAATAAACCCTTGACATATCATAACTTAAAAAAAAAGAAGTCAAGCACTGGGAAAGGTCTTAATTTTGATCAGGTCTTAAAGAGACACGGAAGACATAATAAATATTTATTGAGAATTAACATTGAAGACATTATTCGACGCTTTTCTATATTTCAAAAAAGAAATTTAATCCTAATTCAAAAATTCATTCCGATGAAGATCAAAAGTATCACGAAAAACTAATGAAATTATACTACCTTGATCAAAAAGTGTTAGGACTTCATTCATAAAATCGAAAATACAAGTTTATTCATCAAAATCGATATGGCCCCCTTCAAAGTACCCCCCATCGACTGCAACGCACTTACGCCAGCGCTTGATCCAATCCTCGAAACACCGCTGGTACTCAATTTTCGGTATGTCCATCAGAGCCGTCTTCGATTATTTCATGACATCCTCTCGGGTGCCATAACGCGTTCCACGAGGCGGTTTTTTAAGTCGGTTAAACAGGAAAAAGTCGCAGGGAGCCAGATCAGGTGAATTCGAAGGTTGCTGGATAGTATTCGTGTTGTTTTTGGTCAAAAACTCATGGAAATCATGTCTTTTGCGATTTCAACGCGGTCCTTTTTTTTGCAAGAAATTGAGATCTTTCGGCACCAGTTTTGCAGCGACACGTCTGAGGCCCAAATCACTAACCAAAATGTCTTGAGCGGGTCCATAAGCGATGTTAAAGTCCTCTGCCAGATCTGATGGTCAATTTGCGGTTTTCGACCAACATTTCTTTGATTTTATCGATGTTTTCATCAGTTTTCGACTGCCACTGCGTTCGTCATCCTCGACCGACTCACAACCACTTCTGAAGCGTTCGTGCCAACGAAAAACACTTCTCCAACATTTCCAAGGTCTGCAGACCGTTAAATCCATTTTTCACACAAACTTTGATGCAAACTCGATGATGCCATTTTCAAACTTGTAAAAAATCATAAACACGCACAAAGGTAGATGTACTCAGTACAGCGTAACTTTTACAAATGTCAAGCTATGACACTGAAATTTATTTATAACAGAACAACATGCGGCCGATTTTGTCTTCAAGTGCATCCTAAAGCTCTTTACATCTTTCATAAAATTTACTTATATCAAATTCTATAATTCATCCTCATTCTCCGCAAACACAACCATATCATCAGCATACAGCAATCCGCACAGATTCCCATTTAACATTTTTATGCCACCCATGACAATACAAGTTATGAAAATATGAATTTCCAGTCTTTAATGCTGTAACTATTTAGGTATGTAGTAAGACGATAGTAGAGGCAATTACCATCTATATCTAGATTCTGCGCCAGTGACAAGTGTGTGTCTCCTGTTCCAGGTGGTGTGTCTATGACTAGAGTGTGCAGAGGACTCCAGGCCACCTGGCGGGTCAGTCTTTCCAGGGCCTGCATCACCATCAGGCCTCGCCACACCACAGCACCCTCTCCAGACACCAGCAGACCCATCGACATGCTGTTAACAGTAACAAGGAATATAAAATCAATTCAGTTCAGGGCATTCGCTGCGATATATTTGGATAATATTGAAAACTATTAGGCCTCGGCCACACAGGTAGGAACCTCGCTTGGTGCTTAGAGCTATGCTGCGAGCTAAGTAACATATCCTAGCGAACCAACGCACACCATACTATCGCAATGGCCACACTGCATGCTTCGCGCCACGCTACGTGACGATTAGTCACCTAGTGAGTCTCTTAGCGAACAGACGTATTGGTTAATTTTATTGTGTCACCAATTGATTTGACAAGGTGGAGGAAGTTTTATTCAGCAATTCTTTGTAGAGAAGTTGAAACTCTCCACTCCATACTTTTAGATAAATTAACATTATGCACCCAGCAAGTTCGAATTTGAGATGTTCGAAATTTTAAACTTAAATTATCTGAGAGAAGTAGCTTTCTGGTTAGTTTTGAGAGTGGCATCGTTTGTTGACTCAACCCCTCCCAAATGTCAAATGAATTTGTGCGAAGCACTTTGGTGTGGCCAAGCCTGAAGTCACCTAGTCTATTAGTCACGTAGCACCTAGCTTAGCACTAAACGAAGCACTTTGGTGTGGCCCTAGCCTTAATAAATCAAATGTACCTTAGCAATATTTAAAAATAAATTAAAGAAGCATTCTTTATCTCGAAATATTTTAATTTCCATACAATTCCTATCCTAGTCTCTATTTTGCTTATTATTATAAGTTTTGTTAGTTTTCCCCAAATATTGTTTTCATAAACTAAGTTAAAGACAGGGTCATGGATACTTATAATAATAATGAAACCAAAACTGGCTCATTGAATGAAATCACTTTGAAACAGTGGTCCCAAAACTACGGTCCATGGGCTTGCCGAGAGATTTCTTTATTCATTAGCATGCTTTTTGTTCTTCATAAATGAGGAGGTAACATTAAAAAAGATCATGTCCATCGGATACAAAAAATGAGTTGATAAAGCAGATTTTTTCTTATGGTACGGAACCGTTTTGACATTTTCATTTAAATTAAAAAAGTACATAAATCATTTAAAAATCATAATAAAAAACCAGTATTTTTTCAAAAAGAATCTTGTCCAGGCTTCAAACCAATCAAAAAAGATCATGTCCAAATTGACCAATCATAGCTTTCCGATTGTGTCTAAATTCATACCAGTTCACCAATCAGTTTTAAATCGTACGTGCAGTGTAATGTCATTATACAGCTTTAACATGTCTACCAACATATGATATATTTATAGTAATATTTATTCTTATTTTGTAACACTACTTATTTTATTTGATTACAATTAAAATTAATTACCCTACCCAATTATTTTTTTGATAATTTTTTGCAACACCTGTATAATATTTTTGAAATCGAACAAAAAACATCAAGTCCCAGACCTTTTCGATCAAAAAAGATTAAAGTAGAATTGTTCACTCAAAAAGGATCATGTCCATATTTTAAACTAGAATAACTATTTCAATTATTATGATTCGATTTTAAACAACAAATCAAGTCATCTTAAGCGATTTTAAGGATTTCAGATATTTTTACAATGAATTATTATGTCATATTTTTAATGTAAACATTTTTTTGCGATTTCCCGACATTCTGATTTGGTGGACATGTTCTTTTTTTAATATTACCTCCTCAAATGTAGTTTTGTTATTCCACCTACTACACTTATGCTTTATTATAAATACATATATTGTTTTGTAAAGATTACGTTCCTATTATTTTTTATAGTTGAATAAAGAATTTTTTTTTTTTTTTGTCAATGTTAGAATTTTTTTTCAAATAAATTTTCAATCTGGTCCACTTTCAATGTCGTCCAGCTTTAAAAAAAATTGGTCTGCTGGTTTAAAGCAATAAATCTGCCAGATGTAGTTGCATGAAATTGTTCAATAAATTTTAAAAATACACTCTTTTTAGGTCTAATAGAAAACAAACTAGTAACCTGTTTATCTACAAGGTTGGTCCCAGAAGTACCCGACCTGATGTATAGATGGCGGTTATTGCTTTAAAAAATTACTATGGTAGAAAGTACTAAACTTATAAAGCTTAAGTTTCAAGTTTTAAGACGCTACGTTGTTTAGTATTTTTTTGGCAGCCATCAATAGTGAACGCTCTCGGTGAATTTGTAAACATGGAAAAAATTGGTCATCGTTATGTGATACAATACTTTCATTTGAAAGGTCTAAGTCCAACCAATATCAAAGCCGAGCTAGATTCTACTCTGGGGGAGTCTGCTCCTTCGTTTACAACAGTAAAATATTGGGTGGCAGAGTTTAAACGAGGCCGTACGAGCTGCCAAGACGAACATCGCAGTGGTTGACCAAATGAGGTAACCACGCCAGAAATGGTAAAAAAAAATCAACCAAATGGTATTGGATGACCGTCGATTGAAAGTGCGCGAGCTAGCAGACATGGTAGGCATTACAAAAAGTGCTGTACATCGCATATTGACTGAAAATTTGGACATGAGAAAGCTGTGCGCAAGATGGGTGCCGCGTTTGCTCACAATGGAACAAAAACAGCGTCGTGAGGATGTTTCAATCGAGTGTTTGGCGATGTTTCACAGCAATAAAGCCGAGTTTTTGCGTCGATTCATAACCATGGATGAAACATGGGTCCATCACTTCACACCTGAGACGAAGGAACAGTCAAAACAATGGACTGAAAGGGGAGAATCGGCTCCAAAAAAGGCGAAGACAGTTCCATCTGCAGGCAAGGATTATCTTCAAAAAGGAAAAACAATCAACGGCGAGTATTATGCGAACTTATTGCAGCGTTTGAGTGATGAAATCAAGAAAAAACGGCCGCATTTGGCGAAAAAGAAAGTGTTGTTTCATCAAGACAATGCACCAGTTCACACATCCGTTATCGCAGTGGCCAAAATCAATTAATTAAAGTTCGAATTGCTTCCTCATGCACCCTATTCGCCAGATTTAGCCCCCTCGGATTATTTTCTTTTTCCAAACTTGAAAAAATGGCTCGGTGGTAAAATATTTGCCAAAAATGAAGAGGTGGAATCTGCGGTTGATGGCTATTTTGAGGCGCTCGACGGTTCTCCCTATAAACAGGGTATCGAAGCTATTGAACATCGCTGGGAAAAGTGTGTCGAGCTGAAAGGAGACTATGTTGAGAAATAAAAATATTTTTTCCTAAATTTTTTGTGTTTTCTTTGTTAGGTCGGGTACTTTTGGGACTACCCTCGTATGAAGCTATCCAAGTTAGTCAATTTAAAAAAAGGTTGAAATAATTCTGCACTTTAAAAGTGAAAAAAAAAAGAAAATACGTAGTAAAAATAAACTCAAAATGACTAAAAACTCTTATGTGTTTTTTGCATCTTGAAAGATACAACTGAATAAATTAAATAATAATATATTTTATATCTAATTAATTTCTAATAGTTTTCAATATTACTCAGAACCTTTTACAATTTACATGTGTCAATAGAACTTGCTAGACAGTTAGTTAAACATTGTAATTCATCAATTGTGATAATGCAACAGTGTAACACCACGTCTAGTTTGGTGGATAATTTTAATAGAATGCAACAATTGGGTAACTCCATGTCTAGTTTAGTGGATATTTTGAATAGTATACAACAATTGGATAGCTCCATGTCTAGTTTGGTGGATATTTAGATTAGAATGCAACACTTGGGTGACTCCATGTCTAGTTAGGTGGATATTTTGAATATAATGCAACAATTGGGTAACTCCATGTCTAGTTTGGTGGATATTTAGATTAGAATGCAACACTTGGGTGACTCCATGTCTAGTTAGGTGGATATTTTGAATATAATGCAACAATTGGGTAACTCCATGTCTAGTTTGGTGGATATTTTGAATAAAATGCAACAATCGGGTGATTCTATGTAGATGTTGAGTTCAGGAGGATCCTTCTCAGGGATTTCCTCAATCTTAGGTCTTTACTGGAAGACTGGTTATCTAAAGTGTTTTATTAATGTAATTTGTCATATAATTTAGTACTTTCGTTGTACATATTCGTTGAATTATATTTATTTTACTTAACATATTGTATAATATATCAGTATTTTCATGCATCATATTTTGAAAGATAAATGTATCCTGAATTGTTAATTGTTTTTGGAAGTTGTAGTTTTGAAAGAATACGTTATCTTTAGTTTCATAATTGACACTATGATACAATGTGTAAATGATACTTAAATGTTGCTTATTTTGTCAATAAATAAATACAAGCTCTTGGATAAGACTTGAATGGATTCACAAGAGCCTATGGCACCATATTTTATAAATTGTGAGTCTATTGTCAATATCACACAATTTCAATTTAATTTAATACATTAGATATTTTTTAATTCAGCACACATATTTTAAAAGACACTGTACTGCATTATTTTGACATTATAAGGAAAATTATTTATTTATAATATTGAAATAATGAGGTACAGAAAAGTAAGATAAATATTCACCATTTGACTCCATAATTGAGAAGAGGTTCCATCAAATTTTCATTGTTCAGCATGGGCTCCCCACTGATATTCATCATGAGCGGAACTGAAGGTCCAAAAACATCCGCATCCAGGAGACCTATTTCTTTTGAAGGGTCCACAACTTTCATTGCACATGCTAGGTTTACTAGAAATAAAAAATGTACAATAAAATTAATTATAGGGAAACCTTTTCAGTAAAACACACAAAATATGCCTCAAACTTCTAACCCTTTAATTTTTTATTATTATCTACAACACAACATAGATGACCTTCGTGGCTTAGTTGGTAAAATGCCTGTCTTTCAACCTGGAAATTGCGAGTTCAAATCCCGCTGGAACCCAGGATATTTTAAAAAGGATTCGAGTCTAGTTTTCACTTAAGGCCTCTGTAACATCTTTCTGGTTGGCTGGAATAGATTACCACATGGCAATAAGTCCACCAGGTTGTACTGTATACAATGAAAGTGTAATACAATACAATACAACATTCTCAAAATTATTTGAATGGAAAGACAAACTGAAGAGAACAAGTATATAACAATGCATAAACTCACTAATTTTGTGAATATCGAAAACCACTCAACTAAACAAGTCCTGTGATGAAGTGGTCTCATTCTTTAATGAAAAATTTCATATATTTTTCTTAAATACTAAAATACTCAATTGAAACGTTCATACTCTGAATTCACATACCCAATTTCAACCGCATCATAATCTCAACATTGTGCCGAACAATTCCTCAACAAACACTCAACATTCGCATCAGACATTCACTCACATGTGGATACCTCTAAAAGCTTGTCAATCCTCACATTCCCCTTAACGAAGAGCCACCTTGTTACATATTTTTTTAGATTTGAAAGTGCGAGACCACATAATAGCCACTCATTCTCAACAATGCATTGTAAATTATTGGTGTAATAAATTGCATGTTTCTTCCTCCGTATAATGTATGAACAAATGGGGTTGAAACCAGTCAGTACATTGGCTTTTGTTCGGTTTCAAAGAGTTTGTTTCCGAATTTATGTGTGATCCTTGTGGGCAGACACCGAAGACTCATTTTGTACCCAACAATAAAATTAACTTAATATTTCTAGAATTTCAGTACTAACTCTGTGGAATGTCATGATTATTCAAATATAATTAAAAGTTGAAACTGTTTAATCCACTTAAAAATACATATTTAACCCAACTAGTCTCAAGTCATATGCGAATCATATTCAGTGATACTCCGAACTTACTAAAATTTGAAACGAGAACAATATAACAAATAAATTTTTAAGGCTGATTCTGATAACATTAAGAGAAGGAAGGGAGATAAAACCGCTATTTTTGAGTAAAATTGTAGAAAAATAAAAGGATTCAATTTTACTGATTGCGATAACTTTTATAAATTCTAATGGGTTAGGTTTACCCTTAGGGACAATATTGTTTGCTATGGGTTTACCCCAATGCATCAGCTTAACTATTTCCAGACTTTCGAGGGCATTCAATTTCCTGAAATTATCAATCAGTGCAATGGTTTCAAATCATCCCTTGAAAAGAAATGCCCAGTCTGATGGTAATAAGCCATTTCTGAAAAGACATTTGGGTTAGATAAGGTTTTATTACGTTACATAAATCTAATACTAAATTACCTGAAATATAGGTTGGTGCATTGGGGTAAACCCACAGTAAACAATATTATCTCTAAGGGTACTCCTATCCCCTTAGGTTATAAAAGTTATTGCAAACAATAAAATTTAATATTTTTAGTGTTCTAAAATTTTACTCAGAAATAATGGTTTTTCCCCCTCCAGAGCCAGCCCTAAAAACTTATTTGTGATATTGTCCTCAATTCAATTTTTATCAGTTCAGAATATCCCTGAAGATGAGTTACATATACCTTGAAACTAGTTAGGTTAAATATGTATTTTTAAGTGGATTGAACAGTGTTTCAATGTTTACTTGTATTTGAAAAATGGCTATCTACCCAAATTTGGGTGTTACCAACCAATGAACAATGTTTAGTTGATTATGTTCACTGAGAATACTGAGAATGTTCTAGAAGCTATTAAAATTAAAAATAATACCACATTGATCAGATAAGAATACAAATTATATATCTTTATTTCATAAGAAACTATGTACTTTATATATTATTTATAGTTAAAGCATTAACATTGTGGAGGTTTAAAGACATTGTAATTTGTTTTATCAAACACTGTTTATTCCACTTTTTGTAACGGTATAACCCTACCGGTTTCAAGGCTTTCACCTCATCATCTATATACTTTCTTAACATCAGCAAACGTAGGGAAACAATTTTGTAATGAGCATTCTCATAATGGTTGGCATAAGTTAATTCATGAAAGGTTCATAAAAGGTTGGATCTGCATCATTTAGTGGGTATTCAAAGAATATATAATCAAACACGTCCTCACTGAGGCCACATTCGCACATACTAGAATTTAAAACATTGATCTTTGTCACATGTTCGTCTGTGGAAGTATGTCCAATATGTATCAGACATATCACAGATGTTGAATGATTGTCTAGGAATATGTATTATAACCAAACCAAGAGCTAGGCTGCACTTTCGATTGGTTTCATTCTAGATTAATTTACAGTCAAAATCATAATTTACTTCGAGATATAAATAATACAGTTCAAGATGGACACATTTATTGTTGATATTTCAGAGACTATATATTTTGAACTCAAGTACACCAATTTTGAACAATACAATGTTCCCAAGATGCACATACTGTGATCCAAAATGGATTTTAGTGTATTCATTATCAGCATGTTACCTACCGGAGAGAAGTAGGACTTTGAGGTTGATTTCTTTTTCAAACAATAAATTGGTTGTTCCAAATCAATCCGATAGGGTTGGGTATTATAAGAGTTTTTGTCGTTGCAGATCCTGTGGTGTTGAAAGGTTTGCCTACTAGTGTCAGAAATATATGTGACGTGTGCAGCTTTAGGAAGCACTTAAAGACAATTCTTTTAGGGAGGTCTTATCAAAATTGATGAGTGGGTTCGAATCCTGAGTTAGAGCGCCCTTGAGGAGAGTTTGCTCGCTAAACGGCATTATATAAATTATACTTTTATTATTATTACACATCAAAGTTGATTCAATACAGCCCTATTTTTTCACAAATTGCATTGCGGACTACCTCAATCCCAAAACGTTTTGTTTATATAGTTCCCTATACAGTGCAAATGTGAATGGGAGGCATGGTAGAGGAAGACCAATGAAAGTATAGTTGGATCAAGTAAATATTTTGAAATAATGAAATGTAAGTCAGAAATGAAATAATGAAATGTAAGTGAGGAGATATATGGATGTAGAAGATGGGAAAGATTTGTGTTGAGATAGGAAAGTCTGGCGATCTGTTATCTCTGCCTATTCCGACAGAAAAATGGCGTAATGTTAATGTCAAATCAATAATGGAGCCATAATTGTGACGAACGCGTGATGTTTAGTCATAAAACGCAGTTTCACACGTGCGAAAAGTTAACATTGAATACTTATTTACATTAATATCGCTAACAGCTAAAATACTTAAATATCCTGGAGAATTACGACCTATCATTATCGAGTAACATGTACACAAATTAAGTTTATTTGATTACGTACCGGCAGTTGTCGTTTTTCCTACACCTCCTTTGCCCGACGCGACCATGAGTATATGTTGAACTCCTGGAATAGGTTTCTTTTTCGGCAGTCCTCTTGCCATCATTTGCGCTCTCCTCGTCTCCACACTATCTAATATTTCTGCATTTGATAACGTTGAACTCTGGAACTGTTAAAAAAATATAAATCAAAACAACACGAAATATTATCAAAACAAAACATTGATATTCAAACGATGTAAATGAAATATCATACCTTTCTGACGTGGGACTTCTTGAAACTTCTTAAAAATCTTTGAGTAATTTTCTCCATTTCTCGAGAAAACTATACACATGCCATACACTGATTAAAAATTTTCTACCGTTTTCTACTTTCAACTATCACAACTTGTCAAATCCAGGTGTCAAATACAGCGACAATCTTCTTCCTCTTCTTAAATAATGGCCGTGAACCCCTATATATACGAAGGAGTGTTAAGTGATACCAGTGTCAAATAATACATAAACAATTGCATTTTTTATTGAGACAATTCACACTGCTGAGAGTAATATTTCTCGAATATTGGGCGTAGATACAATGATAAATTATATGCTATAGTTCGGAAATTTAAGGATGAGTCCTGTGACAGCTCACAAATTTGCCCCAATACAACCTTATGTAATGTATTTACCTAAATAATTTGCTATTTATTAGAATTGAGGCTTATATTAATAAAATAATTAAAATTACTGAACATCGTTACCAGGTTGTATTGGGGCAAATTTGTGAGCTGTCACAGGACTCATCCTAGAATTTCCAAACTAAAGTATAAATTATCTTCTTGAATAATGATCGTGAACTTCTATATATATGAAGGAGTATACACAAAAAACGCCATGTTAAACTTTTCAGTAATATATACAATGATGCGACAGCAAGAGTAAACCTTCATCGAAGTACTGATAAATTCCTTAAAGGTAAAGGACTCGACCAAGATGATAACATCTCGACAAAATTATTCAACGCTATCTTGGAAAATATATCCAAGAAGCTCGAACTGGAAAAATAAAGAAATCTTTATCAATGGTTCATATCTAAGCCATCTTAAATTTGCAGACGATATTATTTTCTTCACTACACATCCAGAGGAACTACAGAGTAATACTTACTGAAATTGGCAGAGGCAAGCAAGTTCGCGGGTTTGAAAATGAGTTTTGAAAAGACAAAATATATGTCGAACCGCTTTGCTGATGCCATATCGATTCAGGTAAATGGAACGTAGCTAAACAAGTTCAACATTATGATATATTTAATTAAGACAAAGCATTTCATTTAAGTATTGCATTTTTAATTAAATAAATAGAAGAACAATAATTGATACGCACCCAAACAAAAGTCAAGTTATGAATAAAATATTATAGTATATTACATATTGCAGCTCTGTGATATACTCGTACGTGTGAGCAACTTTTGTTTGGGTACGAGATTGCCTTTTGGCAATAAACCCGTGAGATCATTTTACAATCAAATGTTAAATAAATAATCTATGCAATGTTTTACAATGAAGTGTTAACCTTTTCTCTACCACAAAAAAAATGGTGAATCCCGTCACGCCGAACATAATTTGCAAATAAATACTCAATTAATTTCCATTATGTTTCTTAAAATTATATAGAATTTATTATTGACTTACCAGATATTACATTATATTACAGCACCCACAACAATTTTTATTCATAAAAATCCAAAATTGAAATTCGACATTTGTTCGGGGTTGTCAAACGTGCATACTCGTATTTACACTAGAACAATATGCAAAAAAAATCACTACACAGTAAGAAACAAAGAATAAATATGTACGAGTACCTAATTTTTGTTCACTATTGTACATAAAATAGTCCGATTTCGTTGTAAAATAAAGAAAAAAACACTACGAAAAAGCACTAAAAAAAATTATGATAGTATAGTTCTCTAAGAGATGAAAATAATTACGTAAAATTACCAAAATAATTGAAAAAAGAACCAACATGCAAAAACACTAAGATCGTGAATTTCATAAACAAAGAACTAAGAATTTCGACTACAACTTTAAAAAGAGACAGCCCTGAACGGTGACGTCTACAGCTATCAAATGAAACTGTCTTCGTAATTAGTGATTCAAAGGTGATTTGAAACAATATTAAATGTTTGTACTCGTATATGATTTGGATAGATGTCAGTGATGGATAGATTTACTAATAATGTTTAGTTATGACGTAGTAATTAGGTAGGTCTACCAAAGTATTGACGACATATCTCGTCACTTGCATGGCGTGCACGGATATATGGGACAACATATCTCGTCTCTGGTAGTGAACCGGTTAAATAAGTAATCCTTGTAAATCATACAGTTCCCCACCAATCCTATATCTCACTTCAATTCCATTAGTAAAAGGTCATATGTTAACGACAAACATAGAGGCTGTCATATATGTACTGGATTGAGTTGGAGCCAGGACGGATCCCTGGCGAATGCCAATCTAAGTATCAAATGCATGCATCTCTTATCTATCGTGTGATACAAAACATGAAGAAATATTTATATCATGTATACCAAATTGATATCAGTTTAACCAGCGCTATCTAGTACATGTGTATAAAGGGAGTTCTGGTGTTATACGGATTTACTACAATAAATTAAGCCAAACCTTTATTTTTAGGCGGGAGGGGGGGGGTTATTTTTTTTACTATTCAATGTTTATATTTGGTCTCAAAATTTACTTTGAGATTATTCTTTATATTAAGTAATGTTGCGAGAGTGTTGGCAAGAAAAAATAATTAACTATGGATTACACAGTTAATTGATAATAATAAAGAAATATATAGTAGATCAATTGAAGAAGAAGTGTGATAAAACACAATTCAAAGACATAGAAAAAAACAATTAAAAAAATAAAGTTCATTTACGAACGCAGCCACTGAAGAATGACAGAGTATAAATGTCGTCGTCGAGCTTTAACCATTGATATAGAAGAGAAAGGTTTCAGATATAGTGGTGTGGCAGATTGGAGGACTTCCAGTTGGGACTTGCTCTATTTCTAGGTGCTAATTCTTGTCATCCTTGATGTTGCGATGGTGAGGTCAATTATGCTATGGTTGGCCATCAAACATGCCAGGAAAATCAGAAGCCATATCCAGCGGGTTTTCGACCAACTTTGTTTACTAGTGCAGAAAACGCCTGATCTCGGAGAGGAATGCTGTTATTAAGTGCTATTAAGAAATCTGTATTTAGAGAAATTCAGATTGCAAGCAATATCTGCACATGGGGAACTTCGGATCGCAAAATAGATCTATTCAAGCTGAAGTTCGAATGACGACCTCTGTGTTCTAGTTGGTAAGGCACTTGTCTTCCAACCCAGTTGTAGCGGGTTCGATTCCCACTGAAACTCATTTAAAAAATATGGTTTCCATTCTAGTTTTTACTTAAGGCTTCATAAACACCTTTCTTTTTGATTGAAGAAAATCGCAATATAGCAATAATTCCATCGGGTTAAACTGTATGCAAAGAAAGTGTTATACATGATTCGCTCGGGAGCTGTTATAGCTGCCAGACGTAACTTATTCAATAATAGTGTGTTCAAGTCCCGAGTTAGGGTGAATAATAATAGGAACAACAGTGTTGAAAAAACATCAATATACTATATTACTTGTTTTCTTATTAAAACCAGACTATTCACTTTTAAGACTTGTTTTGAAGGAATCGTAGAGTTTAAACATGTGCCTTGTCGTAGACTCTTAGAAGTTGATCGTAAGCCGAATTATTACTTTTCCGTAAACTGGTAGGTTGCCAACTGCCCCTTTTTTCTACAGGACAAAAACACCGCGTGTCTGATATGAAACAGCTTTGGTGGTGATATTTTTTAATTGAGTCATGAATTGATCATTATGTTCGAGAAAATTTATCGTTTTCATTTCCCCAAATTCGAAAAGGTTGCCGTTTTCATCTTCAGGGTTTGCTCAAATGGCGAAATTAACTATGAACAAACATTGAAAATGAAAACTGTAACGTTTTCAAAACGTCAGCATCATAAGCCAAATCACGCGGTAAAAAAACTCCGAAAAACCTTATCCAACGAATCTTCCCTTTTTGTTAATTTTATTTGGCAATCTTCAAAATCAATTGCTAATTTTATTGGATTGAAATATTTAAAAATATACTTTTTCAATCCATATCATCTCAATTTGATTTTTTTTTATATAATGTTCACATACGCTTGTACTAGGTAAGTTCAGAAAGTAAGTGTACTGAATTTTTGTAGCTTACAATTTTTTTTATTTAAACAAAAAAATTACGTGGTTACCGTAGTACATATGTAAGCTATTTTTCGACATAGTCGCCATTCCTCTCAATGCATGTGGTGAAGCGGGGTATCAACTTTTTGATGCCTTCCTCGAAGTAGTTTCCCGGCAACCCCTCCGTCCACTTTTCCACCTCCTCCTTTACCTCCTCGTCGGTTGAAAATCTTTTTCCACCCATGTGCAGCTTCAGGGAGGTAAAGAGATAGTAATCTGAAGGTGCTAGGTCAGGGGAATGCACGGGATGGTTCAGGACATCCCTTTTAAACGAGGCGAGCAGTTCCTTCGTGGCGTTGGCCGTGTGTGGTCTGGCATTGTCGTGCAGCAGGCAGACTCCCTTTGTCAGCATGCCTCTCCTCTAGTTCTGAATCGCCCTCCGCAATTTTTTTAGGGTCTCACAGTATCTTGCAGAGTTGATGGTCTCCCCTTGAGGCATATATTCAATTAAAATTATGCCTTGCAGTCCCAAAACAATTTCGTCAGTCACAATTGAAGGTCTTCCGCTCCTCTGATCATCGTGCGCATACGTACGACCGTTTTTAAACTCGCGACACCACTTGTACACACTCGTACGATTCATAGCTTTATCCCCATATGCAGTTTTCACCTCATTATAAACCTCAACCGGAGGTTTTCCCTTCCAAACGAGATAACGGATGACGCCCCGTATTTCGCACTTGGCGGGAGATTGGATTGTCATTTTTCACGAAACGTGTTGTCGCGTCGACACTTCTCAACGCACTGACCTCGAACCGATCTCGTTGTGGAGGGGAAGGGTCAGGCTACACGGATGTGTAGCCAACATGTCGAAAATAAAATCCATCCGGTCGTGAGAGCCTCAGTACACTTACTTTCTGTATACGCCTCGTATCATACTTTCGTCACTATTTTATATTATTCACACATGGTTTGCATATCTAGATGAGCAGCCAGTTTTATTGCATTTAGTTCAGCCAGCCAATCAGAAAACACCACATAATCCACCATTCATTTGAAAATCTATCATTATTCTTTTTTTTAAATATATTTTTACACAAACATCCTAAGCATGTAATAAAAATTAGACAACTTAAAATTCTAGTAGTATTTAAATTTTTATTTTTCACATTGGTGTAAATAGCAGGGCTGTGGAGTCGGAGTCGGAGTTGGAGTCGGAGTCGCGGAGTCGCGGTGTTTGGGCCGGAGTCGGAGTCGGAGTAAGAGTCGTAAAAAACGAGCGACTCCGACTTCTTTTTCGTTAAAATTTAAAATACATTTTTTTTTAATTATTATAATGAATGTGTATTGTGCACGAATATTAAACTTGCAGGCGCAAGTCGCGCCGATATGGTGAATCACCGAGATCCATTTAATGCATAAAGTCTACGAAAATGTGTTTGTCTCCTTCTTTCTCACGTCGAAAGAAAATTCTGTTGGCTGGGATCTATGTTAACCCCATGGTTCGATCCATATTGACGGAAGAACAAATAAATAGAGCTAAAAACGCTCTGTTTGAATTAACCGTTCGTATGAAAGGCCTTCGACTAGAAAAAGAGACGACAGCAGGCAGCGTACACGAAGTATCATCATCTTCATCCGACACCGCTGAATCTGAAGACGATTTTGAAAAATATCTCAATGAACAAGATAAACTAAAACGTCCTCGTTTGAATCACAGTCCCAATATAGATGAAGGAGACTCTATTTCAAAATTTAAAATTGAATTTTATGATGCATTGAAAATAATGGAAAAATTGACCGAACTTATAAGTTAAATGTTGAAATGGCAATACAGCGGTATCTAGAAATCGTAAAAGATTCAGCATTGATCGTTACAGCATTACCGCCAACCCAAGTATCCGTAGAGCGGTTATTTTCCGCTCATAAAATTCTCAATTCTGATTTGAGAGCCTCTACGAATACAGATTTAATAGAAGCAATGTTGTTTTTAAGAATAAATTCTAATAAATAATTATTAAAGTTTGATCTTGTTTTATTTTTATCCCTTTAACATGAAAAAATGGCTATATGCAAAGGTAGGAAACAACCTGATAAAATTGAGCTTTTTTGAGTCGGAGTTTGGAGTCGGAGTCGTGGAGTCGGAGTTGTGGAGTCGGAGTTGTGGAGTTGGAGTCGTGTTGTTGGCAAATATAGGAATCGGAGTCGGAGTCGTGTTTTTTTTCCGACTCCACAGCCCTGGTAAATAGTCTAAAAAAGAGTATTTTTAATACTTCAGTCTTAAGTCAGTTAATTCTCAGCCTTAATAAAAAAATTCTAAGTGTTATATGCTTATAATATGTTATATAGATATACCACATAGTCGTCACATTGTATTGTTCAGCATTTAGTTGGCTCTTATAATTTGCTTACAAATTTTATGTTTCACCATCATACATAAAAAATGACACTTAAATATTGTTATGAATTATTTTCACAATTATTTTCCATATCTTTCGTATGTCTAAAAAACCAATCGAATTTGTTGTTATATAATCGTAACACGTCATACTTCATTTGTACATACGTTCTTCGCCACTTTTTCGTCATTTAAGTACATTCAAATAGCAGAAAACACCTTTTACATTCATTCGGTATTTCTTAAGACTGTTTTTTGTCAATTTTCAATAACCACGTATCGATCTCGCTAAGTTAATTTCAAAATACTTTAGTTTATTTCACATTAAAATTACTCATCAAATGCTGGAATGATTATTTATGTTCCGCAAATATTTTCATGTCATACACTCTTTGCGTTTTTGAATCATTTCATAAGGACTTTTTTTACAAACCAAAAAATGTTTATAAAATATTAGTAAAATAATAATTGTCAAAAATATAAAATTATCATTAAAGCCAAAGCATTCAAAGTACTTACATACTTTTACCCTATGCATTTTATTTTTGGGTTATGGCAATCAACTTAACCTCACCTCCTCGGAAGTGTTGGGAAGCCACCACGAAATTTTTACATTGCTAAGCGGTGTGAAGCGGATAAACCGATTTCATTACACCACGAGTGGTATTAAAATACATTATAATTCAAACCAAAGCGGTAAGAAACAATATATTATTAAATGCACACATTTTATTTATAATTTCCCCCCAATATAAGATTGCTGCCTGTCAAAAATGCCCACCACTATTCAGAATAGTCACATCGGAAAGCGTTGTTTGTATACAAACTCGACATTTAAATGATTAATTGACTCAATTTATTATTAAAACTGTTCTTTGTAGATTTATTTATTGATTTGTTACGTTTTTAGTAAAGCGAATTCTGTATATAAACGATAATACACGATTATAAAGAGCGTTCCCCGCGATTTTTTTCGGAACGCACGTTTTTCATGTAAAACACTGTTTGTTCTTGAATTTACCATCTAAATTACATTTATATACTTAAACAAACGTCATATAACCATACCGCGCCAGTTTATTTTCGTAGATTTACTAAAATTAACCGCCTAATTTCCTTAGCATTGTTACCGACATTTGACTCAAAAGTTCACACTGTAACCTGAACCTTCTGTTTCACTTGTACGCATTAGATTACTGGATACATTCCGCATTGATATAGCATTCTTCTTACAACTATCCAAACTAATCATCTGATCAGGTAAAAGTAAAGATTGTTTATTGCCAATTTTCTGATAAATTAATGCCTAATAATACCATGTACTTGCGACTGCTTTTCACCACAAAATAACCTTACAACTCGAATTTATGTAATTCATTTTTAATATCAATTTTAGATGTTTATTCCATTTTTAAATACTTCGATATTTTGTCAATATTGGCTCTAAATTTCCTCAGTATTTATTTAATATTTAGAATTTATGCGATAACTCACCTAAATATTAGATTATAAGTCGATTTCATGCTGTATTAATTTTATTAATGTCGGAGTTTAAGTATAGTTTCATCAAATAAGATACAGGCAAATGCCTAGTTTACTTGGGACATGACAAAAAAAAAGGCAACAGATCCATAAAATTTTTGTGTCCACATTAAATATTAACCTGTTGTTTTTTTACAAATTAAGTATTTATACTATTTCTTGTCCTATATAAATAAATAAAAAAATAAATCAAGCGAATTATATATTGAAAGAAGGAAATGTAAAACATGGACTTTTAAAAATACTGGAACAAGCTGAATAAATACTGTTGAAATGGGTGCAATAAAGAATACATTGGTTGAGCACTTTGAGATGGTTTGGGCATGTGGAATGAATGAATGAAAAAAACTAACAAAACAAATATACAATGCAAATGTAAGCTGAAGATGTGGTAGAGGAAGATCAAGAAAAGGGTGGTTGTATGATGTAAAAAGTCAGAATCATAGGAGTTACATTGGTGTATGGATTTAGAAGAAGTGAAGGATGTGTGTTGCGATAGGAAATTCTGGTACTCTATTCTCTGCCTGCTTCGACAGGGAAATGGCAACGATTTCACAAGATATATTTTTCATGATTAAGTGTAGTATGATATTGAATAGCTGAATTTAGAACATTTGAGGACTGATGTAAAGGACAAAAAAACAGCATTGTTCATATTCAAATGTTCATTATTAGAGAAAGTATTTCTGGAATTTTTATCTAACAAAGTATATATATATAAAGTTTTACACTAAAAATATTTTTATACAACATTCAATGATTTAAGAAGGAAATATGAAACCTTTACACCGCGTTAAAAATCAAATTCCACGAATCCTGTGCGCGGCACAATTTCGGCGTTTTTTAATTTCTAAGTTTAAACGCGTATTTTGTTTAGAACCACTGATATTTGATTAAAACACCATGTAAAAATGACATTCAAGTAATTTTCTGATAATAAATAATAGTCATTACTCTTAAGGAGATTTGAAACTTGGATTGTCGTCAGATCACAGGCGTTTGTGCTTCCCGCGAGGAACACATTAAGGAATGAAGCGTCTCTGTCACAGACTTTAACCTAGTACGTGCATCCACAAAATAGTGGATTTATGCTATTGAATTTATTCTTTAGTTGGCCTTTCCATTCAAATGATTTTCGATTGTAAATGTTGTAGATAAATCAGTGTATTTAAATATTTCAGCAAATAACTGGCAAGGATCAATAAATAATATGACACGATAGACAGCTAGATATATCTTACCTTTTCAACAGTTCAAGATACATTTTGAGATATTCAAAGATTTTCAAAGTATTTCTCTAAAATTTAAATAAGGATGTAGCTCACCCGATCGCACTCATAAGATCATATTCCAAAATTAAGCAGGATTAACTATTTTTTTTGTATAAATAAGAAATTAGGTGAGATAGAAAAGAGATTAAATTAATGCATAAAATTTGTCAATTGTTTCAGGTTTTGTAATTTAAGTCACATTCCACAATGTCGTCGAGTGCTGAAGTAGAGAATAAGCCTTCGACAGAGAATGGCGAGGCCCAGCCGGAGAGCGCGGAGCAGCCCGCCAGCACTGAGACTAAGAAGGAAGAGACAAAGGAGGAGGGGAAGAAGACCCATCCCACAGGGCGGACTGTCATCATCAAGAACCTGCCTGTCGGCATGCTTTTCACTTACAACGAGGAGTTGCGTGAAAAGTTTGGCAAATACGGAGACATTGGATATGTCAAGTATGTCATATATAAATTTGGTTAAAGTTTCAGCTTGAATACTGGAAATTCACTTATAATCAATTGTGAATTTATAAAAAACTTACAATAATTCTACAACTAGAGATGTTCCTTTGGAGAGGAGTAGAATTTGGAGGTCAATTTTGTCTATCGAATAGATCAATTGTTCCAAATCAATCCAATAGGGCAGGATATTATGATAGGACTTTTGCCGTTGCTGGTTTTGTGGCGGTAAATGGTCTAAATCTAAGTGTGAGAGATATGGGTGACGTGTATAGCTTTATGAAACATTTGAAGTCAACCCTTTTAGAGAGGTCTCATCACAATTTATGATTGTATATGAACACTACACTATATCTAAAGCTGAATGTGTTTCTATTAAATATCGGAATATCTGCAAAAGTTTCTTTGTAGTTTGTCCTTCCCTCGATAAGTTTTCTGCAATTTTCTTACAAATATTTTTTTCTTAACATATGTAGATGGGGGTTAATACCTAATCTAATGGTCATAGCCACCGTCTTCCTATCCTTACGCTCAACTTCTATGTATGTTTGTTTTGGTAATATTTTTAGTTTGTCGATAATAGTGGGTTTGAATCTTGAGTAACAGCGCTCTTGAGGAGAGTTTGCTATCTAAATAATCATTTTATTATTCTTAGTAAAGGTCTATTTTGGATTTAATATACATATTGAACATTCCCCTGAAGATGGATAGTAGAGATCAAAACTATTTTTGTGTGGAAGTAGATCTAGTGGTAGGATTATAAATTAACACTTTATGCACATATAGTTGCTCACAGTGGGTGGTTTTCTTGCTTTGTGCTTCGACCAACCCTCTTTACATATTATTGTGTGCTTTATCCATGATAAAGTTAATAAAGTAGTTTAACTAAGCAATGAGGTACCTTGATTCTTGGCGGTTTTACTCTTACCGTTTTAAATTGAATTTGTTTTTCCGTAGTTTATATGCTGCTTATCATAAACTATTATACGCTATTAAACAACACAAAAATAGTGAACGAAAGACTGCGGCGGATTAGACCTTCCAATTGTCTTGTAATTTATATCTTGCCATCGGAATATTTGGTTTGATTTGTCAAGATTGTGTGCTTGTTGAATTGCAACAGTTTGCATACTATAAACTAATAATACACGCACAGGTGTCTTCTATCCATCAGATGATTGTCAATCATACTTGATCACAAGGATAGCTCCCGTAGTTTACCGTGTCGGATTTTAGGAATTGTGCAGAAATTATGATTGGACTTGATGAAGATGAAGAGACAAGACTATCATGGTTTGCTAATTCTTTTTTATCTTTGCAAATTCATTTTTTAAATTGCCTATAAATTCAGTATATTTGTGTTTACGTTTCTATAAGTTTATAAGGGTTTTATTTTTGTTATAAATTTTAGAAACTGCATAATTTGAAAAATAATATTTGATGTTAGCAAAGAACTGGTGTAATTGCTATGGATTTTGGGGAGTGATAAATAAGTATGTTTATTTAAATTTCAGACTGGGCGGAGTACCAATTGACCACAGCACCGTGACACCAACATTATCAGCCTTCGTTAACTTCAACTCACCTGAATCTTCCGATAAGGCAAGTAAAAAAATCTGTTGGAAAGTAAAGTTACCATTGCAATCAGAAATATAATTGAAAGCTTCGTGATTTAAAAAATGGGAGATAAATGTCGATAAACAATATATTTTGAGAATGTGATGTCTTCGAATTTGAAGAAAGTACGTAGCAAGATGGTTCTTTCCTTATTACATATTAAAAAATATGTGACAAAAGGAAAACGAGGAGTGAGGAGCTTTTGGAAGTCTTCACATAGGCGAATGTAGAGCGTGTAATGAGTTGTTGGACATACTTTTGATGTGGCTGTTGAGATTATGATGTGGCTGGAATTGTATATGTGATAGCTTGGGATATGCTTTGCCTTTCAATTAAAACTGTGTTAAATTTGAAGTGCATCGTTGCGCGGTTATACATTAGACTTCTGTGTGGAATTCCGCCGGTTCGATCCCCATGTTGTACTGCTTCCCTCGAATGACGGGCATTTTTTCATGTATAGGGATACCTATGACTTTGGTCATATCTATTCTTTCAATAAAAAACACCGGTGTGCTCTGATCCTCTCACTTCGGTGTGCGATCGGCTCCAGTACAGTCGGTGAGTTTGCTGGTGTGCAATTATTCACTTTAAAAAAAAACTCGATGGCACGCTTCTCTTTCTGACTGAATTGATGTTGGAATGTCGTGGAGATCCTCGATGATGAGGCCTACCAACTACAATGACGATGTTAAATTTAATAATAAAAAATGGAGAATAATTTTTAATAATAAAGAATAATTTTTAATAATAAACAAAATAAAGATTTTTGTACTACCTGATATATCTGAAATGAAGACATCAAATCTTTGTTTAGTCTTAAGACTTGTAAATTGATTTGATTTTTTCTCTTTTTGCCTTATGACAAGTGAATGTACAATAAAGTAAACTGAACTATGTAACAGGCATTGGCAGAAGAGAATGGTTCAGAGATGCACGGCAACAGGATAGAGCTTCAAATCCTGAGATCCGGCGAGCATACAGTGGTGGCCAATAACATCCCCTTTGTCATCAGCGAGGACTGCCTACGCAACATCTTTGCTCCCTGCGGCGAGATCACGAGAATCGTCAAGATCCCTGCTAGACCCACAGGTAAATACGATAAATCTCTTTCGAGTGCAGAGTGATAACAGAATTGTTTCTCATTGGTTGTACAACCCAGAGCGGATCTTGATCTACATCAAGAGTTTTATAGGTTTGATGCTTTGTAAATCATTACGCTTTGTAAAGCTTCGGCCTTGCTTCGCCTTCACAGTGAATTACATATGCTCTTTAGGGATTCGTCATCAGGCAAGAACACATGACCTGCACACCTTAATCTTACAACCTTCAAATTTTGGATAGTTGCGTGTATTTCAACTTTGTATCTGTATGAAGAGTTACATTTAATTTTCGTTTAGTATATGAATTACTGTCTCAATCTGGTTAAGTGATAATTATTTTTATACCAATAAATGCTGTTGTGCGTTTTTTTTCTTTTTTAAAATGAAAATATCAACATTGTCTATAAAAGTTTAATCTTTAGAAACCACCAACTTGTCTGTTAAAAATGATCTTTGTATTTAAAAATAATATTTAAATATTACCCAGTTATTTAAAAATCACAAAAGAAAGTCTGGAAAATTATAAAATTCAAAAAGCTGGAAATAAAATTAAAAATATCTACTGCCATTTTCAAAATAAAGTCAACACTTGGGAATTGTGTATTGCAGGGGTAGCCAACTTGTTGTCGTAATTGACTTTTTACGTAAACAATTAGTCACGATCTACTTATCAAATTTGCAAAATTTTACACATCGACACTACTGTTATTTCCAAGAAAGCTTCCTTTACAAATTGTCCGTCAGAAAATGACTTGCATTTTTTTGCAAATATTGCTGAATTGCGTAGTCACTGCATGATGCGGTAGTCACTGCAAGTGATTTTAAAATGGGTATTTTAAACACACTTTGTTCCATCAATAACATGAACTCTTTAATTTTACTTCACTGTTTAACGGACATTCCGACTGATATTTACTATGGAGAGATACAAAATATCTTTCCAAATTACCTTAGTTTATGGCTACAGATGAATGACACATTAAGCGACAACATTTTTTTGCCATTGTAAAAAAGTAAGCTTGCTTTCTTTCTTTGTGAAAATGGTAAGTCTTGGATTTTTTTAAATTCAACACTATAATTGAAAGGTTTTAAAACTCCGAAATAAAGGAATGTACACTTTTTTCACCCCAATATAGAAACAAACTTATTCCTATAGATTGTATGACACACTGAATGGTAGACTCAAATATTGAGTTGTATGCTCACCGGGAGAAAGACAGGAAGTGAACCAAACGACAACCCACTCCACGGGCAGACAGGTGCTGACTACGTTGACAAGTGCTGACTACGTTGACAAGTGCATGCACGTAATGAGATTTAGCAACATCGCACACCATATTGTTCGTTACGAAGATGACCGCGATCCACCAAAAATTACTTTGTGATAGTTTTTTTTAACTAAATTTTCCATGTCATGTTTACATAATTGTGATTCAATTCTAACAAAAACTCTACGGATGTTGTCTTTTAACTCTTGAATCGTGTGTGGATTGTTAACCTTACCCTTCCTGTGCTAATAAAAATCCACGCGTTCCGGTGCTATGTATTCAATACACATGTAAAAATTAGCGATTTAAAATTGGAAAAATAAGAATATTCATAGCCAATCGCTTAAATTAATTAAATTTGAAGTCAAAAGTGATAATGATTGAAATTTACTTGCTGAAAACATGAAAAAAAAACATCGGACGACATTCACAAAATAGGCGAAGCGACCACCTCGAACGAAAGCCGGCTGGCTACTAAACGAGAGAAGTAACTGAACTGAGATTCTAATTTTTGTGTTCCCATATACCGAAGTAGAGTGAGAGCGAGACATGAATAGCGTCGCTTTCTTACCCATGGTGGTTTTTTAGAATGAATATACTACGTCACACGTTTGATTGTATTGGTGAATTTATTCCCAAATTTCACAAAATATCTCTGATGTGGCCGATAAGTTCTAATTATTATTAATATTATTTTTTCATTCAATGCGTAAATGTATTACGGAGGAATACCTAAAATCTGAACCCAGTATTAATTATATTTATAGAGATATTCAAATTTTTAGAAGCAATGTGTACTAGTTACACATCACCGGACAGGAAGGGTTAACATAGTTTTGATTTAATAAAACTTCGAAAAAAAGTCCAGTGGTGTTGAATCACGTGATCTAGGCAGCCAATTGATGTTTCCTCTTCTCAAATTTATGCATCCAGGAAATTAATGTTACGTCATTGTTTCACTGCTTGTGTGAGTGTGGTAGTTCTTCATTGGATCTTGGATTTTCTCTTCCCCAAATACGACAGTTTTGCTTATAAACAAATCCATTTAAGTGAGAATGTGCTTCATCATTGAAGATGATTTTTTTGAAAAAATCATCAAATGTACAATGTTGAAAATGATCAGCTGATTTGGGGATGTAAAAATCCAAGATCTATTGAAGAACTACCAATATATCAATAGAACACGCCTGGCGTATGTTTGTGTGGACACGCGAGGCGTGTCCTCAGCACTGAACTGATTGAAGACGTTAACTAAATGAATATAATTTTATGCAACCCCAGACAAAAAAATATTTTGTAAGCCTGTGTAATTATTATCATGTAATTCAACAAAATAGTTGATTTTTTAAATTTATATTGTAGATAATCTTATTTTTAATTTCTGTTTTCATTGAATTCAGCTTTTATCGAATTCTTGAGCGAAGAGAGCGTCACCAAAGCCTTGTCATTAAACGGCTCCTTCTCTATCAACAATGCTGAAGTCACCATCACCAAGCAGGGTGTCGACCAAGCCAAGGTGAGTCCAGTCAATTACTTGTTAAAAAGGAGACGAACTAAAAAAAAAATCATATGTTTCCATATGTGATGATAACACATTGAGTAATTTTAGTCTCTTTTTAATTTAATATGACGACCTCTGTGGCTATATGTTTAAAGAACACTATCTGGAAAAACGAGTATATGAACATCCAAAGCAAGGTGAAGATATACAAGACCTGTGTCCGCCCCATAATGACATACAGCATAGAGTCCAGAGCCGACACTGTCAGAACCAAAAATCTCCTTCGAACCAGCGAAATGAAGGTACTCGAGTATCGCTGGCAAAACCCTTCGTGATAGAGTACAAAACACAGAAATCCGAAGGATGTGCGAAGTTGAAGATATTGTCAGATGGGGACGACAGAGAAGAAGGTTCTGGAACGAACATGTATCCAGAATGGCGGAACCAAGAGCCGTAATAATGGCCAGGGACAGTATCCCCCAAGCGAACAGACCTCCAGGACGACCTCCCAAAAGATGGAAAGACAGCTGGTAGTCGACGTCACAAGAGGGAAACGATGATGCAGGACCATAACACACCCAAAAGAAGAGGAAGAAGAAGTTGTCCGTGGCCTAGTTGGTAAGACACTGGTCTTGCTCCCGGCGGCTTGGATTCGATTCCTGATTAAAAAGTTCATCTGGTAACAATACTCGCAGGAGCCAGACATGTGTAAGTATTGTTGTGACCTGTTCACATGATCTAGTATTTCTAAAATGTACGATGTTGAACTGTATGTTGTATGCTCCAGTGGTTCTTTACCTGAAGGTTTGATTAGTGGAACCAAAAACAATATTGTCTCTCGGCCATGCTCTTCAAAATGTCTGTATCACCAATCTGAATATGTTGAAAAATACCATAGGAATGGATGTAATACCGTATAAGTCCTTTAATCACAACACTGATAATTTGTAATTTGTATTTTCCGCCATTATCTAGGCTCCGAAGTCGGCTTTTTATACAAGTCTACAGTTAATTCGAAAAACCACATATTTTGTAATTCAAGTTTTTTCATCATAAAGGATTTATGAATTCTATAATTGGAAATTTTCCACGCAAATCATCAATCCAAGTAGTAGCCAGCCCTGCCGGTGGAGCATTAGGACGACGAAATGTAGTACCTGCTGGGGAGCAGTTAATTTTGCGGGGATCCCCCTATATCCAAAGATTCAATAACAAAATATCTCAAGATTATTATAAGTATGAGGTTTTAAGCGGTTTTTTTTTCATATACATTATTACGATTTTTTGATGTTACCTTAAATAATTTCACAACTGTGAACATTAATTTGTCAAAAATTTTTAATCATAGATTATCGTTATCAAGTGCGTGACCGTGACCAAATAAAAACCAGTGACATATTTATATTCTGCATAAAAACAAATTAATCTGTGTAAACTAATGACCATGTCAAAAGAAAATAAGTGACAATTATACTGTTTTTTTTAAATTTGTATGTGTTGGCTGCCCGTATTTTTTAAATTTATTTTACCATTAAATATATATATAATATTGCGAGAAATATATTGAGAAAACTTGACTTGGCTTATATTATTTTTACAGTAAGAAAAAATGGTTGCGATACTTCCTAGCCGTTAGAAGTACCGCGCAAGTTAAAACAATTTATTCCATAATTTTTTTAAATGTGGTCCCCTGAATTTTAAATTAAGGAACTTTATACAAAATTGTTGGTGTGTTAATTTTATTTTACGTTTGATTTTGAGTTCCAGACTGAGCAAGCCAAGAACAAGGCGAAGTTGGCCAAGCTCAAGAACAAGGCAAACAGAGCGACTAGAGTCTTCAGCACTCCACGTGGCGGCGGAATGAACTCCGGAGGCCGCGGCACAGTCCGTGGTGGACGGGGCGGCATGGGCTCCCGGGGATCTGGCCCACGGGGGGGCAGTGGAGGATCTCGAGGTGGACGCGGTGGTATGGGCGGCGGCGGCAGTGGCGGTGGTAACAGCTGGTCGCAAGGCGGCATGGGCGGAGGCTGGGGAGGGAACTATGGGCCTTGGGAGGGGGCACCCAGTAGGCAGTACAGCTCATGGGTTAGTATTATCTTTTTACAAGTATCACTTTACATAGCAAGACTTAGATGAGAGGAAGACCAAGGATGGTATGGTTGGATCAAGTAAATGATATCTTGAAAGAAGAAAATTTAAGAGATATCGTATGAGCTGCTATCAAAATCTGATAAGATAATAGTCCTCAATAGCATTTTGGTGCCAACTTTGTTGTATGGGAGTGAAAAATGGACCTGGAAAAAGTCTGAGAGGAGTCAAATAAATGCTGTAGAAGTGTGCTTTTGACACTCCATCAATGTATGACAGAATACGGAATGAAGTGATTAAAGATGAATGTGAACTCAAGACTGATGTGTTGGATAAGATGAAGAAGAACATAAAATATATAATAAAAAAACTATATATTTGTTTAAATTTAAGTAAAAAAAAAGCAAATGACTAAGCTCTACCAATAATGGTAGAACTAGAGGAAAGGAATTTGTTCAAGGATAAGGGAGGGAAGCAAAGGTATATTAGGATGGAAGGATATTCTGAGTTATTTAATATTTTTTTATTCTCAAAACATAAATAAGGATGGTGCACAGCTGATATATGTTGGATGTTTGTTCCACCCTAAACCGCAAATGAAAATGTGGTTTTACGTGTAAACTTCACGCTTTTTTCATTTGCTACTATTTTTCAAACATTTCCATTCAACTTCAAATTCATTTTTTTAGTTTCTATTCCATTTATTTCACGTATTTTAAAGTGTATACGAGTATAAGTGTAATGTTATGGAAACAACCGTCATTGTGTATTCGTTACCTGTGATATTAATCATTGTGGTCATTGTGTATTCGTTACCTGTGATATTAATCATTGTGGACATTGTGTATTCGTTATCTGTGATATTAATCATTGTGGTCATTGTTTATTCGTTACCTGTGATATTAATCATTGTGGTCATTGTGTATTCGTTACCTGTGATATTAATCATTGTGGTCATTGTGTATTCGTTACCTGTGATATTAATCATTGTGGTCATTGTGTATTCGTTACCTGTGATATTAATCATTGTGGTCATTGTGTATTCGTTACCTGTGATATTAATCATTGATTTATAAACTCATTATTTTATGAACTCGTTATTTTATTATTTATAAACTCATTTTTATAAACTCATTACAGGTAACCCCCGTTGATCGCGGGAGATACGTTCTGGTCATGGCCGCGATAAGCGAAATTCCGCGATCAACGGGGGATTTAAAAAAAATCATTTTAAGATTCTAAAAACGTTTTATTTTTAAAATAAACATTAAATAACAATGTCATATAAAATATAATTCATTATTTTTTTTTTCCGCTTTGCAAAAAAGAATCTAGATTTCCTTGTTTGGCCTCTCTACGTTTATTGTGTAAAATTTGTCTATAACCGTCAAATAATCCATTACAACCATGCTTTACAGCACTCACTCGCTCATAATCTTCGTCATTTTCTTCTAACAACTGCATGCACTGTATGTGAAGAGAAAGGGACTTTTCGATTATTTTAACACTTAATATCTTCGACGATATTTTGAATATCATTTTCGTAATTCATTTGACCATCAATTTCTCTGAACAACCTTTTCCAAACGTTCTTCATACAATATTGGGTGACTTCATTTCACGCTTCGGCGATGTTTCTGATAGCTACAAATTTTGTCTCACTCGCGCTCGTGAATTTACGTATATATGTACATGTGTATTATGTGAGTGAACGAAAAAGAAAGATAGCTCGCTCGTGCAACTACACATTATGACGATTCCTGGAATGTGTCGAAGCCGGACAAGTGTTGTTTAAAATACCGCGTTATAACGAATCCGCACTCACCGGGGTCGCGATGAACGAGGGTTACCTGTATTTTATTATTTATAAACTCATTATTTTTTTCAGCATTTAAATGTATACTATACTTTTTACAAACCATGTAATTGATGGCCGTTCTGTTCCATGCGCTGCGATAGCAGGGAATCCCAAACACAATGAATAATTTGTTTTAGTATTTGGGCGCATTTTCTTTAGATGGCTGCTCTCAATTCTTTAATTGTTGCCGGTTTTGTGGCATAAACTTTATCTTTGACGAGTCCCCATAAAAAAAGTACATTGGTGTGAAATCTGGGGAACGCGGGGCGTTTCAATGCTACCTCTATATCAATTTATCTGTTCCGACATATTTTCATCAAGATAGACCCTCACATCACGATGGGTAGATGCACCGTCTTGTTGGAAATAAAAGTCCTCATCCCTAAACTCACGAATGCATGGCGTGGTTTGACAAATCCCTGAATTTCAATTAAATGGCACGGTGTAACATTTTTTTGGCACACTCTATAAACGTGGAACTTTGCCAAAACCATATATCAACAGACATTGTTAACAGGTCTTGCCTTCAGTTAGTCTCAAACAAGCTAAATGGGAACCAAGCCAAGCCCACTTCATTTGCACCAACCACACAACGTACAGACACTGTCATACCAATTCAATATCTCGGTGCAACGACCTCCATGACCTAGTTAATAGACGTTGACCTTGCTTCGGGTGGTTTTGGGTTCGATTCGTAATAGTAACAATACTCGCACGCACTAGACGGTTATGTGTGTTGCCTGACCTCGTGCTGTAATATTTCCAATACGTGCTATGGCAACCACTCCGATAGTTCTTAACCCGAAGGCTCTGTTACTATTACTAGGGTTGAAAACAATATAAATACATATATTACTAGGGTTGAAAACAATATCTCAGCAACACTCTTCAACTTGTCCACATCATCAATTCGAATATGTTGAGAGTTACCATACAAATAAATGAAAATAAAAGCAAGGCATCAGAATAAATTTCTTCGTTTATAAAATTGTCTTATCGTATTGTGGTATTAAAAGTTGGGTTTAAATGCTGAAATAAGTCAGGTTTAAAAAGTGTTCTCGTAATAAATATTTCGCATTTTTCAATTGGCAGGTGTCTTGAAAAACCTCAATATCTTTACTGTATTACTCCAAATATTTGTCGACAAATATTTATCGACAAATATTTATTTATGATAAATTCAAATGTATGACACGCTCAAAAATATAAATGCTCAACACAACTATGAGCAAATAGAGCCAAATGGCGTAGAACGGTTGCTAGTTATCAGGGCCACAATGGAGAAAGAAGACGCAGATAAGCTGAAAAAACTGGAGTTCCTTGCTCAAAACTTGGCCTACATAATCATCTTCAGTGACACCAAAGACCCCACACTTTGTGCTGTATCTTTTATTATACCCATTATTTGCATTCATTCATCCATAATCATATATTTTGAATGTTAATACATTATCTTTTGTTTTATATTTGGTACTGTGTGTGATATGTTAACCCTTTTAATCCCACGGGGCCGATTATCGGCTCCAACTGGTGTATGCGAAAAATCCCACGGGGCCGATCATCGGCCAAAAAGTTTTCATACAAGTTTTTATGTTGAAAAAAAAAAAATTAAATATTTTTTTTTATGAAATATGAAAATTATTTATTATTTTACAATCTACAGGGAAGCCTCCACAAAAAAATTATGGGTTTTAAAATTAAATATTAACTGAGATAAAAAATAAAATATAAACTACTTTTATTTTGCCAAAAAAATTCTTGGGATTTTTAGCACATTTTATGCAAAATTGGCTGGGATTAAAAGGGTTAAGGACACTTAAGTAATTTATTTGTCAAATAAATAAATAAATAATATTTTCAGGGTAACGACAACTACTCCAATAACAACGACGGTCCCCGAGGGTTCAAGAGGAGGAAACAGAATGACTGGTGGCAGTACTAAATCAATTATTTTGTATTACTTAACTCGTAGGGTGAGGGGCATCGAGGGGGCAGTACGATCTTTAGAATAAACTTCGTGTACCACTGACCAGATCATCTTGATACATTTCACTACTTGTATGCTCAATCATCAATTATTACTTAACGATAAACATCGTTTCGCATCTGACTTAAGGCAATTGATTTAAGTGAAGTTGGCACTGTCAGATTTTTCCTATCAATATCCTAGCGATCATAGAGTGTGATTTTTCGTGTCACCGTAACGAGAAGTATTTGATCGTGCCTCAATATCATTTGAATTATGTCATATGTTGAGCTTTAAACCGCCAACCTCGTGTCAGAATTGAATTTGATCTTTTAAATTAATGAAAACGTATTCAAGTGCTAAGAACTTCAATTCGTATTATTCATCTATTAGAATTTTTTATACTGAATGTAATACACGAAAGTGGAGATAAATGCTACAATTGAAAGTTCTTTTCGTAATAATTTTTTTCGTATGTACTTCGTAATTGTTAATTCAATGTCATTAATATTCTCAATAAAATTATTTAACATACCATAAGCAATATTGTTTAATTATCAAAATATTCGTAAAAAAAATTCTACCGTGTTACGAAAACTTTTGTTTGAATATTTGGAGTCTCTGTTATATATATGCTATGGTGTCGATTGCCAAGTATTCTTTAGATTCTCCTTTTTGCAATATTTCAACAAATATCTGCTATGTTGATCATACAGATCCACCATTTATTTCCTTAGCCTCGCTATCAAATAAGTCTTCTTACGTGTTTGAACCCTCGCACGCAGTGTGTCATGTTCGACCGGGTCACAGTGTCTGAGATTATGTAGCTAAAATTGTGGAACGTTTCACGATTCTTACAAGTCATCCTTGTGCAGGTTTAAATAAGTGATTGATTCTTACAATTTTTCCAAGTATTACTTTCGCTTTTACTCGTGCGATAATAAATTATTGTGAAACATTTCAATATCAAATATAAATATTTCCACATTATATCGTGCTCAAATAGATTTTTTTTCGTAGCTCTCATTTTGAGATTTGAAAAAAACTTGATAATTTAACTTTATTGCCGTATGGAGAAGTTTAATTTTTCTGATTTTCATTTGGAATTTTATCGTTTATCATGATATAAATTTGTTTGAAAAGCATACAGATATTCTCAATGTGGTATTTTTGGAAATGAATAGTGTAGGTAAATAAATCAGTGTTGATTTTCTTTCTAATCGACTTTTGGACGTTTCTCGAATAAAATAAATTCATTTTAAAAATCATCATCCATTAAAGTTGATAAATATAACTAGAGTAGTTTTAATTTTTTTTATTTAAAAAAAAACATGACACTATTATTTTAGAAGAAATTTACTAATGCTACTTATTAAATTGATTGCGTCTTGTCAGATTTTAATGTCTATAATTCTTAAAAATAACCCACGTGTTATCGAATAGATCTTAATATTTTTGTGAATCTCTCGAGCTATGCTTTAACAAATCAAATGGAATGATGCTTTCGAGACAAATTTTTCATGTCGATATTTGTCAGGTAATCTAACGACAGTTTAGTGTACTATTCTAATAAAACGGGGATTAGGTATTCTCAGTTCGTAAACTTGGATTGAAAGCAAATGATAATCCATGGTATTATTTCATATACAAGAAGATTGAGATTCTTTTAATTATACATATCGTCGGTGGCCATAGTCGAACGATTAGCTTTCACGCTAAGTGTTCCAGGTTCAATTCCTAACGGGTTCATTTCCGGACTGGTTTTATTCTTTACTGTTTTACGCTGCTATGTTATAAAACAACGCAACAAAAGGTTGCAGCAGATTAACTTTGCCATCGGAACTTAGGACTTGATCTGTTAAAGTTGCTCGCTTAAGTGCAACATCTTGCACACAATAAACTAATATACACACAGGCATCTTCCATCTGCAGGTTGACTGACAATCATGAGGGGTTGCCTATATACTTTATCACCAAAGATCAAAATAATGAATTCATTTACACTTGAAACTCTTTTCATCTTTGTTAATATAAATAAATATGTGAAATGAATTTCTTAGATGTAACAATTGATCTAAAATCGAACAAAAATATAAAATCAGTGTAAACAGAATTAAGATACACTACTGTTTGCTTTTTATATGTAAGTAAATCCCTTTAGAATTATTATAAGAAAGGAAAAAGTCTAGTTACATGAACCAATCAATTTCTCAAGTTAATAGTAAAAAATATTGTGTGTATTAAAAATAGGTTTTAATACTATGGAAATTAATATTTTATATTCTTTTTTAATTTTGGAAGAATAATTTTTCAAAACTACCTACCTCCAAGTGTTGTGTGAGTCCCGCAAATCGATGCCCCAAATAATAATAAGATACAGTTTTGATTTTAGTGCACTTGAATAAACAAAAAGTGCACTACCTGCATGCAAACATTGATGCATGCATTTTGTAATGAGTAATAAGGCTTGTTGCTGCTCCTGTTGATTACTGGACTGTTTCAAGATCAATTATCACATTACATTACTTTGGAAATAGTCTCAATTGAAGTTTTATTTAAGTCCTTGCCAAATTTACTTATAAAATAAAAAGACAATTTAAGTTCTACCGTGCTAAGAATTGTTTACAAGGTCTTTGTGGAAACTTTTTGATTTTTGTTTTTTGGAAACATTCTTTTGTCTATTATTACGTATATATATGTATACATATATATATATATATTTTTTAATAAGGTCTTTATAAAAACATCATGTGGTAATTTGGACATTTTATTGAAAATATCCAATATGCACAAAGAAATTGTTTACGATTGAGCGCGAGAGCTGAATAAAAACAAACATCTCGCAAAGATGTTGCCGCAGTGTGTATTGAATAATAACATTTTTTTGTGGATTCAGTGAGGAAAATTGGAAACGATGAACAAACAATGGAACAATTTGGCGACTGATATGAATGCCCCTAAATTAAGGAAACGGATTCGTCTCATTGAATTAAAAGTAATGTTATATTATGTATATACTTCCATCTTCATTCATACCATAAAAGCTTCAAGTGCCAAAAGTTATATAATTTATATATAACAAGCATATTTTTTTTCAATGTCATAACTCCATTGCCAAATATAATTTAAAATAAACACCAGCTATTAATTTTTATATCATCTTTAAATTTCCACTTGTCCCCTATGCTTGATATTTAAAGCATATAACAATCAGATTGTGTTTAACATTACTCTATTCCTTAAATAAATAAATATAAGAACCATAGCCAATTTGGTGTTATATTGCCAGTGTCCAATTTCAATGATTCATCGGAATATGTAAAACAATAGCAAATATTCAATTTGAAACTCACAATCATCACATATGATGATTAAGTCATAGGTGTCTTATTACTTTATGGTGCTTAAATTTTTATACCTCAAAAAAGAAATAATTGTCTTCTGTGAATACTCGTGAATGTGACTTTGAGTATTGAATCGATCTTTTCGCTGTCACATTCAAGTAATCCGTCAAGATTTGTGAGTTAAGTGAGAAAATAATAATGGACAATTTTTTTACAATTTGAGATGTGATATGGAATGTATACTAAATAAAACCAACGAATTTATATTATTTTAGTGATATGATTATAAATTGGATTTTCAGTATTTAACTGGAGCAGCAGTTGTATGTTGTAAGTTCTGTGGATTTCATATTTATTGATGGCGAAGGTTGCGAAATGCTCCTTCTGTATGTATTATTAGACAAATCACAAAAATTAAAATGTAAGATATGTATTTCTAACGTAATAAACAATATGTTTGCTTCAAATCATATTTGCTTTATTTTATTTACACATCCCAAATACCTCAACAGTGACAGATTAGACTGACGAGCTATACAGATGCAAATGGACAGAGGAGTTTGATATTAAAAAATCAAATAAATCAAAATACACGTCATTAGATCAGTCCTCCGTGAACAGGGAAAGTTCATGCATATAGAAAATAGCTATTATATTTCAGAAATTGTAGCACGGTTCCTGTGACAGTTCACAAATTTGCCCCTATACCACCTTGTAATGACGTTCAGTAGTTTTAATTATTTTATCAACTTTAATATAAGCCTCAATACATTACATAAAACTAACAATAATGACAAATTAACACATTGTTTGCGGGAAACGCTTAAAAGCGTATTTTACATACTGTTGGTAGAGAGCGGGAGACGCTTAAAAGTGTTGTATTTGCTTACTGTTGGTAGTGCGGGAAACGCCAAAAAAACGCTGTACAGATCGGAATTGGGTTTGCGGTTACTTGTGATGTGAAGCGATTAGTATAATGAGGGTTGGGTGGCAGCCTGCTTAGTATACTTGTGATGTGAAGCGATTAGTATAATGAGGGTTGGGTGGCAGCCTGCTTAGTATAATTAGGGTCGGATGGCAGACTGTCGGGACTTATCTTTCTTATGGGACAAGTCCGTAAGGGCAGAAGATATGAATACTGGAGTTCAGATGCATCCACGGAAACACCATTTTTTGCGAACAGACCAATATGTTTCTTATTATTCTATCTTATGAAAAACTACTAAATTGACAAAAAGACTGGTGATGTATTTAATAAATTGTGCATTGTTCAACTCCTTTGTTGTGTATAACTCTGTTACAAGAGAAAATAAAATAAAATATAAACAATTTTTAAAGGAGATTGCAGAGCACTGGGTGGTTGATCAGATTTCGCCGGATAATATTCAAGACTTTGAACCGACACCATCGACATCTAGTGTCCGAAAAAAATCTTCAAAATCAGATTCTCCAGGAAGACTTTCAATGGATATGAGAAAACATACATTGGAAAAGATTGAAAGCACTAGTAAAAACAAGAATCTACGAAGGAGATGTCGTGTGTGCGCGGTCCACAAAGCGCGTAGCGAAACCCGATATATGTGTAAATTCTGCGATGTGCCATTACACAAAGGGAACTGTTTTCAACGATATCATACTTTAAAACAATATTGGTGTTTATTTTTTCGTATTTTACAAAATATATACTATGTTGAACATGTACAGAATGACTAAATGGACAGTAAGGTAAAAATGTAATTTAACCTTAAATATCATAATTGTTTACCCAAATATATATACAAGTTTATAAATATAGTAGATCATTAAAAACGATTTCATTAATGATAAAATGCTGAAAATTTTATTTAAATATGATCAATAGTTCTCAAGTTATAGTAATTTTACTTCTAAATTAATTGCCCGCTTAACGGCATAGATTGATGAAAAAACTGCCCGACAACAATGTGTTAATACATCTTGTTACAAATTAGCAAAAATGTGGCAGTTTGTTAAAATCAAATAATATTTGGCGACGTTTGTCAAAAGTCACTAAGTTAGTCTGCATTCGCTAGGGATGGGTATACGATAATTGGATTTTCAATTTTGTTATACCTAAAATTAAATGTTCGTAATTAGTATTAATTGATAGTGGATCTTGGCTTATTTAAAGATAGATACAAATCATACAATACATTAGAAAGTGAGTATAATGAAAATTAGGAATTAAAACGTCAGTTGAGAGAAAAACTATTTTTCGATTTATAAAAAACCTTCGATTTGTAAAAAAAAAACAATTTTATGCCATCTCTTTGAGACATGACGTTTAAAACGTTGCAGGACCCATCCTACATTTTCTGAAGTATAGCTCTATACTTGACGGTGAAATTCATACTAACATTGCGACAAGCTACGATCGCGAGGAAACTGGGCAAGAATCATGTAAAAACTGCATGACATTCTGCTTTTATGTTCTGCAGAAATTTACCTTGCATACATTATAGGCCCGTTTATAAATATTTGTAATACAGTAAAAGTTTGTTGATTAGAACAACTTTAATTAGTATTTATCATCATTTTCTAGGCCCCGAAATCGAGTTTTTGTAATCAATTATGTTGTTAATTAAAAAATTGCGTATTTCGTAATGTTTTTTACGAAAAAGTATTAATGAACTGATAATTGGAAGTTTTCCACAGAAATCTCGAATCCATGCAGTAGTCAGCCCTGGCGGCAGGAGGAGCAGTGGATTAAATTGAGGGGTTAAATTTCTGGGGTTCCCCATATATCCAATACAGAGATGATCCAATAATTTAATATTGAAATATCTCAAGGTTATTATTATAAATATGGGGAACCCCTCCGAGAAACAACCGCTCAGATCCATGTGCTAAGGAAGACCTATTAATAAGACTGATAAAATGAGAAAACTATGTAAAAAGGATATAATAAAAATATAATTTCAGCATTTTTTGTGTATGTTATTTTTTTGTATATGCTGTACCTTTCCATAAATTAGCAAACTTTCTCGAATACGAAATTGTAATTCAAATGGTGCACGATCTTTCATATTATTTATATTATAAACGTCAATCATGTATTATTTCTGGTCAATGAGTTCTTTCTTGATACCTGCAAGAGTTACTTTGTTCATAAATCTCAAAATGGTTACATGCCATATTCATCTTTCGAAGTTTTCTTTTATGATTTGAAATTATATTTTTTGTTTTTAAATATTCGTGCGTTTATAATTCAACATCAGATCAAAAAATATTAGGTTCTTTTCCCGTGGATAATTTGTAAAACTTAAAAAAGTAACCATCTCTATGTGTAATACAAGTAGTAAGGTTAATATACCTTCAGTAAGCTTTCACAGTTTGACCAATGCAATATGAATGTATCTGAAATCTGTATTTAAGACTGCAATAACCTGCGAAAATTAAAAAATCTGCCCGGTCTACAAAAAGTTGCGTAACACATAAGATTTAAAATTTATTAAAAGTCAAAGTTCACATTAACTATACAGGCCGCGTGGTTGGTTACACAGGTAAATGTCTCCAGGGGCCTGGTCATTTTTTCAAGAAATAGACCTTTCTCTTATAAAAGTCGTATGTTCCTATTTTTTTATCGACCGGTCTGCCGCATGCTAAAACAATGTATGTGGCCCTTCATTGATGGTTGGGGCCCCTGCATTCTGGTAAAAAATAAATTGACATGTATTGGGCCATTGAGGAATAATGCCTTAACTATAAATAATATATAAAGGATTCTTCTTGTCGTGCCCTATCAGCTCCCCCCGACGTTGGCAATCACTCTGGCAAAGGCTCCTTTATCTTGCGCAACATGGAACAGGTCCTCCACACGCCCCATCCCCGTCCAGTCTCTTATATTGCGCAGCCAAGATGTTTGCCTTCTACCAGGACCACGCTGCCCCTCGATCTTGCTCATCAGTATCAACTGGAGGATTTCGTACTTCTCTCCACGTAAAATGTGACCCAGATAGGATATCTTGCAGACCTTAGTATCTGTCAGCAGCTGTCTACGGAAATTAGCTCTCCTCAAGACCTCCGAATTGGTGATCATATCAGTTCACGGTATACGAAGCATTCTCCTGTGCAACCACATCTCGAACGCTTCCAACCGATTCATAGTATGAACCTTCAGTGTCTTCAACATTATCTGCCTTAGTTTCAGATTCAATTGATCATTGCAGAATATTGATCTCATTTTGTTGAATGAACTACGGGCTGCTTTAATCCTGCACTTCACCTCCATATCTGGGTCGACAGATGTAGTAATCATACTGCCCAGGTACTTGAATTGCTCCACCCTCTCCAACAGTTCACTCCCAAGCCGCAATGTCATAGCGGAGTAATCTGCCAAATGCCATCCATTTTGTCTTTTTGGTATTTATATTAAGGCCTAATTCTTCTGTATCGTTAATGTTAACAAGAAGTTCTTGAAGATCTGCGATGTTATCAGCCAAGATGACAGTATCATCGGCATATCTTATATTGCTGACACACTCGCCATTGACCTTCACTCCCCTTGATGAATTTTCCAAAGCCTTTTTAAATACATAATTAGAGTACATATTGAAGAGTAACGGTGACAGTATGCAACCCTGACTTACACCTCTTCTGATTTCAATCTCCTCTGAACAGGCATTACCGACCTTAATTTCGGCAGTCTGGAACCAATAAAGATTCTTAATGAAGTTTCTATCTTTATTGTCGACATTGTACCCCTCCAGCATCCGCACTAATTCATCGTGCTTCACTAATATAAAGGATAAGTATATAAAAATTACAAGTCAAGAGTTATACTTATTAATACTTTATTTTTAACATTGTTAATAAACTTGCTAATAAAGTAATAGTGGAAACTCAATGTAACATAGATATTCAACAGTTTTCATAATTTTTTGCATCAATTTTAAATAAAGTTAGGATCCTTTCGTCAAATTAGAATTTAACAACCTCCTTTTAAGATGCCGCAACAAGATGGAATAGTGGAAAATCATTGATTTACTCATAACATAGATATTCAACAGTTTTCATTCTTTTTTGCCTCAATTTTCAATACTCAAGTTAGGATTCTTTGGCCAAATAGCCTCCTTTTAAGATGCTGCAGCGCACTGTGATTGCCTTCGATAAATGTCGAGAATGCCACTTATACAATCATTTTAAGTACACTGACAAGATTGGCGACTGAGGGTATAGTCTTTTGCATGCATTACTGTGTTATAATGTGAATGCATTAAGGCTTTTTTAAGTTGCTAGTGTAAAAGGATCAATTTAAGTAGATAAATTATTTACAAATCTTAACTGAATTTACCTTTATGAAATAAATATGTCATATCAGAGAGACATTTAAATGTAATGCACTTCTCAAATTTATAGTCCAACCTTAATACTAAATCTTGACAATTTTTATACTAAAGAAATTCATATTTAAAATTTGTCACAGCTTTCTTAAATAAGGAAGTCATGTGGTTTCATTACTTCACTGTGGTCTGACTGAATACAAATCACACATTTTAAAGAAATGAGTATTTAGGCCGGACTATGAATTTCAACCATTGTTTTTACAAATTTATTATCTTTGAACAACTGCCGTAAAATAATTTGTAATACATATTTTTTTAAATAAATGAATTAAAGTGTTCGTTTCATAATTTGTATTGAACACTTGCATACAAGCGTGAGTGGATTATGTGAAATGTCTCAACCAATCTGAATATTTTTTTAAAGGCCTGTATAAGAAAAAACTAAACGAAGAACCTTATAATTACTTATTTGACTGATGTAAAAGTTATTTCCATTTAATAAACAGTAATTATTTGCAAAATACATAAATGGTTATCTTTTGTTTCGAAATATATTTTTTTGTTATTGTTTATAAGGGACACTCTAATCGAGTGACAACTCAGGGCCGGGACAAGGGTATGGCAACCGGGGGCACTAGCCCTAAGTGCGGTATCTAAAGTCTACCACTGATCATGAAAATGGCAAAAATAGTCTGAAAAGCATTAAAAATAATTTAAAATAATTAACCTGTTCCCCGCGGGGAGCACAAACGCCTGTGATTGACGACAATCCAAGTTTCAAATCACAAATACTTAAAAAAAATGACACAAAACCGGAATAAAAATTGAACTAAAATTAAAAATAATCTTTATTCTAGCGATATCTCTGAAAACCTTGTCAAATAATATATTAGTTTATGAGATATTGTTGAATAAACAGAGCGCCGAATTTTTTTGGTTTCTCAATATTTCCAGCATTAACGACCTGTCTCGCGGATCGAGTCCTGCGATGAGTCTCTCTTACGTAAATAAACATTACTAAGTCTCTCTTACGTAAATAAACATTACTAGTGCTATATGCATTTGATTGGGTGAGTGTCATGAAGCATTGATTTGATCGTAGCATTCCTTTGTTTATTTTACGTAATGTTTAGTTTATCTCCTTTATTTAATGAGTCTCCTTAAGAGTAATGACTATTATTTATTATCAGAAAATTACTTAAGTGTCATGTTTACTTGGTGTTGTAATCAAATATCAGTGGTTCTAAACAAAATATGTGTTTACACTTAGAAATTAAAAAATGCTGAAATTGTGCCGCGCACAGGATTCGTGGAATTTGATTTTTAACGCGGTGAACAGGTTAAGTACGTTGTTAATATTCGTGACTCATAAAAGAAGTTTTAGTAAATTGGTAACAATCTATACTTTATTAGATATAGTCTTGAACATAAGAGATCGTGATATATGTGTATTCTCTATAGTAAACATTTGATTTAGAATAAAATGTATTTTGTTCAAGTTATTGATGATTTTGCAATACTAAAAGTTTGAAAAATAAAGTTATAAATGTTCGAGATTAAAATTTTCATCCATTGATTTATATCGTCGGTTTTTGTACATCTCCAATTTTCTTTTTTTTTAAGACTGAGGGGGTATTTTTAGAATAAAAGTAAAATATTACAGTAATTTTGCCAGTTCCCGAAAGTGTTGAGCAAAAATTGGCACCTTATTGTATGGGCACGTTTACAAATGGGTGCCCCAGGCGCCAAGATATCTCATTACAGCTCTAACAATTCTAAACCTAAAATTGATAATGGCCGAGAATAAAATTCATATTTTAAATAGCATGTTATATAAATTAAAAAACGAAAGAGGCCCATTAGTCGTACTCTTGTTATTACATATGACATTCACAATTTATTATTTTAATTTTGTTTTTCAGATATTTAAAAGGAATCCATAAGTTTCATTACGAAGAATTTAACAATAAAGAAATAAATGAACTTTATTTTGAAAATCAAGAGTCAATTATTCGAATACTGATGGAGATTATCCAGCAAGGTCGATAATTAGAAGATTAATTGCACATTTTCGACAGCTGGGATCAGTAGTTGACTTGTTTTGAGCCAAAAGACTGTGTGCTATCAGCACTATTGAGAATAATCAAGGTGCATCAGAGAGTGTTACTGATGATCAAGCACCTTCAACAAAACGTATCAAACGACACTGCAACGAATCTTAAGAAGCGATTTACCCCTCTTTCTGTAATAAATTCAGAAGGTGTAAGAATTGAAGCCACAAGATCCACAACAATTTATTAGAGCACGACTTTATAGGCCATCTTGTATAAACAACTAAATTACATTTAATAAAGAGAAAAAATATATATAAATAAGTTTTTTGCTAAAATTATTCAACATAAAAAGCACCAATAATTTTGATGAAACATAACACATGATTTCTTTAAAATACTTAAAAATAAATATTAAAATCAATTATAAAATTAAGTACAAATTTTACGAATACAGTAAATACCTCCATTTATACAAATCCACTTATTGTACACACTGTTTATTCTGTGTGAAATTTTAAATGCATAATATGATATCTACTATGTAATAATTTGCCTTCTGAATCAATATTTTTATATACAAGAACGACCACAGTAACAATGGAAGATTCGTCCAGCAAGAGTGATTTTGAATAGGTAAATTCTGATTTTTTTTCTATGTATAAATTAATTATTTAATTCATCTAAATATGTGTTTATTAGCAACCACTTTTACAGACTTATTAAAAAAATAAAAGCTTTTTTAACCTTTCCTTCCCTGTGTTGGGTATCTTCTACACGTTGCTTCTAATAACCATCAATATCTCTATAAATATAATAAATACAAGGTTAAGATTTTAGGTATTCCTCCATAATATATTTACGCATTGATTTAAAAAATAATATTAATAATAATCAGAATTTATCGACTACATCGTAGGTGTTTTGTAAAGATCGAAAACAAATTCGCATTTAAACACTGCAAGTGCCTCGTTTTGACGATAGGTGAAGAGTATGCGGGAAGCGCGACACTATATTCGCATCTCACTCTTGCATACTCGACTGAATTGCGAGGAGCTCAATTGTCTCAATCGTCGCAAACGTAAGCCACGCCGGCATACCGCTCCGCGCCGCAGTATCTTCTGGACTTGCAAATAGATTAGACGTACGCCCGTTCCGTGAGCGTTGCCAGATGGTTTTTTAATGTTTTCAGCAAATAAATCTCAATTATTATAATTTTTAACTTCAATTATAATTAATTAAGGGGATTATCTATGAATGTTCTTATTTTTCCGATTTAAAATCGCTAATTTTTGATCGCGTACTCACTACCCAACACCGGAGCACGCATTTCAATTTTAACACCGTAAGGGAAGGGTTAATTACGTAAAAAAAGAATATCTGGAAATATGTAAAAGTTTCTTTTTTCTTTCCTGAAACTAAATATCTGCGTAAATGGAGGGATTACTGTATTAGAAAATTATACATACAACTACAAAAAGTTACAGGTGCACAAAATAATGTATGATATCTCACCTATAGAGATATACCCTTGTTGATATTCACGCGGAGTGGGGCTATTCATGTCATGAAGTTTGCTACCACGCATGACATCATTGAAGCATGTTGACTGAGAGTGTAGCAATGTAGGTGATGGCCACACGAGTGCCCCCTTGTATTCTGTTACTGTCTTAAGATCAAGTAGCAATCAATGTAGATGAAAATATTGATTTACTCTGTCTACAAAACATGGAAATAAATACTGTTTATAGTATATTCCCATAAAATAGCAGTGTTGTTAAAACTTATTTTTTAATTTTAACTCTTTTCACTCGAGTGATGCGATTTTGATTTTATCACAATATTTGTAGTTGCCACCACTAATTTCCATGGTATTGTAGATGGTGTGTCATATGTGTCTTCATATTTAATATTAAAGCACTTTTTTTATCAATGGTAACATTTATAAAATAAAACTCCCAGTGTGAGTGGAAATCTTTTCTTACTAATCAAAAAGGTGTACAGTGGCAGGGTAATGCCATGTTTACATGAGTTTAGTACTTCTCACCCACACTCCTATCCATGTGTAAACAAGCATATTAGTACTAAGCATTAGGTAATCTTAGTACTAATATGCTTGTTGTCACAAGCTTATTAGTACTAAGCATTAGGTAATCTTAGTACTAATATGCTTGTTGTCACAAGCATATTAGTACTAAGATTACCAGCAGCTTAGTATAAACGATTAGTACTAATGACAAGTACTAAGCTCGTGTAAACATGGCATAAGGTACATGCCCACGCAATAATGTACTTGACTTTCATGTGGAAGATCACAGGTTCAAACCCCGAGCTGTACTACTCCCCTTGAATGACACAGGCAATGTTTTCCGCCTAGTATTCAGGGGTATAAGGATACCCAAGACTTCCTTATTTATTTCCTTCCACAAGCTATAAAATAATGCAGTAAACTGCATCCAAGAAAAGCTATAAAGTAGCACCATTACTATTTTTTACTTACAATTTTTGACCATAAGAAACGGAAAAGCATTTATGATGAGATGGGTGTTGTCGAAGTTATAGCTGTGTGCATGGATATGAAGACATGGAGATATGTCCTCTCTGTCTCCCAAAAAGGGACCTGATGCGATGGTATGTATTAATGTAAGATCAGCGGCCATGGTCAGATGGTTAGCATTCACACTAAACTAGTGAGTGCCCCAGGTTGATTCCCGATGGATTCACTTTCGTACTGGTTTTGCTCTTAAACTTTTTTTACATATGAATTTGTTTTTTTTTTGGAGTTTATATGCTGCTTATTATAAATTATCATATCGCTATCGCGCAACTTATAAATAGCGCTTTATAAAACTCTGCCCAGTAAGAGTCTGTAGCAGATTAAACCTTGGAAGTTTCATCTCTTTGCTATTGCAACTTTGGGTTTAATCTGTCGTTACTGTGTGCTTGAAAAAATGCAACAGTCAGCACATAATGAACCAACACACTCACAGATGTCTTCCATTTACAAAATGGTTGACAATCATAATTGTAAGCGATAGCCTATCATATGTAATATTTTAGTAACGTGTTACTTTATATTTAAAAGTAACTTTAACAACACTGTATTTTCAATAATTCTTTTATATATTATTTCCTTCGATTCAATCAAATTATTCAAATAATTATAATTTCATATTACAATTTCCCTTGACATTGCCCTGTTTGTATCTTATAACTTTCTGAAATCCACAATTCACGAAATCCTGAATTTAATAAAGCAAAATTCTTGTTTTAGTTAAATTCAAATTTTATTCAACAAAAGATTGATTCAGACCACACTGATCTATATTATCAAAAAATTAAGTACATTCTTACTGTGTTATTAGGAAAAAATCCTACTATCATCATGAAAGTATGGGTCTTTTACAAAGTGTATTTCATGATGAAAACTTGACTGTAAAATTCTTCATTTTCTCGCAATACTTTAAGCATTATCACTGTAGTAAAAAAGTTTTGAAACACTTCTGATTGTGTATGTGATACTTAGATATGAAAACGTGGCATTCGGTTATCTCAATGACCTCCGTGGCCTAGTTGGTAAGAAGACGTATCTTTTAATCTAGGGGTTACAGGATCGATTCCCATTAGAACCCAAATTACTTTAAAAAAATGATTTATGCCTGATTTTCACATAAGGCCTTTTTAACACCTTTTTGGTTAATTCAAAGAGATTGTCTCCGTGATTGTCAGTAAACTCACCAGGTTGTACTGCATACAGCGAAAGTGGTAATATAATACAATATCTTTATATATAATATGCAAAAAGTATTGCACAACTTTCGTTGTATCATCGTCACTGGGCACCGTAGTTGAAAATGCCCTCGCCATTCCAATGTCAATTCAGTTGCAAAGCGAAGCTGTACCGTAGAGTTTGTTTCTTTCTCCTCTTTGCGTGAGTGAATCGTTGCATACCAGCAAACTCAACGGCCACACCGCTGCACTGGATCCGATGGCATACTGAAGTGAGACCATTGGAACACACTGGAATGTTTTATTTTTCTCTTTTTGCAAGAATAGATATGGCATAAGTCATAGGTATCCTTTTATATCTCTGAATACCAGGTGAATAAAATGCCTGTCATTCGACGGGAGTAGCACAGTGCATAACCGTGCGGCCATGCACACTTTCGTTGTTGTACAGTATAACCTGGTGGGTTTATTTTCATAAGGCAATCTCTTCAAATCAACCAGAAAGGTGTTAAACAAACCTCAAGTGAAAACTAAACTGGAATACTCTTTTTTTAAAATCAGAGTATTAAAAGGAATCAAACTCATAACCCTCATGTTAGAAGACAAGTGTTTTATCAATTAGGCCACGAAGGTCGTCATGTATTATATATTAAAAGAATAGGGGGTAAGAATAAAACGAAATTATAATTAAATGTAAAGAAAACAACTATATTTCATTAAAAATAAACTTAAATAAGCAGCATGGTCTGAATCATTCATAATTTTTCCATCCATAAATAATAACATATAAATTGTCTATGTTGTGGGTATTTTAATTCTCATTGTAGTTTCTCTAGAGGCAAAGCCAACTCTGATAGATTTCCAGCTTCTATCTGCGTCAGGGAGTTGATAAGTGGAGCTATTTCGGTGAGATATGACCGCGGAACAAGACCGAGAAGAAGAGCTAATTTGGCAGCCACTGGAGATTTGTTTAAATCAATTGCCGCATTATCCTCATCTGGCATCATCTGAAAGAAAAATGAAATTGATTTTTTACTACAAAATATAAACTTCATTTTGGCCTAAATTGACCGTAATGATGTTTACTATCTCGATGCTAGAGATGTGTCGCTGAATTTTTTATGAAAACTTAATCGAACTGAAAGTTCTACTCCCCTCCGAAGAAAACTCTCTCAGATGCAGACTCGAAAGATACAACAGAGACTTACCATTAACACACTCACTGCAAATATACATATCCTGGCGAGGTAGGCAGAGAGAACACGTCTCCAAACTTTCTGGTTAGTTGGAAGATATTACCTCATGGCAATAAGCCCGCCAGGTTGCACTGTATATAATGAAAGTGTAATACAATACTGGCTGTATTACACTTTCATTATATACAGTGTAATACAAGCTGGTTGATGAGAAGAAATTGCTGTATAATAATAAAAGTGAAGAATTTTCAACATAGACAGCATCTAAACTTTTATTTTTATTTATTTATTTAACACTTTTATTGCAATACAATCTGGCGGGCTTATTGCCAGGCGGCAATCTCTTCCAACCAACCAGACAAAAGTAAATGAAGCAAGTTACGTGGTCGCATAAATCATTCAAATGACTATCCATCCTCACGAAATCCATAAACATATACGTGAGAACATGCCCACAAAGACGGACAATCACCCGAACATTATTTTTCATATAAAGTGAGATATCATCAATCAAAAGGAAAGGAAAGGATGGTGGAGAGGAAAGGAAAAGAAAAATCAGGAATGAAACACGTTATTTTACTGACTAGAAATTAAGAGTTTTTTCAGTCGCTTCTTAAAGCATGCCAAGGACGGAGCGAGTCTTATATTGATTTGTAACTGATTCCAGAGTCTCACTGCATGGACAGTAAAGGACGGAAAGAGGAGCGGTGAACTGGAAAGGCCAATAAACAATCTCTGTTTGAGCGTAGCGCTAATCCATGATTGGAAAGACGCTGAAAATTTTCAACTTTTCCCTTCTTTTGAAATAAACTTGATATCCGCACGATATTAAATTTTTAACATTTCAGATTATAACGAAACATGTCTTATATAGGTTCTAATTGACATACTACTGAGGATAAATTTTAACTGTATGCCTATCCATGCGATGAGTGTGATATCTGTCCATACATGCTCTTACTTGTTCAGGTTAGAAACGTTGAACTTGTAACGACCATACGAAAAGGGAGAACATAAATTTTTATCAGGGTTTAAGAATAAAGGAATCATGAAGAATTGTTACCTTGTCAGCAATGTGAGTTTGAATCAGTCCATCTGATCCAACATAAAATGTGGAGAGGCCATCATACCATCTGAAATTGGAAATGTTAAATTTATTACAAATTAAATAGTGGATAACAAGTTGTAGTGGGTCACCTTCTTCTTCTTCCTAGTGTCATGTCAGGTTCCCCAATGTTGACTATCACCTGAGAGTAGGCATCTTTGTCCCCGGCAGCCCGAAAAAGATCCCCAACGCTCTAACGTCTAATCACGTATATTGCGGAGCAAGGAGATTTTCCTCCTGCCAACACCTCTTCGATCCTCTATTTTGCCTTGGATGATCAGGTACAGTAATTTGTATTTTGCTCCTCTAAGTACATGACCCAAATAGGACACCTTTCGGATTTTAATATTAGTCAGCAACTCTCTATCAACTTTGGCTCTTTGAAGAACCCGGTCACCAACATTACCATATTAGATGTGGTGTTAAACAGGTCTATCTAACAGCTGTTTTAAAGTTCAATGAAAAGATCACAGAAATACAGTCAAGATGGTAGTGTGGCTATGTTGTGCAACGTTCAGAATATCATTGTCATCATGATGCCATAAAATGCCACCATCCAGGAAATTCGATCAAATTTCCCTCGTTTCCATCTGACAAGTGCGAAATTTTAACTTTCACGGTTTGTATTCTTTATACCATTTGTAATATGATCGATCAGAGACTCAAGAGGAAGCCAACGAGCATCTTGCTGAAGAAGCACAGCATATATGCGACTTTCATCAACATTTCGAAAAGACTTGAAGTTTGCCATCACGACAACTGTGACGAGACCAGAGTTGAAATTTCTGCTATTCTCTCAATTTTGCAGCTGAAAGATCTGACAAAACATTCCAATATTGTGACCATAAACGAACTATTGTTCTTACATACAGACATATCATCACGCCGTAACCCTTGCGGGGTAGGCAGAGAAAACAGATCTCCAAATATTTCTGTCCAAGCACACAACATTCGCCTACTCCACATTCATACATTCCATCATGCACAATCTTTTAGTATACATACTCCTCACTTTACCTTCTTTCAAAATCTGGCCATTTGATCCTGACATTTTTTTTCTATCTTAATAATTAAAGAGGCTTAACCATCTTAAAGCCCCTTTCTTCATCTTATACAAAACTATTCTTTTTAAAGATGAAAATGAACCATAGTTCTCTTAACCGGTTCACTCCGATTCAGTATTCGCCAGGCCGGCCATACAAAATGAACGCGTAAACGCGCTCTCCTTTGAGCTTGTCGCAAGCTAATATCAAATCCAATTATAATAATTTATAAATTGTAACACATAGTGACATTTATTGGGATGGTCAAGAAATATTAAAATATTACAATTTACCGATATTATCAAAGTTACAGTCATCTTTCTAAAAGCTTTCACTGACAGTCAATACGTGTCTCTGATACAGGGTTACCGACTACAGTTTTTTGCGACGTAATTGCGATGATTTATAATGACTTCGTTTGTAGTTTTCTTCAATGGTTCATTTTTAACTTTTGTGCGTTATTTTTGTTAATGTTAGTTAGCTTTTGTGCGTTTTTTTTTTAAAGTATTTATTTACAAAGTGTGTTTTCATGTATTCTTTGGTTATTGGCGGTAGTTTTGCGGCATAATACGACGTTTATATAGACTTTTTAACGTTTTTATTTTATAGTTTATTTACCTTTTGTGCTTTATTATACATCATACAGATAATTTGTTGATTTTAGTTTACAAAGTATATTATATTCCACTATATTTATAAGTAAACGTGTTTTCTGTGTCAAGTTGTGACAACCCCGACATTTTGTGAATATTTAAACTGTGTTTTTCTGAGTGAACAGCAGCTCAAACGCCCCACGGTGTATATATTTAGTAGGTTTTCATAATATCCTTTATATCTGTATACAAAAAATATAAATTTTTTAGGTTTTATTTTGTTGAAAAAATCCCGGCCTGCTAGGTACGGCCATACTAATAACTTCCGGCACTTAACGCGTTCGCTGCTAAAGGCGTCAACACATTTTTTTAGAGACGCTGCGCGTCATTGGATTCTCTTTGTTTGTATGGTACCGAATATTTTAAGATTTTAAGGTTTCCGTAAGATTTTAAGGTTTCGAAAATACCGTAAGATTTTAAGGTTTCGAAAATATGATTTTTTTCAGTACCTCTACACTATTCTATAAATACATATCGCAGTGAATGTGTTAAAGGGTTAACTTTTGAAGGAATTGTTAGGAAATCCAGACATTCCGGACTAAAGTCTGGATTGCTTTCACCAGTTTTTGTTTTTCAACCTTTTAGCTTAAGTATATTATTTATAATTAAGGCATTAGCATTGTGGAGGATTAAAGATATTGTAATTTGTTTTACCAAATACTGTTTATTCCACTTTATATAACCCTATCGGTCTCAAGGTTTTTACCCATCAGGGAGCACAAACAAGACTAAATTATATTCGAACTGGTACCGATATACATGCTTCTAACGGTGAACATTTGGGTTGGGGCTTACCATATAAGTGGAGAGAGGCTGAAGACATAACCCTACCGGTTTCAAGGTTTTTACCCATCAGGAGAGCACAAACAAGACTGAATTATATTCGAACTGGTACTGACATACATGCTTCTAATGGTGAAAATTTGGGTCGGGGTTTATAAGTGGAGAGTGGCTGAAGACAACTTCAGCAAGCAGCGGTGAGATCTTGGTATGTATTTCTTTGTGCTCCCTGATGATGGGGTGAAAACCTTGAAACTGGTAGGTATATACCATTATATAAAGTGGAATAAACAGTGTTTGACTAAACAAATTACAATGTCTTTTAGATTAGCAAATCAATTTACATTCCGTGATTTTTCACAGGTTACAGCTAGTTAAAAGTATTTGTAAATTAAAACTTACGCCTCTGACTCATTTACTGTCTCCCTCACTTTCCAGAGCTTGTACTTCCAGAACTGGAACATCACTTTCAGACCAGAAATACCACTGATTCTCCATCTAACACTGCAATTAAATAATTTATATAGTTAAGATCATTCTCTTATGGTGTTGAATGTTAATTAATAAATAGTAACAGGTTATATGCTGAAATTAGAGTGTATTTTTTTAAATCCACTTTGCAAGGATTTCTCCTGTTACACAAAGACTGTCTGCTTCTAGAGTTATCTTATTCATTAGGAAGAATATCAGCCAGGATTCTTCTCACACTGCTAGGCGGTGCCGAGAATATATCCACAGTGTCCTTCAGTTGGTTCAATATCTCTATACCACGCGTGACTGAGTGTTTAGCCATGATATTCCTTCTGTAAGTTTGTATATAGAACAGAGGGTGATTCCTTGCACGGCTATATTTATTAGGTACATATAAACTTAATGCTTCTAGAATCGCGGAACAGTTAAAGCAATCTTGAAAATCATTTAGTAGGAATATCGCAATGGATTCTTGCCTTCTTCTTGTTTCGAGGTTTCTATAGTTACACACCGTGAGAAGTTTGAGATGGTGAGCACATTTTGGGTAATCCCCCTTTGTTCTGTACCATAGATATCTGAGAATTTTTTTTTGTATTCTATATTGTTTTTATATTTGAGCTGATGAGTCCAAACTGTAGATGGATATTCTAGATTGGTTCTTATTAGATATTTATATAAGTTTCGAAGGATATCGGCACTGTTAAATTTTCTTGATATTCTCATTATAAAATCGAGTAATTCATAACAGTCCGATATCAAACGCGAGATTTGGTTAACGAATGTAAGTCCAACATCAAAGGTAATGCCCAAATCTTTGAGTTCAGAAACTCTGTTTAATGCTACTCCCTCTATAGTATACTGATGGTGGGTTGGTGAAAAAGATCGACTATAGGATACACAGACACATTTATTTATATTGAACAGGAGATGATTTTGCTCAGTCCAGGAAACTAGAGAGTCTAGGTCCTGTTGTAACTGTGCACAGTCGGGAAGCGAATTAATCTTTTTGAAAATTTTCAAGTCATCAGCAAACAATAAACATGTCGAGTGACTTATGGAATTTTGTATATCAACTATTAATATGAGGAATAGCAGGGCACCTAAATTAGATCCTTGTGGTATACCAGATCTTGCGATGAATTCCACAGAAGACTTGTCCCGGACTGTTACATATTACGTATTTATACTAAATAGCATAACTCCTCATATTAAATATGTTTTTTAAACAATTTGTACTTACATAACTGAAGAATCCTCAGGTCTCTGTGTGATCTTGATAATAGTGAATTTGACATACGCAAATTTGATATGTCCGACCGTTCTCAGCAACGCTATTTGCTTGATATACGAGTATATCCCCCTGAAAGAAAAATAATAAGATATTTTCAACACTCGATAAATAATATATAAATAAGAGCACCTCGGCTCCAAATAGGAACTTACAGTTCAGTTCAGTTGATCCCCACCACCACCCACACTGTTATGGGTGGTAAAATAACTCCTGATTCAGCATGACTTCTACTAGCAGACCGATTTTTTTTTTAATTTACTAATTTATTACAATGTATAATATTTTATTGACCATTGAGAAAGATTACTAGAGTACTACTCATATTAGAATTTTGAGTATGCATGAATATAAACACAACTTGTCATAAAAATTATGAGCATTTACATGAATCATATACAAAAATATCAAAAAGCAGTACACACATGCATACTACCTACCACACATATATAAATTTGAAACGGGTCTAGGCTCAGGTAATCAAAGGCACACTAACATACAAAAACGAAAGAAAATAATAACAAATACGTACACGTATAATTAATCCACTTCAATACACCAAAAATAAAAAAACGTACATCGAAATTTCAACGTATTTACAGAATCTTGAAAAGTTTCAGAGAAAAAGTCATCAAAAAGAAAGAAAAACATTTAACAAGTCATGTAGTGGCATTAAATTTATGGTTCAGACAAATCAAAATGCTCTCCTTGAGAACTTTAAAGGCATTAAGACTGTCACCTAATATGTCCGAGATTACAGCAGAGTCATTAATTATCTAATTGATGCAATCGGGGTACAGAAAAATTAGAGTAATAGCTCTATAACTCTCGCACCAGACTAATATCCTGCAGTCTCATACTTATCGAAGGGATTTGGAAGTCAGTCAATTCCAGTAACTTCGGACAGTCAATTATCTCATAACGAGCGCAATGTCACTTAGTGATAAAGTAAAAGTGCCAAAGGAACTCCTGACTTTTCTCCCTCTTGGGTGTGTAGCAAGGATTTTTTTGGGACCCGTACGTGTCTTGCATTCTTTGGCTTTCCATTGTCATATGAATAAAGAGCACAATATCTTAGTTAAGACAAATTAAGAGATACTTACGCAGTTCTCGTTCCTCTTATGTTATTAATGAAAACGATATCTTGATGGTATATTGTGTAATCTATGGATTTTACAAAAAGTCCTGGGAGCTGAAAATAAAAAGCGATAGTAAGTAACACATTCGGCATTAGGTGTAGTGTACTGTATTAAGTAGTATTCATATAAGATAAATTTAAAAAAAAACTCCTAAAAAGGGTTGTCTGTTAATATAGTAAATCTGTTAACTACTAGGCGTGTCCAGAAAGTAAGTGTACTGAGGCTCTCACGACCGGATGGATTTTATTTTCGACATGTTGGCTACACTTCCGTGTAGCCTGACCCTTCCCCTCCGCAACGAGATCAGTTCGAGGTCAGTACGTTGAGATGTGTCGACGCGACAACACGTTTCGTGAAAAATGTCAATCCAATCTCCCGCCAAGTGTGAAATAAATAATGCCAGGCAAGAGTTTTTGAGGCACTGCAAACTCCATGGAGATGAATTTCTCCGCTCCATCGTTACTGGAGATGAAACTTGGGTTGCACACTACACGCCTGAAACCAAAAGGCAGTCTCAACAGTGGCGTCACACCTCTTCACCCTCCGCCAAAAAGTTCAAAACCACAATTTCAGCCAAGAAAATCATGGCATCCGTGTTTTGGGACTGTCAAGGCATAATTTTAATTGAATATATGCCTCAAGGGGAGACCATCAACTCTGCAAGATACTGTGAGACCCTAAAAAAATTGCGGAGGGCGATTCAGAACAAGTGGAGAGGCATGCTGACAAAGGGAGTCTGCCTGCTGCACGACAATGCCAGACCACACACGGCCAACGCCACGAAGGAACTGCTCGCCTCGTTTAAATGGGATGTCCTGGACCATCCGGCGCATTCCCCTAACCTAGCAGTTTCAGATTACTATCTCTTTACCTCCCTGAAGCTGCACATGGGTGGAAAAAGGATTCAACCGACGAGGAGGTAAAAGAGGTGGAGAAGTGGACGGAGGGGATGGCGGGAAACTACTTCGAGGAAGGCATCAAAAAGTTGATACCCCGCTTCACCACCTGCATTGAGAGGAATGGCGACTATGTCGAAAAATAGCTTACATATGTACTACGGTAACCACGTAATTTTTTTGTTTAAATAAAAAAAATTGTAACCTACAAAAATTCAGTACACTTACTTTCTGGATATGCCTCGTATATAACAGAAAAAAGTATTTAACACCATATTAGGTTTTTTTATTTCCATATTATCTCAGATATATAATGGAAACACCTGGTGGACATTTTGTCCGATAGAACTATTGACATTTCCGTCCAACTTACTCACAATATTCAATTCAACTGTTTTCATTAAGTGATGCTCAACAGCTGTAAATAAAATATGGCAAACCAGTCACTTAGTCAAGAATTAGTAATAAGATCTTAAATTACTGCACTGTTTTACAATACAGTTGTTTAAAATCACTTGAGCAAGTAGGTTAGCACGTTGTAACGATGGTCGCTATCAGGGTAGCATGTGTTCTATTAGAACATGCTGATGATTTTGATATCGACATCGTTATCTTCGTTTTAGCTGATTCTGCGTTACTTCTCGTACAGAATCATCAGTATAGCAATATAGCGGATTGCTTATGTTTAATTGTTGTGATGATTTTGATTGATATTTGTTTACTTATAGACTCAGGAATGCGGATATATTTCGATAAATGGACAGCAGGTAAATAAATAATACAAGTCTTGACAGTTGAATGGACGACAATAAAAGTATGTTTTTTTCGCAGAGTGCGGACAATTTATACCAGTGAATGAATACATGGGCGATATATATCTGCCTTGCTCTATCACATGAACTGGCGGTAGGTTAATTATTTATATTTGGAGATGGCTAGCCAATTTGCACGCTGTAAATAGTAAATATTGTCGTTGTTCGTAGTGTGTAACAATCATTGAATTCTTCATCGGTCATTGCCCCTGTATGTTTACTGTATGTTTACTATTAACAATAATTAATTTAATTTATTTGTGTTTTAACAATTCACTCGTTATTTTGACAATTCATTTAGGTAGGTATACAGGTAGGTACAACGTCTTTTCGGTAAGAAGTCAAACCACTTAATAAGAAGTCCGAAAACTCTCAATTATCCAGGGTCACATTTACCGGATTGTGAATTAACCGAGACAGTATAATATCATTTAATTTTTTTTATAACATTCGTAATATTATTTCTTTTCATTTGACTACATTAATATGTACCACAAATAAACTGGCGAAATTGACAGTACGTAACCATTGCAAACCATAATTTTCAATAGATGACATGTTTGCAAATTATTATTTGCACTTAGGATCAGTTTTATATTTGAAAAATCTTTAATGACAATGTCTAAACATACAACAGTTGTTGTTGCTATAAAACCGAAAAATAAGTATTTTCACTCTTGGATAAAACACAGATGGCGTCGCGAACTTGCCTGGGTCTTGTGACATTTGAGAAGTGTAATGTATGACATTTATAAAAATGGAGACGTATACAATACAACAACGCGTTCCAATTGTTGAATTATTTTACGTATTGTAATCTCCGGCAACGGTGATGTTAATTGGCCACCAAGATCTGACACCGTTGGGCACATTTTCTCTGGGGTTACGTGAAAAGCCAGGTCTATAAGAAAATGACCCCCGATCAATTCCTGAGCTGAAGGACGAAATTATTCACGTTATTGGTGAGTTAGAACTGCATTACGCCAAAATGTCATAGAAAATTTTGACAAAAGAGTGGACATCTGTGGAGCTGCAAGAGGTGGACATTTTCCTTCATATATAGGAGTTCACGGCCATTTTTCAAAGAGAGAGAGAGAGAGAGAGGTGGACATTTGGCAGATATTGTTTTTTGTGTTTAAATGTCATACATTATACTTCAATGGCCAATAAATTTTTTTTTTAAATCAAAGCCAATTGTGTGTTTTATTCAAGAATTTAAATTTTTTTTATTAAAAAACCACTCAATTTGAAAGACTCTTTACATAGGATTATTTTTTGGAGGATATTATCTGGGGTTTTTCGTTCGGGTTAAATTTTCCCAATCGTTCCGGATAATCAAGAGTCTACTGTACAATCATCATCATAAATGATACAAACCAGGAGTCATGACTGCTTTATTATCACTGTAGACTGTCTACGTCATCTGTTCTCCAGTTCATCACACTCCAGATACAATACATCACCAGTCTTTGGCCCACTTACTCTTTTGCCATACTTCTAACCTCATTGAACCACTGAGAACTTTTTTCAAGAATACAATATGAAAAGCATGCTGGACAAAACCAGATATTAATATTGATACCATTATGCCATGACTCTATTGGGGTAGGCAGAGAAAACAGATCTCCACTTCATTCTATAATGGCACACATTTTGCTTCTGCCACGTCCACACACCTCGTCATGCATACTGTCTTTTAATCTTATAAAGGCTTTTAACTATTCCCTCTTTCAGAATTTAATTAATTTGATCGTACCACGCTTTTTAAGGCTTTCTCAAACTTCTTGTACTTTCTATACTACCCATAAAAATTATTTTTGTAAATTTTTCATTATTTAGTATATCTGCTTTCTTAATCTTAAACACTGCATTCTTTCATGTTCCCATTGCTTATTCTGTCATATATTGTTTTTCACATATTCTACACAAAGTTCTCATTTCTACTGCATTAATCTTACTTGATTCACTTATATGCTATGTCTAAGTTTCACATGCATATCCTAATATTGGAACCAAGATCTCATTATGAGCAGCCAGCTTTGCTTCTCTTGAAATACTCCGGTCGGCAAACACACTGTATAATCCACCATTCACTCTATTTCCTGCTGTCTCTTCGTTCAATATCAGCCATCTAATGCGAACATCTTTCTAAGGTACAAAATTTTCTCAACTTGCTGTAATGTTGCATTTCTGTGATAAATTAATAAAAAAATGTCATGAAAAGTTTAAGAAAGTAATTATCAAGTAAGTACTCACAGAGGCAACAAGTCTATCATGTACATTCTGAAGCTGCTCTGGACTGGCCTTCCCTGGGTTATGTGGCGGCTGATTCGGGGGACCCTTGTTGAGGCCGCCATCACAGTATGCAAAGGCACGTTTCTCATGCTCCGAGAGACTTAGAGACTTACACTTCTGCAACAAGGAAATATTTAGGTTTACAATAATATTCTTCCCAAATATATTTTCATTTGTACTATCATAAACAGCTTATAAAACAAATACATAGACTATAAATAAATACAATTTAGTGTACCTTTGGTTTTTTTATAATTGACAGTTATTTTAAAATAACAACGGCATATTTACTCAATTACCTCGTTGAAAAAACAGTTGATGTTGAGGAATTAAAATAAATTCTGTAAAAATTGTGAATCTAAGTTCACTGTAAACAAATAAAGTACTGGAAATTATCAATAAACAGTTGGAAATATCAATAAAATAATAGAGATGGAAAGTTGCATTTATTTGTAGGACATCACCAGTTCGAAATATTTTTCCTTCCTAATTTCAAAAGCAAAGAAATTCTAGGACTTGGGTCACATTTTTTTAGCAAAAAAATACTTATTGTCCTGTGTGATTCTATCTATCCATGGAGCACTAATACTTCAGAAAAATTTGATTAAATTGATTTTCTCTCATTCACATACATGGGCGAAGTACTTCACAAATGGGTGGTTAAATATTCCAGGCAGATCTTAAGAAGTTTATTAAAGCTTCCGCTGAAAGCACACAATTTCTCCCTGTCGCGATAAGCAGAGAGCACCAGACTATTGTACCTTTCATTGGCTTAGCAATTACATTGTATTTTTATATTAGGTGTACCGGAAAAGAATGTCGTTTTTTTTGTTATCGCTTTTGAGTGGTCAGTTGTGCTTCGGCAGTCGAACTGTAACAACGTGTTCTGTGTTGTTTCTCTGACTACGTATACCTGGAGTGTATTAGGACTTTTAAACAAAAACATTTACAACCCTATATACAATGGAGAGCTTTGTACCGAATGAGAAATTTATTCGAAATATTATGCTTTACCATTTAATGAAGAAAGAAAGTGCAACATGTGCTTTAAAAAATATTTGTGATTTACTGGGAGATATTTTGAATGTTCGTAAATGCCAGAGGTGGTTTAAATAATTTAAATCCGGCAATTTTGATTTAAAAAATAACCCTGGAAGTGGTCGACCTGATAAAGTGGATAGCGATGTTTTAACTGAGCTGATTCAGCAAAATCCAACTTCAACGATTCAAGAACTCGCGGAGCAACTCGGATGTTCATGGTCAAGCGTGCAAGAGCATATCAAAAAATCGGCAAGACATGGAAACAAGGAAAATGGATACGTCATGAATTAAGTGAAGAGAATCTCGGTGAGCGTATAAACGCGGGCACTGAGTAATTGGAATTAAATACCAAAACTCCATTTCTACAACATCTTGCAACTGGTGACGAAAAATGTGTGTTGTATTCAAAGGAAAGACGCAAGAAACAATGGCTTTCAAAGGGCCAGGTACCAAAACCCACCCCTAAGCCCAGGCTCACTGCAAAAAAAGTTATTTTGTCTGTTTGGTGGGACTGCAAGAGAATAATTTATTTCGAAACATTAAAACCCGGACAGACAATTAATGCCCAAGTGTATTGTGATCAACAAGAGCATTTAGATGCAGAAATAATAAAAAAAAAGACCTGCACTGGCTAATTGTGGACAAGTGTTTTTACAGCACGATAATGCACGACCGCATACCTCAAAAATTACGAAAGAAAAAATTAAAGCCCTAGGTTGGACAATTGTACGTCACCCACCATATTCACCGGATCTTGCTCCATCGGATTACCATTTGTTCCGGTCAATGCAACACTTTTTAAACGGAAAATAATACAAAAATTATGAGGATGTCAAAAAAGGCATATCTGAGTATTTTGCATCGAAACCAGCTGAATTTTACGAACGCGGTATTAAAAAATTGACTGAGAGGTGAAAGGAGGTTATATCAAACTATGGCAATTATATTTTGAACTAAGTTTTAATAAATAAATACATTAAATGCACCAAATTGTTTTATTGAAAAAACGACATTCTTTTCCGGTACACCTAATATATTTTTCTATCTATGATACATAAGTACCTGCAATATCTGCCACTCTTCATTTGTTCAATGATGTTTGTTCACTTGTTCAATGATGCAAAATTCTGTACTTAAATCATTAAAAATTTTCGATACACTAATTTTGGACATAACTTTTTATTTGTTTTTGTGTTAATTAAATTAAAAGTTTTGGACACAACAAAAATTAAAAAACAGAGATAGGGTAAATATAATTTAACACGTTCACTTCGAATAAAATTGGACGTCAATACATGCCTTGCTGAGAAATTTAGCAAAGACACAAACATATTACGAACAGAAGACGCAGTAAATTTGTTCAGCGAGCCTTTCCTCAAATATTCGTTCAATGTGTCCCAATTATCAAAATGTGTTCTTTACACCCATCCTTAATAATTACATTTCTTATCCTAACATACATCGACCATATATTATTCCCACTGAAAGTATTTTCACTGCATTTACTAAGCTCCTTCCATTAATTATCCACACTCAATACTAATTTTGTGACATAGTAAGCAAAAAAAAAAAAATTCTTTACCTTTCCATGCATTTGTGATGCGAATCTTGCATATCTCTGAGCATAAATATTACTCTCCGGTGTTATAATATCTCCAGGGTATTTGTGCCACGTAATCGCATCCGCTATACATGGGATTAATCTGCTTTGAAAATACATTCCACTCATATCTGTGTTAAGGTAATCCGAGGATTTCGTTGGAAAATCTAATGTAGAATCTATGAGACATCGTTTTTGGATTACATCTCGCCAGTCGTCAAACTTCAGTCCATTGAAAGAGTCACTTTGGGTCTCGAGAGTATCTTCTGAGTGTTCTGCATAGCCGGCCAATGATCTGCAGTTGGATATGTGTCGTGTGCCCAAAAACTGTAAAAGATAAGAGATACATCTCGGTCAATTGTATTACAGGATTATCATGAGAAAAAATGTTACGAGATAATCAAATATACAGTGCAAATGTGAATGAAAGACATAGTAGAGGTAGATCAAGGAAAGTATGATTGGATCAAGTGAATATTTTGAAAGAAGGAAATTTTACCATTATGATGATGTAGTAACACAGGTGTTACACTAATTTAGGGATTTTTTTTTCAATCCAGAAACTGTAACGTAATTTCAAATATGGCAACACATTCAAATACTATACATGCACTATCGTGTGCAGTGATATCATCTCGTGATAAATATTGACAACGCTACAAGCTTCCAAACGACATCGGGTCAACATGTCTGGACAGCGTGGGTGCGTTTTGAAAATTGGGGTAAATAATCTAAATATCTTATTAATCAAATCATTTTATTTGTTGATAATTCAGCTATGTAAATGTTGTTCATGTTTTAGATTCTAGAATAATTTTATAACCCTTTTTGTGTTTTATAAAAATTGACATTTTGGCAATGTAACGAGGGTATTACATATAAAAAAAAACTATAAGGAAAAGTTGTGATGTTTTTTTCCTCAATTTTCCTTCATAACTTACCATATAACAAGGAATCACCAAAGAAAAATGTTAATATTTGGATAAATTGAACTTTGCCAAGATAAGGGTTAAGACGAAAAAGCTGAGCTGCTAAAAGATAGTCCATAATAGTATTTTGGTGCAAACTTTGCTGTATGGGAGTGAAACGTGGACTTGAAAAAAAAACAGAGAGGAGTCGAATAAATGCTGTAGAAATGTGTGCTTTGAAACAAATACATGGAGTGTCAATGTATGATAGAATGCGGAATGAAGTGATTAACGAAGAATGTGAACATAGGCTAATGAGTTGAGTACGATGAAGAAGAGCACTGAGATGGTTGTGGCACGTGGAATGAATGAATGAAGAATAACTAACAAAACATATATAATATACAAATGTGAGTGGAAGGCGTGCGAGAGGAAGACCAATGCAAGTATGGTTGGATCAAGTAATGATATTCTAAAAGAAGGAAACGTAATTCAGAGAAATCGTACATGTTGTAAGGATGTGGAAGAGGTGAGATGTGTCGCGATAGGAAATTCAAGTGCTTTGTCCTATCTGTCTACCCTAGCGGGAAAACAGCATAATGGTCTGTTAGTATGTATCCCCACATCTTAATATCTCGATCCTACATAATAACGACCTCCGTGACCTGGTGGTAAGACACTTGTCAGCCGATCCGGAGGTTGCGGGTTCGATCCCCGCTGGAACCCAGATTTAAAAAAAAGGAATTCCAGTCTGGTTTTCACTTAAGGCCTATTAAAAAACATCTTTCCGGTTGGTTGGAAGAGATTACCTCACGGCAATCAACTCGCCAGGTAAAATTAATAAATAATGTTTCCAGTTTCAGTGTTCCACTTCTATTCCAGAGTCGAGTTGAGAAGATGTAGCAATCACTAGTACGAAATTTTCAATTCTAAGCTCTGGTCTCAGTTTTTAAAGAGAGATTACATTTTAACCACCCTCTGCACACATATGAAATACGTGTGCCAACTCTACATGTCAAATACAGGTGCCAACTACATGTCAAATATGGCTCCCGTATACAGCAGCAAACAATAGCAGCCAATAAAATACCCAACTCGTATTTCGTCCGCCACAGGTACAAATGTCCCCCAAAGATCTTCATATAATCAGTTCATAACTAGACTGCATTGCGTTTGAGTCATGTAAAGATTTTACTTGAGTTTTTTTTTACATATTTTTATTTTGCTAGAATTTGTTTATTTCGTTTTTCTATCGCATATTTTACTTGTCTATTGTATTATTAAATTTGTTTTTATTAAGTTTGATTGTAGGTGTTTAATCAGGCATTTTTGGAGTAAAATACACAAAAAGTAAGGAAAGAGACGAGGTATTATTATCCAGATTGTAAAGCAGGTTTTTGTTTGCCATGCTTTAAAATTTATCATATCAGAAGAGTATTTTGAAAAAATAAATTGTTTTTATTTTTTTAGCAAAACCATGTGTTGATGACCCCTGACGAGTATGATGCAAAAAAATTATTGAAAACATTTTATGTTTAGGGTAGACAGATATAAAAAAATTCTCTGACAATATTCCATTTGAAAAATGTAATTAAAAAAAAACGCGTATATTTTAGGTATACATATATAAAAAATAAAAGAGTACATGAAAGTACTTTTCAATACCTCTATATAGGAAGATAATTTTTTTGTTGATTTTTCTTTAACCCTTCCCTTACGGTGATAAAAATAATATGCGTGCTCCGGTGTTGGGTAGTGATTACGCAATAAAAAATTTGCGATTTTAAATCGGAAAAATAAGAACATTCATAGATAATCCCCTTAATTAATTATAATTGAAGCTAAAAATTATAATAATTGAGATTTATTTGCTGAAAACATTAAAAAACCATCTGGCACCACTCACGGAACGGGCGTACGTCTAACCTATTTGCAAGCTTAGAAGCTACTAGCGGCGCGAAATGTCAGTCACATACCCCGGCGCTTACGCTTATGCTTGCGGCGTTGAGACAATTCAGCTCCTCGCAATTCAGTCTAGTATGCAAGAGTGAGATGCGAATATAGTGTCGCGCTTCCCGCATACTATTCACCTATCGTCAAGACGAGGCACTCGCAGCGTTTAAATGCGAATTTGTTTTCCATCTTTACAAAACACCTCGATGTAGTCGATAAATTCTGATTATTATTAATATTATTTTTTAAATCAATGCGTAAATATATTATGGAGGAATACCTAAAATCTTAACCTTGTATTTATTATATTTATAGAGATATTGATGGTTATTAGAAGCAACGTGTAGAAGATACCCAACACAGGGAAGGAAAGGTTAAATAATGGGGCTTTGTGGATGTCATTCCTTTATTGCCTTCTTCAAGGAAGGGGATATTATAAAAAGTTGGGAATGAGCATACCTAGAATTTGCATTACCAGGACTTATTATAGGTGTATTTATGATCCACTTTAAACAATAAATCCCTTTTGTTGATAAGCTAATGACAATGGCCATTGGTGATAAGGTAGACCTTGGGAAATATGGAATAACCAGGGTTTCTAAAGATACACATTGTTCAAGCCTATCCCTTTGTTGGGACAGGTAAAAAAAACAGTTTTGAGAGGTTCAACAGTTTCATTTCTGGCTTTTAAAAGATGATAATTTACTAACATAGTTTATTACATTATGACTTCGTAAAAATAATAATCCTTCAGGAAAATTCTCAATATTCTCATAACTTGGTCCTGACGCATTTAAAATTATATTGAAGTTTTTTTTCAAATAACGGACTAATAACATAAAAATTTTGTGCAAATATGAGCAGAAGGCGTGGTAGAGGAAGATTAAGGAAATGATGGTTTGATTAAGTGAATGATATTATGAAAGTAGAAAATAGAAAATCAGAAAACTCGTAGGAGTTATGAGAAACGGTAAATTAGTAGAATAATATATTAATAAAAGGACAATTTAAATAGCGCTGTTTAGAGAGCAAACTCTCCTCAAAGATGTTTTAACTCAGGCTCCAAACTTACCATTATTGACATATTTAAAATATTATGCATATATTCAGAAAATAACATTTGGTAAGAAAACCTCAGAAAACTAATTTATTTATTTAACAGTTTTATTGCAAATACAATCTGGCGGGCTTATTGCCAGGCGGCAATCTCTTCCAACCAACCAGACAAAATTAAATTAAGCAAGTTACGTGGTAGCATAAATCATTCAAATCACTATCCATCCCCACGAAATCCATAAACACATACGTGAGCATATGCCCACGAACCCCACAAAGACGGACAATCACCCGAATATCCTTTTCCATATAAGTGAGATTTCATCAATCAAAAGGAAAGGAAAAGAAAAATTAGGAGTGAAACACGTTATTTTACTGACTAGAAATTAAGAGTATTTTCAGTCGCTTCTTAAAGCATGCCAAGGAAGGAGCGAGTCTTATATTGGTTTGTAACTGATTCCAGAGTCTCACTGCAGGGATAGGAAAGGACGACATAAAGAAAGAGGAGCGGTGAACTGGAAAAGCCAATAAACAATCTCTGTTTGAGCATGGACAGTAAAGGACGACGTAAAAAAGTAAAAAAGAGGAGCGGTGAACTGGAAAGACCAATAAACAATAGAAAGACGCTGAAAATTTTCAACGAGATAAGAGGGGAATTTACCAAGGGAAGAAAGATGAACTACAAAGAAATCTTTAAAGATCTTTCGATATGTGATAGTAACACATTTGGCTTTAGATTTAGTACAGATTTAATATACCATCATAAAGATTTCCCAAAACACGGTGTTTTTAAGTGCTTCCTAAAGCTGCAAATGTCACCCATATCTCTAATACCAAAAAGCAGACAATTCCACAACACAGGACCAGCAACAACAAAAGCTCGATCATAATGACTAGCTCCGTGGTCTAGTTGGTAAGACGCTTGTCTCCCAGACCTGATATTGAGGGTTCAAAAATCCTGCTGGAACCCAGATTTTTTAAAAAGGATTCCAATCTGATTTTTACTAAAGCGCTGTTTAACATTTTTTATTAATTTAACCTGGCGAGTTTATTGCCATGTGGTAATCTCTTCCAACCAACCAGAAATATGTTTTTATAAGTGTTAACCAGACTGGAATCCTATTTAAAAAAATCTGGGTTCCTGCGGGGATCGAACCCGCAACCTCCGGATCGGCAGACAAGTGTCTTACCACCAGGCCACGGAGGTCATCATATTTCTGGTTGGTTGGAAGAGATTGCCACATGGCAATATGCCCGCTAGGTTGTACTGTATACAACGAAAGTGTAATTAATACAATACAATAATAAACCACCCTATTGGATCGATTTGGAACAAGCAATTTATTAGATGAAGAGAAATCATGGGAACTGTATGAGAAGGTATATGGATGTAAGAGGCGAAAGGTGTGTCGCGATAGGCCAGTCTGGTGATCTCTCCTTTCTGTCTACCTCGATAGGGATCCGGCGTGATGGTATGTATGTATAAGTGACTCTTCGGAAAAATACGCAAACGTAGGATTACAGTAAAGATGTAAAAATATAAATGCTACATTTAATATTTTAAATATTTCTATTTATTTAAAAGACGTAAAAAAATCGTTAATATGGGCGTTGCGTTATTTCATGAAGACTTTTATTTAACAAATGTTTATTTATGCAAACAAAAATAATTGTTGAAGAAAATATCATTTTATTACAATTCTAGTTCAACATTGTCATATTATAAAATATAATTAAAAGTCAATAAATGCGGTGTCCATTTAACCTAACACATCGCTGTCAAAATATTTCAGACATTTCCACGGCTAAAATAATTATTTGAAAATATATCAATACAACGCCATGTGCATTGTGATTCACATGACTTTCTTGATTCATTTCCAACAAGTTTGAAAAAAATCATCTAAAATAAAAACATTATGTAAAATGAAATAATACCTCTTCCAAAAACAGCGACCTTTTCGGCACTTTCGTGTCTAATTTTGAGGCTAGTTGCCGCGTTGACACGATTGCATTGAGCGGGAACAACTTTCTAGAAACCGTTCGAAGACGCACAGCCATTTTTGAAGCAATTTAAAACGTTTTTCTAGAAAACATACGACTTTTAAGTCGCAGAAGATACTACGCGACCCATGGAATAGAAATATTTGATTCGGGCAAAACTCGGATGCGATTGAAACTGTCACGATATAAAAATGTTGCTATTATAAAAAATATAAATTCCTTAGAACCACGGTTAATTTAATATTAAAATATAGAAAATATATTACGTGATTTAAAATATTTTTGTGAGATAAAAAATAAAAAACATCATTTTTTTAGCAAAACGATACTTGCTAGCGAGTTTATAAATATCTCAATCATACATATCACGCCATTTCCCTGTCAGGGTAGGCAGAAAGGACAAAGTGCCATACTTTCCTGTCTCGACACACGTCATTAGCCTCTTCTGCATCCATACACGTTCTCACACAACTTCTACGCTTTCTCTGATTTTCTACTTTTCCTTCTTTCAGAACATCATTCACTGGATTCAGCCATACTTTATTTTGTCTTCCTCTCACACGCCTTCCACTCACATTTGCACTATGTATCTGTTTTGTTAGTCTTTATTCATTAATTCGTTTCACATTTTCAAACTATCTCAATTCACATCCTCAAATCGTCTCGTTTCACATTTTCAAATCTTCTTGATCTAACTCAGGGGTCGGCAAACGTTTTTCGCTAAGATTGTAAAAAAAAAATAGGCTCGACGGGCCAGGAAGCAAACTCAAGGATATTTAACATATATAGACGATTTATATAGCAAAACAAACAGGTTTTACCTTTTTTATAGGTGGTGATAATATTTATGCACATTTTGCTGACACACGAAAAAAGGAATGAAATATAATATTTACATTTATTAATCAAGGTATCATAGAAACAGGCACAATTTTCTGAGATAATATTTCATCAAACTGGGGATCGAAGTTAGTACTTCCTATCAACAAAATTCATCGCAAATAGTCATCTATTAGTGCTAACCTATATTACAATTTTACATACTCCATTTTTGAAAATGTATTTTCTCATAGGTAGGTACTGCCAAATACTAACTAAAACAATTTATCAAAACAAATAACATTTAAATTATTAAAAATTATGTTGGTTATTATTAGCTCGCGAGCCGGATTAAAATAAACATCGGGCCGGATTTGGCCCGGTTACTCTGTATTTTTAATGACCATGTTTTACTTCCATATATATTAAAGTTGGCACCAAAATACTTTCCATATAAATAAATCTCATTCCACGTACTTGTTTGTTTCACATAGTTCTTATATCTCTTTCTATCAACATTTCACCAAATTTGTTGTTTAATTTTTCCCCTAGCCTATGGTATTCTCTGTTCATTCATTTGTTTTGCAAGCTTTTCAGAACTAATATTTTCGATGTGTCTAGACCATGCCAAGATTCCTTTCTTAATTTTACTTATAAAACCAACAAATAATAACCCCTAATCAAATAATAACATATCGTTTTATAGATATTCTTTGTAATACACGCATTTATTTTGCTCCTATTGTTACATTTCCTTAATGGTCAAGCTTCAAAATGGACACTGATACATCATTATGTATTGTACTATGTTTTTCGAAAAATTTCTGATTGCTCTGTTTTTACACAATTTCATAACTCATCTTTGTTAAGTCGTCGCTGAAGTTTATAAGTGCATATACAATAACTATAAAAAAAAGTATGCACATACGATTTTAAATCTCATCAGAGTATTGAGAATTGTTTAGTTTAGTTTATTTCGACAATTATTTCTAAAGAAAACTCCTTTCAGAGATTTTGATTACTTTAAATATTGTAGGGATGTTGTTTTATACGTCGTATTAAATTATGGCAAAATTATTATTTGTTCAAGGTCATTAACTATTGTTTAAAATAACGGTTGGCTTAACAATATAATTTGCTAAGATCACAAGGTTGACCTAATAGTACATTTTGAACTGATTACTATAACATGGGTCAAATGAAAATTAAACCTTCGACTATATAATAGCTTAAAAAGGGGTATGACTGCTTTCGATCTTAGTATATCACTAGATAACAGTAGTCGGGCCGGGTTGCAGTCTCTCTCCGTGGTTGCAGTCCTAAGACTGGTTTGCAGCAATTTGAACTCTTCTCCTCCATTCCCCCCTGTCCTGTGCGGCTCTTTTTAAGTATGTATATGTTGAGCAGCGCACGTCCACCAACAGGTCCTCCAGGTACTCTCGGCGTGGGCGTCCCCTAGAGTTTGTCCCCTCGGTCATACCCTCCATTATGGCATGCAAGAGGCCCTCTTGTCGTATTATATGACCGATCCATCTTGCACGCCTTTCGGACAGGATCCTGAGCAGGTGCCTTCCTCCTTCGATTCGTTGGAGAACCTCTTCATTTGTGATGCGGTCTCTCCAGGAAATTCCTAATAGTCTTCTATAGGACCACATCTCAAAAGCCTCTAGTCTTCGTCTATCTCTTTCGGATAGGCACCATGTCTCGCAGCCGTACATCAAGATTCTCCATACATAGGTCTTGATGAGGAGTATTCTCAGTTTTAGGTCTATATTATTTGATTCTATTATTTTCGACCTTTTATTAAATGCAAGTCTAGCCTGATGTATACGGCTGTCGACCTCGCTCTTGGACCGACCGTCCCATGTTATTTTGCTCCCGAGGTAGACAAACTCCTTGGTGTTCTTTAGTGGTTTACCCGACATCACTATTCTCATCTGGTGCTGCGCTCGGCCTACAGTCAGCAGCTTTGTTTTGTCTTTATTTATCTTCATACTGTAGTTATTTTGAAGAATGCTTTCCATCGTTGTTAAGGCCTCTTGTAGTTCCTCTTCACTTTCAGCAACCATAGCAATATCGTCAGCGAACCTTATCATATCCACCTTTTGCCCGTGTATCTTTACACCTTCTCTGTGACTCATTCTCTCTCTCAAGTCGTCAATCGCGCTCTGTATATAGGCGTTAAAAAGAACAGGTGACAGAGAGCATCCCTGCCTTACCCTTTGTCTTATATTGGCTTTCTTTGTGTCCTCGTCACATCTGATTATAGCGGCCTCATTCTTGTATAGCGCCTGGATTATACGTCTATCTCTGTATTTGATATTAATTCTCTTCAAAATCTCGAAGAGTCTTTTCCATTCTACTTTGTCAAAAGCTTTCTCCAGGTCTATGAATGCGATGTATGTGTTTTGGTTTCTTCTTATTCTATTTTCTAGTAGTATTCGTAGATACAATACTGCTTCTCTGGTTCCCACACCTCTTCTGAAGATAATAATAATAATAATGATAAGACAATACTGGTCTCTGGAAAGGATGTTCTCTACTTTTGGTTCAATTCTCTTTAGAATAATATTAGTCAGTATTTTTGAGGCATGGGATATTAGGCTAAGAGTTCTGTGTTGCTCACATTTTGTCGTACCTGCCTTCTTTGGTAATGTGACAATTAGGCATTTCTCGAAGTCCTCTGGTATCTTTCCGGTCTTATATATTGTCTGTATCATTTTAAACAGGGCATCTGTGATTTCTTTTCCTGCTGCCTTAATTAGTTAGGCCGGAACGTCATCGATTCCGGGTGCTTTCCCGTTTTTGAGGTTTTTCAGTGCGAGGTCGAACTCTTCTCTAATGATTGGGTCTCCCAGATCATCCGCGTCTACCTCATTTTCTCTCTCTATCAATGCTTCACTGTCAATATTTCCCTTGTCATTGTACAGCATTTCGAGATATCTTTTCCATCTCTCTCCTATTTGGTCATTTTCGAATAGTATTTTGCCGTCTTCTCCTTCTATTGCACTGCTCTTTCCGATTCTCATCCCAAAGAAGTCCTTCACCGCAGCGTGAGCTCTTTCTACATTTCCTCTCTTGAGGTCGTCATTTATCTCAACGCATTTATTCTGATAGTATGTTTCTTTTGCTATTCTTGACTCTCTATTTATTTTGTTTCTTAGCATTTTGTATTTCTCTTGTGATTCATCTCTTTTATCATTTTTGAGCTCTCTTCTTTCTTTTATCATATTGAGAATTTCATCGGTAATCCATTCCTTCCTTGCAGTAGTATACTCAAAATATCAATTACGGACGCAGCAACCAAATATGCCAACGTCGCCCATGTAAATAGAACTAATAAAGACATCACTTGACATTGGCTTATACTCCTTCACATTTAAGAGTTCACGGCTACTATTTAAGGAGAAAAATATTCCTGCTTTCAGATTAAAAGATGAATATGGCAACATAATACCATTAATGTCAAAAGTCAAAAATTATCTTGAAAATTGCTGAAAAAACCTCGAGATACACGGAAGTTCGTTGTATTTTTTAGTTTTCTAAATTAATAACATGGCAGCATGCGCTATTATTTAGGGTAAGTAAATTGTTATCTACTGTTTCACAATATACTGATTATTACTCAAATGGCGGTGGCACATTTATGTATATTTCAACAATTACTGTCATCACACGTGAGTCATTTGGTTGTTTTTCAGTGCGTGCCGCTATCAAATGTCAGAGATGTGAAGTGATATTAAAGCCAAAATGGTGCTAAATGCCGCTGTTCAAGCCTTAAGGTGAGACTTTTTGATTACGTATATTTTCATACACATTTTTATCGATATCGTCGTAACTACAGAGTTTTACAATACAGCGTATTTTTTTAATCGGATTTGTTTACATTATGCACCTTAGTTGATAGACAATCGTCTTTTATGGATCCTGACCCCTGATTATCCCATGTGGACCATTACTACAAGTATATTTTATTTAAGACTGTGCCTTATTTTGTTTTTAAATTAATAGTTAGAGAAAATGAGCAGCTATTCATTCCTTTCCAACTATCCATTCCTTTGTTTAAATTTATCACTTATTATCATTAGTGCAGGGAATCCATACATGGTTGGAAAAGATAAGATTATGCTATTTGAATATTTAATATGAATAATAATAACATGACAATTTATATAGCGCCGTTTACAGAGCAGACTCTTTTAGAGTGATGTAACGATCGAAATTCAAACTCACTATTATTAACATTAAAACTATTACAAAACAAACTAAGGATGTAAGTAAGTATCAGCAGCGGCTGGTCTCGAAGTGCGTTGGTGCGCTGTATAATTGAAATAATTCGCAATAATTAAATTATATATTCGCAAACATGACTTCCAAAAATGTTAAATATTTGTTTAAATTTAATACGTATAAGAATACTGACAAATATTACGAGTATTTTTTTTAATTGAAAAAAATGTAGAATAAAATTTAAAAATATATTATTTTCAAATTGACCTGCCAAGTTTGCCAATACTACCGGAGTGATCTCTAATACCCACCGGACGGAAATGCAAATTCATATAGGGCAGACAGAGATGTACAGTAAACCGTGAGACAGCGATGTACAGTAAACCGTGAAACAGCGATATTTCATTTTCGCTCAGCATCTCGAGGTGCGTTGGTGCTCAGCACACCAACGCACCTAGAGACCTGCAGCCGCTGGTAAGTATACGAAGGTGGTGACTGCGACTATTATATAAGGTATTTTCCCGCATTTGCATATGTTTACAAAAATATATTTGATAAGCAAACCGTAGAAAACTTACCAAAGGTAAATAAACTACAAAGAAAACTGTAGATTTTTCGATTTGTGATAATAATATACTCGACTTAAGGTGTAGCATTGTGTAGGTGTATAGTGTTCATATATAATCATAAATTTTGATAACAATTCCCAAAAAGATCATTAGAGAGTGGACATCTCTTCGATTCAATTTTTTTGTTTGCTCAGGGGTAATTTAGTTAACCCATCCGTCCTGAACAGTCGTGGTTTGTATGTTCCGGATAATTATTTGAGACAACGCACCCATAGATTGTTCTATCAACCTATATGTCCAACCAACCGGCCTTTAGAGATGCCGGTAGATAGAGCAATCACACTGTTTTACCGTGTGTTTCCTCATACAGACATATTTCATGTGTCGCTCAGCTCCTTCAGGAAAAATCTCTTGAATTTAGTTTAGTACTTAAAATAATTTAAAAAAATTATAATATCTATCATGTTACATTTTGTCATTGTGTTTTAGTGTGACATTTTTACAATAGTTTTTATACCAGGTGTGTACCTATGAAACCGGAATTTGCTCATAGATGGCTCTAGTTGTCAATGTAGTGACTGTCAAGCCGCATCATTGGCGCCTTTTTCTTGTGTTTACATTTGTCAAAGACTTTTAACTCAGAACAATCCAAGTTTAATTCAACTAAATATGTCTTCATAGCGTTGAACATCCTGTTTTTGTGCCTGAAAACTACGATTTGCGGACAGCATTGATTTTCTGTTACCATTTGAAGAAAACTGCTTTTGCTTCATGATAATGCACCATCGCACACAGCGAAACTGGTCAAGGAAACTAAACGATTCGCATGCGGCTTACTCACTAGACTTGGCTCCATCCGATTACTACTTATCTGCATCGATGGGACACGTACTTGCTGAGCAGCGCTTCACTTCTTACGAAAATGGTTCGATGATTGGTTTACCTCAAAAGAGTAACAGTTTTTTTGGCGTGGCATCCACAAATTGCCAGAGATGGGAAAAATGTGTACCTAGCGATGGGCAATACTTTGAATAAAATATTTTTAACCATTTTCATACAATAAATGTGTATTTTCTATTAAAAAAATCCGGTTTCATATTTACAGACCTGATATGTGTGGTAATATTGCCAACACGTGCTACGTATCACGAAAGACTCGCCTATTCCAGTAATTTTAAATTCAAAGGCTCGATCTATGGTGCTGAAGATAATGTGTCTCCCGCCCCCCATTTCTCTATTACCATGGTGGATATGCTAAGAAAAATATTATAAATCTATGAATGATGTGTGTGAGTATTATTATATATTCGTTTTCAGGCAAGCCGAGGATCTGAAACAGAAGCTGTTGCAGGGGAGTGAAGAATCTGGTTTATTAACTAGTAGAACTCTGCTCTTGACCCAGCTGCAAAAGGTAGGAATGTCATTTCTATGGAAAAATCTAAATAGACTGCAATACTGCCCTCATAAGCATAAACGCAGCTAATGGCAAAAGTTAAATTTTGAGAAAACTGTACTTTTATGTTTTTCATTGCTGCTTAAAAAACGCATAGGCACTTGCTGTCTTTTTGCTTATGAATCACATTTTACTGCTTTTTTGCTTAGAGAAACCTAGTATTTTGTAAAATTAAAAAATACATTATGTCCATTTTTGTATTGAAATAAATGGTTTTCTGTATTTTTTTTTATGGATTATGGTTCAGAATCTGATATGGGATATTGCCTCATATTTAGTAAAATTTCTGTTTTTTTCCTGTTTGCTACGTTTTTGCTTATGACGGCAGAATAATGATTCCCGTGTGTGTGTGTGTGTGTGTGTGTATGTGTGTGTGTGTGTGTGTGTGTGTGTGTGTGTGTGTGTGTGTGTGTGCGTGCGTGTGTGCGTGCGTGCGTGCGTGCGTGCGTGCGTGCGTGCGTGTGTGTATGTATGTATGTATGTTTGTATGAATGCATACATATAGTACATACATACAGACATACATTCATACATACATACATACATACATACATACATACATACATACATACATACATGCATGCATTCATACATACATACATACGTACATACATACATAACACATCGATCTATAAGTCCCGGTACTAACCAACAGATGGCGCCTCTAATAACAAATCCATTCTCAGTTAGCGCCAACCTTTAGAAGTTACGTGTCAAACTTTCATGACATTCCGACATTGTGTCATGGAGTTACAGTGGTTTTAGTGAAAACAGTCGAAAACCGTCGAAAACAACCATTTGTCAGTGGTATACTGATTTCAAACGCGATCGTACAGACACAAATTATGCTGAACGCTCTGGTCGTCCAAATGACGCTGTTACACCAGAAACATAGAAACATAAAAAAACCCTCAAAATCGTGATGGAAAATCGCAAAGTAAAGTTGCATGAGATAGTTGACGTCCTGAAGATATCATTTGGTAGTGTTTACACTATTTTGCATGAACATTTGGTCATGAAAAAGCTTTTTTCGAAATGGGTGCCGCGTTTGCTCACAATGGAACAGAAACAACAACGCATTGATGATTCAGAGCGCTGTTTGGCACTGTTTACGCGAAATAAACAGGAGTTTTTGCATCGGTATGTGACAATAGATGAAACTTGGATCCACCACTATACTCCGGAATCAAATCTGCAGTCAGCTGAGTGGAGAGCAGCCGGTGAGAGTCATCCAAAGCAACCAAAAACTCAACAGTCGGCCGGGAAGGTTATGGCCTCCGTATTTTGGGATGCGCATGGTATAATATTCATCGATCACCTTGAAAAAGGAAAAACCATCAATAGCGAATATTACATAGTGTTATTTGAGCGTTTGAAGGCAGAAATTGAAAAAAAACGACCCCATATGAAGAAGAAAAAAGTTCTCTTTCATCAGGACAATGCACCGTGTCACAAGTCGATGGTAACGATGACCAAATTGCATGAGTTGAACTTAAAATTGCCTCCGCACCCACCATATTCTCCAGATTTGGCCCCCAGCGACTATTGGCTGTTCACAGTCCTCATTAAGATGCTCCAGGAAAAGAGATTTGGCTCCAATAAAGAAGTGATTGCCGAAACTAACGCCTATTTTGAAACCAAAGATAATTTGTTCTACACGGCTGGCATAGAAAAGTTAGGAAAGCATTCGAATGAATGTATCGTTCTTAAAGGAGACTATGTTGATGAATAAAGAAGAATTATGGCAAACAAATGTTGTTTTAGTAGTTAGTCCCGGGACTTACTGATCGATGTGTTATGTTAGTATGGTACGGTACGATAAAAAATTTAATTCCTTTATTAATTCTATTCAAAACATTCGACTTGAGAAATCCTCTTACTCAATCATTTCATTCTGAAATACACTAATCATATTCAAGAACAAAACATCTCACTATATAAAGAAGGCATGTGATATTCGTTTTTGCCGAATTCTTTTGAGTATAGAATAATATAACTATTTTTATTTAACAATCAAAATACACATTTATTTAAGTCCTTTAGGTGAATTTTGACTGCTAACCAGCGGATCAAAAATATTTATTATTATTATTATAAAATAATATTTTTCCTCTATGCTTTGTCCATTTGAGATGCTACATTTGACTTTATCCCATAAAATATCCCCAGCATGCACTTTCACTATGCTCAAGCAGAGATTGTTTGCTTTTTCCAGTTCACTGCTCTTATCGTTTTTCATTGTCCTTTGTATGTTACATGTTTATTTCCTAATTTGTCTTTCATCTCTTCTTTCTTCCATTGATTAATAATGTCTCACTCTTATTGTTGTTTTTATTCCTCATGAAATGTATACAAATTAACAATAATTTTCGCAATCTTTCTTTATTTATAATATGAGTAAATAAAAGTTTCTGATCTTATCTCATTGTGTGTTGCAGTGTTTGATCTAATTTAATTATCTCAATTAGTCTAATGAATTAACTGTTATCTACATTAATTCCTTATCCTATCGATATTTGAATTTTTGAAAATTTGCTGTCAATATTTGATTCAAGTGTAATAATATAATTACCAGGTCTGTAAATATGAAACCGGAATTTGCTCATAGATGGCTTTGGTTGTCAATGTAGTGACTGTCAAACCGCGTCATAGGCGCCTTTTTCTTGTGTTTACATTTGTCAAAGACTTTTAACTCACAACAATACAAGTTTAATACAACTAAAAATGTTTTCATAGCGTTGAACATGTCTGTTTTTGTGCCCGAAAAACTACGATTCGCGGACAGCATTGATTTTCTGTTACCATTTGAAGAAAACTGCTGCAGAATCGCATCGAATGCTTAACGAAGCTTACGGTGAGCATGCTCTTGGTAAATCACAGTGCTATGAGTGGTTTAAAAAATTCAAAACTGGCGATTTTGACGTGAGAAACAAAGAACGTGGAAGACCACCGAGAAAGTTTGAAGACGCCGAATTGCAAGCATTGTTGGATGAGGATGATGCTCAAACGCAACAACAACTCGCGGATCAATCAAATGTGACACGAGAAGCCGTCTCCATACGTTTGAAAGCCGTGGGAAAGATCCAGAAGGTGGGAAAATGGGTTCCACATGAACCGAATGAAAGACAGCAGGAAAACCGAAAAACCACTAGCGAAATGCTTCTCGCCAGGTACAAAAGAGAATCATTTCTCCATCGAATTGTGACTGGTGATGAAAAATGAATATATTTCAAGAATCCTAAGCTTAAAACATCATGGGTAACTCCAAGCAAACCAGCGACATCGACTGCAAGAACAAATCGCTATGGACGGAAGACAATGCTCTGTGTTTGGTGGGATCAGAAGGGTGTTATCTATTGAGCTGGTAAAACGTGGCAAAACCGTTAATACTGAACGCTACCGACAACAAATCATGGATTTGAACTAGGCATTGCGTGAAAAATGACCAGAATATCAAAAGAGGCAACACAAAGTGATTTTGCTTCATGATAATGCACCATCGCACACAGCAAATCGGTCAAGGAAACGATTGAGGCGTTTAGTTGGCAAAAACTTTTGCATGCGGCTTACTCACCAGACTTGGCTCCATCCGATTACTACTTATTTGCATCGATGGGACACACACTTGCTGAGCAGTGCATCACTTCTTACGAAAATGTACGAAAATGGCTCGATGATTGGTTTGCCTCAAAAGAGCAGTTTTTTTGGCGTGGCATCCACAAATTGCCAGAGAGATGGGAAAAATGTGTAGCTAGCTATGGGCAATACTTTGAATAAAATATTTTTACCATTTTCATACAATAAATGTGTATTTTCTATAAAAAAAATTCAGCTTCATATTTACAGACCTGATATATATTTAGGGGCTTCATTCAATAAGGCGTGTGACAACTTCCTTCACTTTGTGACAAGCGGCGTGACGTATAAATAAAGTGGCGTGTGACAACTTCTGCTTCACTTGAGCCACCTGTAATGGGCTTATTAACGCTTTGCGGTCTAGAATTTTTTTTTATTCTACTAGGTCCGTAAAAAATTTACACCATTCTATGAAAAATTATGATTTACTAAGTTTTACTTTTTTTAAGTGAAACAATATTTCGACATTTATTTTTTATTTTACCAACTGATACAAAATCCTAATGTCAAGTGCAACTCAACGTAAGACCTACGGAAATAAAATTGATCTGGTGTCAGATTTGATATAAGACCGCAAAGGTTTAAAGAATAAATTCCTATTACCTGTGATACTTATGTATAATAAAAATCACAATATGAAGTCTTGGATAGAGTACTTGTTGTCGGTGCCACCGGAGATGACTATGTAAGCCAACTTGTAATAGGCATATCCTGCGTCTTCTTTCTCCATTGGGTCCCTAGAACTATTGGGAACTAGCAACATTTGCACTCCATTTGCTTCGATCTTCTGCTGTTTTCTCTCAGTGCTTATTAGGGGCACATTTAATCTTCATCCAGACCATTCTCCACCCACTATAACAATAGTTATTGATTACTAATTAATAAGCCAAGTAATTTGCCAATATTAGTGATAAAAAATACCGTTTTAATGAATAGTTTCAATGTTACAAATACAAAGCAATAATCATAATATTTTTCAGTTAAATAAATCTGTGTTGGCCTTATCAGTTCCAGTATCGAAATATCTCATTGTAACTTTTATTGTAAATCTCTGATATATTGCATTAATGGTAAATATTTTGGTAAACAAGGTTAATGGCGGATTCAGTCTTTATCAATAAATCGGTCGTCGCAAAGTCTTCAAATAAGCGATTGTGTACTAGTGTCCACCTAGAATCAAACCTTGGGGATTGAAAAAGAACGATTAGAGTAGAATAAATATGGTAGAAATGGGTGCTTTGCAAGAATATTTGATATTACCATATAGGCCCGACTATAGGGTGACTGATTATAAGGCGACTTTTATTTTTTTTTAATGTTTTTTTAAAAAAAAAATTTACTATGCTACTTTTTTTTTATCAATTGATTCAAAATATCCTTTCTTAGGCCCTCAGAATACCTTTTTTCAGTACATTCATTGGGTGTTATTTCTGTGATTACTAATACCTGACATTATTTTTAGTAATGCTAAATATTTTGTCAGCCGCACATTTATTTGTAGCTTCTGCAGCAAGCACTACCATAATCTTGAAAATGGAATTGTAACTCTTGCGAATCCCTTGATTACGTTGATTTTTTCGAGTTCCTCGCTTTTAATTTGAGCTCTTCGAATTTGGACAAGATTCCTGATGGTACTCAATAAGGTTCCAATCTGGTTTAAGAGTTCATCTGGTAATAATATTTATAATACATGGACTAGATTTATAATACATGGACTAGATTTATAATACATGGACTAGATTTATGTGAATGTTACCTGTGCACGTGCAGTAGTATTTCAAATACGTGCTATGGCATACTGTGAATTACGTGCCTACTCCAATGGTTCTTAACACAAAGGCTTGGCTATTGGGGGTGTGAACAATATTGTCTCCCAACTGGGCTCTTCTACATGTTTATATCAACAATTCGGATGTGTTGAGGGTATTATACAAGTAAACAAATGACCACTTACGAGTAAGCATCTAAAACGTTTGTGTATTGCAGATAGTCATTTTTCTCATGAGTTGTTGTTATTTCGCATATTTGTAACAACGTATATAGTATGAAGCACAATGTACAGTACCCGGCGGTAAGTAATACACATAGTTTGTAGAGCGTCGTCTCTGTCGCACGATGCGTAAACCGCATTATGACTACGATACCGGAATGTTAGTCTCCCGTTTGTTATAAAATAAAACTTCCAGCCTTTCCAGTCTATTTGATGATAACTTGTGCCCTGTTATTTGGTGTTTTTTTATATATCCTATTAAAAACACACGTTCCCTGGCACTGCGTAATTGATATGACATAATGTTATGGTAGCAAGCCGAAAACACATGCTACACCATTGATAACAGATAATGAACTGAATGCACTGCACGTGCCACGTACTAGAGCTTTAACTTAGCGTGACAAGTTCGGCCATGTTTTTCGTGCGAGTTCGCGCTCAAGTCGGCATTATTTATAATGCTTCGATCACAACAAAAATTTTTGTAGACATGTTTTAGAGTCATTGAAACAAATTTGGAGGGTGAGCATTTAAAAATTTTGAAGTCGGAAAGGGACACCTTACTGGTACATGCTAGATTCCCACCTAATATTACATAGTTGCTTTTACTCGATTACTCAAAATGCTTAAGTCCGATTCTTAATTTTAAGAAGTATGACCACATGTTGAGAGTTCCGAAACTGACATCAATAACTTTAACCGTTTTAGTGCTAAGCAATTTTTGCAAAAATGTATGAAAATTGCTATACATATAATATATTGATTAATTTAGAGGAAAAAATAATGGTGTCAAATAAAACACTCTAATTTAGACAAATATCAATCAATTTTAATAATTCTTTTTGCATTATAAAGAAAAAATGTTTATTGATATGAATATGAAAAAATAAACATAAAATATCAATATTTTTGTATTTTATTTCTTTTTGAAAATAAAAAATATATAAAAAAATAGCTCAACAATTATGTTTTGCCGCCACAAATAGCGTGTAGGCTTTTCCTACAGCGAACGCAAATAAGGCGGGATCGCTTTATCCCACTCCCTCTGTTGCTACACACCGCGCACTGGCGTAAGTTACGTCCCGGTAATTTTTCCAGCGCAAATTTTTTGTTTGATGAAGATGGTTGTGTTGACACGCTATTTTTATGATTCATCCACTCCTTTTCGATATCCTCAATAATTTTCGATGTGAATTGGAGCCGGGTAATTTTTTTTTCGGTAGTGTTGGAAACATACAAAATATAAGAGTTGAGCACCATTCTTCCAAATATGTTGAATACTACTTTTTTCCAATATTTTAGGGTTCTTCGCTCGTCCAAATACACGTACAACATTTTGTCAGATTCGTCCACACCTCCCATGTATTTGTTGTAGTCATCAATCATGCTCGGGTTCACCTTTTCGTATTCAAAATTCCCTTTCTTTTTCTTGATCGTCACACTATTAGTATCTGCATTGGATGAAATCAATATGACTGGGTTTGGTTTGGACTTTTTGTCTCTGAATGAACACATCAAAACATTTTCATGTGCTATGTATTTGGCTTCTATAATAATAGCACGTGACATGGTTATTTTTTTTAAATAACATAAAAAAACGGTAAAAAATTATTTTTAAATGTAAAAGAATGCACTCTCGTTACAAATTACGCGCGAGGTCAGAGTACGTCCACTCCCACGGAGCACCAAAAACACACTGAAACTCGCAGCGTTTTTGCGCTGCGTCGCAATTTTCGATACAAACGATCGCAGCGCTTTTGCGCCGCGTAGCATTCTAACGGTTAAATAAGACTGAAGGAACCAATTGACATTCTCCTTCATATATTGACTACTCTTGAAAAAAACCACTTTTTTCTGGAACACGGGTGTTCTTTTCGATCAGATGATGAGATACCCATTTGCGTACCAACACACTAAAAAATTTGTACTATTTCTCTGACTTTCTACATTTCCTTCTTTCAGAATATCATTCACTTGACCCAGCCATACTTTCCTTGGTCTTCCTCTCACATTTGCACCATTTATCTGTTTTGCTAGTCTTTCTTCATTCGTTTGTTCCGCATGTCCAAACCATCTCAGCGTGCACTTCTTCATCTTACTCAATACATCACATCAGTCTTAAGTTCACATTCATTGCCTATTCTGTCACATAACACATCGATCAATAAGTCCCGGGACTATCCAACAGATGGCGCCTCTAATAACAAATTCATACCATTCTCAGTTAGTACCAACCTTTAGAAGTTATGTGTCAAACTTTCATGACATTCCGACATTGTGTCATTGAGTTACAGTGGTTTTAGTGATGCTACTTTTGCTATTTTCAAAACAATGGAAAAAACCGAATTTCGTGTGTTGTAAAAACATTGCTTTTTAATGGGAAAAAATACCGTTCAAACTCAGCGATGGTTTGAAAAGTGTTATGCGGGCTCTGCTCCGTCGAAAACAACCATTTGTCGGTGGTATGTTGATTTCAAACGTGGTCGTACATACACAGATGATGTTGAACGCTCTGGTCGTCCAAATGAGGCTGTTACACCAGAAAACATAGAAAAACTTCTCAAAATCGTGACAATGCACCGTGTCACAAGTCGATGGTAACGATGGCCAAATTGCATGAGTTGAACTTCGAATTGCTTCCTCACCCACCGTATTCTCCAGATTTGGCCCTCAGCAACTATTGGCTGTTCGCAGACCTCAAAAAGATGCTCCAGGGAAAGAGATTTGGCTCCAATGAAGAAGTGATTGCCGAAACTAACGCCTATTTTGAAACCAAAGATAAATCGTTCTACACGGCTGGCATAGAAAAGCGTTGGAATGAATGTATCACTCTTGAAGGAGACTATGTTGATGAATAAAGAATAATTTTGGCAAACAAATGTTCTTTTAGTAGTTAGTCCCGGGACTTATTGATTGATGTGTTATTATCACTCAATCTATTCATCTCAAAAGTAAGTACTTCTACATTGTTTATTCGGGTCCTCTCAGTCCTTTTCCATGTCTACATTTCACTCCCATGAATCAAATTTGGCACCAAAATTCTATTGTGGACATGTGGTAAATGTAAATAATATAATAACAAAATGGTTTTTTTCTTTACAGGCTTACCAGAAAGTGTTGCTGATAGATCTAGATTACGCATTAGACAAAAAAGTAGAACAAGACTTGTGGAATGTGGGATTCAAGAACCAAATAGAAACCTTGCAGAATAGTGCCAAAGATAAAAAGGTGAGTCCTGAAACACTTGCGATATTGAGTGAATCTTCTAGTTCACCTAACTCGTGACAGAATGACTGTGGTTATGATTATAACTCGTGATAGAATGACTGTGGTTATGATTATAACTCGTGACAGAATGACTGTGGTTATGATTAATAATGATCATCTCCATTCAGCGTCATCATCATTTCATTCCGTTGATTCATTTAGTTCCATTTCCCAATATGCACAGATTGATATTTTTGATATTTCCATGGCATATTTCAAACTGAAAATTTTACCACAAAGCCTATACAACCCAATTAGGGTTTCTTTATATACCTTTAAATGATTGTTTAATTTATCGTCCTGTAATGTTCTTACCCTCAACTATTTTTTACGAGTCGATTAGTGTTTACAAAAAAAGCAGTGGTCAGTTTTTCTATTACGTTTACACATTATGTTAACTAATATTATTTTTTATGACACCTTTTTAATGTAATTGTATTTTGTGCTGTTTCTTTTTTTCTTGTTTTAAGTTTATTTATTATTTGTCTTTTTTAATTTAATTTGATCAAATGTTCACTATCCCTAGAGTTAAAACATCTTTTGTTCAAAGGCAATACGCCTATTTAGCTCCCATGACATACAATGGGGTGCCGAATTCAATAAAGGCAAAGGGAGGAAGACAGTTTAGGCAGTCGATCGGAGCATGGTTGTTATTGCGACAGGAGTTTGAGTACTTGGGCTTGCAAGAGGAATGACTTGTGGAAAAGGTTCGTGTGAGCTCTTGAGTGTGGTGTTTTTTATTGTTTTATACTTATATTTTTTTACTTTTATGATTATGTGCGGTACATTGTGGGGTGAATGTTTTTGGTCTGTCTGGAGTGATGAAGTACGAAGAGTTTGATTTCGCGTGATGTATACATATGTAATTGAGTGTTACCATTTGTCAAGTTGATGAGAATGTGCAACGGGATTTTATAACTTCAAAAATCGGAAAGAAGTATCAATTTATTTTTTCATTGTAATATGTCCTCAGTGAGATACAGGCAAACACCTAGTTTACTGGGGACACGACAAATGAAAGGCAACAAACTCAGATCCATTAAAATTGTGTCCAAATTAAATTAACTGTTGTTTTTTCACATATGAATTCGCTCATAGGTGGCTCTAGTTGTCAATGTAGTGACTTTCAAACAGCGTCATTGGCGCCTTTTTCTTGTGTTAACATTTGTCAAAGACTGTTAACTCACAACAATACAAGTTTAATACAACTACATATGTTTTCATAGCGTTGAACATGTCTGTTTTTGTGACTAAAAACTACGATTCGCGGAAGTCATTGATTTTCTGTTACCATTTTAAGAAAACTGCTGCAGAATCGCATCGAATGCTTGTCGAAGCTTACGTTGAGCATGCTCTTGGTAAATAACAGTGCTTTGAGTGGTTTAAAAAATTCAAAAGTGGCGATTTTGATGTGAAAAACGAAGAACGTGGAAGACCACCGAGAAAGTTTGAAGACGCCGAATCGCAAGCATTGTTGAATGAGGATGATGCTTAAATGCAACAACTCGCGGATCAATTAAATGTGACACGAGAAGCCGTCTCCATACGTTTGAAAGCCATGGGAAAGATCTAGAAGGCGGGAAAATGGGTTCCACATGAACTGAATGAAAACCGAAAAAGACAGCAGGAAAACCGAAAAAACACTTGCAAAATGCTGCTCGCCAGGTACAAAAGAAAATTATTTCTCCGTCGAATTGTGACTGGCGATGAAAAATGGATATATTTCGAGAATATTAAGCGTAAAAGATCATGGGTAAATCCATGCAAACCTGCGACATCGACTGCAAGGTCAAATCGCTATGGACGGAAGACAATGCTCTGTGTTTGGTGGGATCAGAAGGGTGTTATCTATTATGAGCTACTAAAACCTGGCGAAACCGTTAATACTGAACGCTACCGACAACAGATGATGGATTTGAACCAAGCATTGCGTGATAAACGACCAGAATATCAAAAGAGGCAACACAATGCGATTTTGCTTCATGATAATGCACCATCGCACACAGCAAAACCGGTCAAGGAAACAATTGAGGCGTTTAGTTGGCAAATACTTTCGCATGCGGCTTACTCATCAGACTTGGCATCATGATTGGTTTGCCTCAAAAGAGCAACAGTTTTTTGGCGTGGCATCAACAAATTGCCAGAGCATATTATAATGAAAGGTAATAAACCATTACCTTTCATTATAATATACATTTAGCACGTTTGGAATGAAGTTAGCAATAAAATTTTTATCCTAATAACATCTGTCTGAGAAATGCAAAACTACTTTTCAAAAACATATTTATTCCAGATTTTAAATTGTATTCATTGTAAATCTAATAAATAAATAAATTTACAAAATCCGTATACATAAATAAGGTATACTACTAGGTTAGTCAAAAAGTTTTGAAAGCGGAAATGAAAATACATTTTTTTTGGGGGGAAATCACTTTTATTGCTCAGTATAGTCTCCCATAAGATCAATACTCTTGGTCCAATGATCTTCCAACTTTGTTGTCCCATCACGGAAGTGACTTTCTGGAAGGCCTGCAAAATACTCCTCTACGACGGCTATAACCTCTTCATTTGATGAAAAATGCTTTCCACGAAGGAATTTTTTGAGGTGTGAGAACAGCCAGAAGTCAGAGGGAGCTAAATCTGGCGAATAGGGTGGATGCTGCAACAATTCGTACCCCAATTCACTGATTTTCGCGATGGTTTTTTGAGCTGTGTGAGCAGGTGCATTGTCTTGATGAAAAATGATTTTTTTCTTCTGCAAACCGGGTCTTTTTTCACAAATTTTTTCATCCAACTGGTCCAAAAGGTCACAATAATAATCAGAGTTGATTGTCTTACCAGTTTGGAGATAATCTATCAATAAAATTCCTTTTGCATCCCAAAAAACTGACGCTAACACCTTCTTGGCCGATTTCTGGACACGAACTCGCTTCGGAGCCAAAGTGCCTGGTTCACACCACTCCTTAGCCTCTTGTTTTGATTCAGGATCATGGTGGTAGACCCAAGTCTCATCCATAGTGATGAATCGACGCAGAAAATCCTTTTTATCCTTTCGAAATTGCTCCAAATGTTGCTCAGAAAGTCACATTCGAACGTGTTTTTGTTGCATAGTTAGCAAATGCGGCACCCATTGTGCACACAGTTTTTTGAAACCCAAAACTTCAGCCAAAATATTCCATGTTGTTCCATGTGAGATGCCTATGGTGTCAGCTATCACATCCACAGTCGATCAATGATCTTCCAAAACCATGTCCTGTATTTTCGCTATGATTTCTGGTGTTGATGCACTTTTTGGACGTCCTGAGCGTGGATCGTCTTCAACGCTTGTACGGCCACGCTTAAACTCCAAAACCCATCGGTGAAAGGTTGGAAATGAAGGAGAAGACTCCTTTAATACTTTCACCATCTTTGCATGGATCTCAGTAGCCGATAAACCTTCCAAAACAAAGAATTTAATCACTGCACGATATTCGGATTTTTTAATTGTTAAAAAATACACTGACACGTCAACTTCAAATGGCTTGTAAACAAAGAATGAATTGACAGATCGAAATGAAATTTTAAGTACGTTCTAATGAAAGATGAAATATTAAAATGGCATAGAAATTTTGGTTTTTCTACTGCTCCATAGATGTCGCTTTCAAAACTTTTTGACTAACCTAGTATGTATACACTCAGTAGTGACACTTGGACAAAGTTCTTACATGGAAAATCTAATCAAAATTAAATAAAATCTATTTTTCTGTTTGATTGAAATAAATTGCCATTTCGCAATAAACCTGCCAGGTTGTACTATTATTATGTGTTTCCAAAAGTATTATATTTTTGGTTTTGCAGAATCCCCGGCGTGCGGAGAGCCAGACCCTCCTGTCCTGGGTGTTGCAGGCGGCCACGGGCTTCTATGTGTGTCTGTTGCACCAGATATGCACCGCCTTTAAGCTGAACCTACCTTTTAGGTAAGTAAATATACCTTTCACAACCAGGACCGTCTTAATAAATTTAAGGGCCCTGGCCTAACAATATCATGAGATCTTTTTCATAATTCAAAATAAATATTTTTACTTTGAATATAAATCATTAAAGTTTAAAGTTAGATTCTAGGATTTAGGTTTGACTATGAATTAGTGCCATAGTATGCTACTTTTATCACGTTACTTAACATTCTCAAGTTTTAATTCATTGATGAAAATATAGCAAATTACTTATAAGTACATTTGTTTTCATAAATTAATGAATTTTAAACAACCAAGGTGACATCACACATCCTTGTTTTAAACTTTTGGTAATTTTTTATCATTTAGGGAGTTCTCTCCATTTGCTCTTCGACATTACAGTCTTCATTTATAAATATTGTACATAAAATATGCTCCATTATTCCTAATTCAAACATTTTTTGACAGTCCTTATAAATTTATGAATAATAAATTGTACTATGAAATATAAATAGTAAATTATGTTATGAAATATAAATAGTAAATTATGTTATGAAATATAAATAGTAAATTATGTACTATGAAATATAAATAGTAAATTATGTTCTTTTTTTGACAGTCCCTATAAATTTATAAATAATAAATTGTACTATGAAATATAAATAGTAAATTATGTTCTTTTTTTGACAGACCCTATAAATTTATAAATAATAAATTGTACTATGAAATATAAATAGTAAATTATGTTCTTTTTTTGACAGTCCCTATAAATTTATAAATAATAAATTGTGCTATGAAATATAGATAGTAAATTATGTTCTTTTTTGACAGTCCCTATAAATTTATAAATAATAAATTGTACTATGAAATATAAATAATAAATTATGTTCTTTTTTTGACAGTCCCTATAAATTTATAAATAATAAATTGTACTATGAAATATAAATAGTAAATTATGTACTATGAAATATAAATAGTAAATTATGTTCTTTTTTTGACAGTCCCTATAATTTTATAAATAATAAATTGTACTATGAAACATAAATAGTAAATTATGTTCTTTTTTTGACAGTCCCTATAAATTTATAAATAATAAATTGTACTATGAAATATAAAAGTAAATTATGTTAAATATAAATAGTAAATTATGCTGAATATTTGTGGATTATTAATGATTTGATTCCGAGTACAGAAAAATATATAAATACATGCAAATTAAGATCGGAAGACCCTGGAAAGCATGGTTGGATCAAGTCAATGATATTTTGAAAGAATGAAAAAATGAGAATTAAGAGCTGAACGAGAAAGTGTATGAGCCTTCTTTCATGCCTTGACTCTCCACAAATTAATGATTTTAGATGCGTACATACCATCACGCTGTTTCCCTATTAGGGCAGGCAAAAAGAAAAGAGCACCAGACTCTCGTATTGCGACACATATCTTTTGCCTTTTCTACATCCCTACTCTTATACAGAACCTACGATTTCTCCGCCCTTTTGAATTTCTTTCACTTGATCCAACCATACTTTCCTTGGTCTTCATCTACTACACCTTCCATTCTCATTTGTGCTGTATATTGGTTTTGTTAGTCTTTCTTCATTCATTCGTTCCACATGCCCAAACTATCTCAGTGTGCTCTTCTTCATCTTGCTCAACACATCAACCTTAAGTTCGCATTCATCCATAATCACTTCATTCCGTATTCCTTCATACATTGTCAACTCGTGTATTCTTCTTAGACTTTCTACAGCATTTATTTGACTGTTAAGTCTTGTTCATGTTTCACTCCCATTCATCAAAATTTTGGCAGATTTTGACACACCTCAATAGCCCCTAAATATTTTAATTGCCTCCCCCAGGGGATATAGCCCTCGTTAAGAATTTCTGGTTTGATGGAATGTATGAAGGACTTTCACAAAAATATTTTCAAGTGAAAGTGTCATTATTGAAATTTTGCAATAGTCTGCTAATGAGTTGTTAATTATTTGGATGCCAAAATTACTTTGCTTAGCAGTAATATCACATTCAGTGTTGTGTCTTCAGTGTCATAAGTATTGTGTCCTAAATTCAAGCAAAACGCTAGTTATCTTTTTCTGTTTTTGAAAAAAGATATGATCAAAGATTCGATACTTAATATGGGTATATATTTTCGATCAAAAAGTAAAAGAAAGAAGAGTTGGAGCTCGCTAAAGGTGAGTTTTATATTCAATGGAGTCTGGTTAGTCGGAACAACCGTTTATTTCTATAAACAGAATTGTTTTATCGGCTTTCCCAGTTCACTGTTTTCTTTTTTTATGTCGTCCTTTACTGTCCATGCAGTGAGACTCTGGAATCAGTTACAAACCAATGTTAGACTTGCCCCGCCTTTTGGCAGCTTTAAGAAGCGACTGAAAAAACTCCTAATTTCAAGTCAGTAAACATGTTTCATTCTTGATTTTTATTTCCTCTCCACCATCTCTTCCTTTTTCTTTGATTGATGATAAATTTTATAACGGTGAACAATCATTTGAATATTTTTTGCGATAATGTAACTTCTTTTATTTCCTTTTGTCTGTTTGGTCGACAGGGATTGGCACCTGGCAATAAGTCCGCTAGGTTTTTTTTACAATGAAATATTAAATAAAAAAATACATAAAGATGTTAAACTTTTGATATTTTCTAGATGCCACCATAGGGGGGGGGTGGCTTCAGATATATTGCTTTTAACTCAAATGTTGCCATAACGGCGCTATTTTTTCACTTGAGGTATATTTGTTGCGTTAGGGTATAATACTATAATTTTATATTGAGGGTGTATCTCTTTAATAAAACTACAATATATTTGATCAATGTCTGGACTGGAAGTTACAAATAGAGAAAAGTATGGTTGGACAAAGTGAACGAAATTTTGAAAAAAAGGAAAGGTAAAAAGTGAGAGAAATGTGTGGAAGATGTATAGACATAGAGCAGGTGAAGGAAGTATGGTATAAAATGGAAATTTCGACACTGTCCTCTGCTTAACACAATAGGGAAATGTAGGGAAATGATATGTTAGTAAAAATGATTATATTTTTCAGATGTAACATCCCAATAGCTACTGAGAACCTGTTTCCTCAAATCTCCCCTCGACCTCCACAGCCAGCATCCTGTTGGTATATCTGCCAACATTGCCTGGTGCATCTGGGGGACTTGGCACGATACAGCCGTCAGACCAGAGTGGCTGATTCCTTCTACAGGTTAGCAATACACTTTTGTTATCCCAATAGTACTGATTCTGGCCACCTGCTGATACATCTACCGACACTGTTTCAATTGCCTTAATTAATGATGGCCCGCAGGGTTCATGCAAAATCACAAATAAGTGGAATTTTAAGTATTATTTTTTGTGTCCTAAATTTTTTTTTTAACCTGGCGAGTTTATTGCCATGTGGCAATCTCTTCCAACCAACCAGAGAGATGTTTTTATAGGCCCTAAGTGTTAACCAGACTGGAATCCTATTTTAAAAAATCTGGGTTCCAGCGGGGATCGAACCCGCAACCTCCGGATCGGCAGACAAGCGTCTTACCACCAGGCCACGGAGGTCGTCCTTTACATATCTCAGTAATATTTATAATACAAAAGACAAAATATCCATTTGAGCACTTGCAATAACTAAAAAAAATCGAAATGCCTTAATAAATACAGAATCAACAAAATGAAAATAAACAAAAAAAATATATTTAAAATAAAAAAGTATTTTAATAAGCTTATATTGATAGGTTTAAAATTTACGTTTTCTTTTAGTTTATTCCATAATTTGAATATGAAATTGATTTATATTAAATTTTCAATGTTGCATTTATATTCTTTTTTTAAATTTGTTTAATAAAGTAAATATATAATACAAACATTTGCCAAAGGCTTTATCTACTAGGCGTGCCCAGAAAGTAAAGAACAATTGCGCACCACGCCCTGCGCCGATCCCCCACCACCGCGATCGTATGCGCGCCAGTTAGCTCCTTCCCCCTGCTTCAGTGCGAGCCGAGTTTTGTTTCTGAATGGTCGTGCGTCTTTGTTCTGTAACCTTTCAAAACGGCTGCGCCCATCGAAATGCCGCCAAATGTGAAGTGCTTGGTGTCATTCGTTTTTTGAATGCACAAAATGTTCGGACTATCGAAATTTATAGGCAACTTTAAGCACAGTACATGAATCTTTCCGCTCCTACATGAAATAGTGACAGAGCACCTTGGCTACAAAAAAATGTGTGCTCGGGAAAAAAAAACCGAATCTCAACACCAGAAAAGTAATGGCAACAGTTTTTTGGGACCGAAAGTGTTTGATCCACGTGGAGTTTATGCCAAGACGACACACAATAAACTCAGAGGTCTATTGTGAAACTCTTCAATGACTTAGACGCACCATCCAAAACAAGAGACGTGCAATGTTGTCGGGAAAGGTGGTTTTGATTCATGACAATGCGCGGCCTCATCAGCACGAACACAGTGAGAACTTCAACCTCTTAAGTGGGAAATTTTTGGACATCCTCCTTACAGCCCTGACTTATATAACAAGTGATTTTCACTTATTCCCGAAACTAACTTTAACGAACTGTTTTCGTAAACGATGAAGACCTTAAACAAAAAGTGACATCCTGGCTCAAATCTTTGGCGGTAGAAGAGTATAACATCGGAATTGAAAAATTGGTTCCACGTTACAATAAGTGCCTTGACAGCTATGGCGACTACATTGGAAAATAGAGTAAGGTACTGTGACTTTGTAAATAAAGTTTTGTGTTGATATCTTTCGTTTTTATTTAGTTATGCCAAAATGTTCTTTACTTTCTGGACGACCCACGTATGTAAAAATATTTATCTTTAGAACTAATCTAATTTATGTACTATGAAAACAATTTTATTTCTCGAATCTTAAAAAAGACATTTGTTTGGCTTTGTGGTGTCATGTTTTTAAATATTTTAATAAAATAAATTTAAAAAAAAAAAATTTTGTATTCGCCACTGTTTTATTTGAATTCACTACCGGTTTCAAAGATCTCCATCTTCCTCGTCAGGTGAAAATAAACTAAATTATGTTTAAAATATATTTTTCCTAATTGTAGTAGGTACATGAGAGGGTTAGGGGAGAGGAGTAGTGACTACTCCCCTCTCCTTGTTTATTTTATTATTGTTTTGTTTATAGTATTAAAAAGAAATCTTACATGTAATTTTAATTTTTAATAATCTTAATACTTAATTTCTTAGAAATGGTTAACGCCTTCATACTAACTTATAACTAGATAACAATTCTTACAACTAATTATTTTATTGTTAATTATTTAACATGTACATGTCCACTCGTTCAGACTACTTGCATTAAATTTATATTCTAGTCAGTTTTTTCATCCCTTTAAGCTCGAACAATACACAATAAAAGTTAGAATTGGCATACATCATACCTTGTGCAATATTAAGGTTTTTTAGATATTTGGAGCTAAGTGATACCATGCTCAAATTGCTGTTATTCCAGACAAGCTCTCACTGTGTCACCACGCAATGGGCAACCGTATAACCAGCTGGGGCTGCTGAGGGCTGCGAGGGGAGACCGGCTGGGCGCAGCATACTACCACGCACGGGGGCTGGCCGTAGGAGGACCGTTCCCGCCTGCCGCCAATAACCTGGCTCGCACCCTTCAGGCTTCCAGTACCATCGCTGACGGGTGAGAATAACGTACTTAAATAAATACCCAATTACCACAAATGCAGGTGGTATCGCAATAAAAACTAACAAAAGGCTGTGTGTATCTATCTCTTTCGATTATAGCTCTATGCTCTTTTATTTGGGGGACCCCTCCATTATGAATTTCAAACTGAAATAGAAGATCAAAGAAAGTATGGTTAAATTCAGTGAATGATATTCTGAAAGAAGGAAATGTAGAAAGTCACAAAAATCGTAGAAGTTGTATGAGAAAGTGTATGGATGTAGAAGAGGCGAAAGGTGTGTCGCGATAGGAAAGTTTGGTGCTCTATGATTACCAACATAGGAAAATGGCATGATGATACGTATAAATATTTTATATTTAAATAATTATTTAAATAATTTTATAAAAATCCTCTGTTTTCACAGATCTCTAGCATCAGAAGCCAAGTCTCAAATGTCCGGCATCTTGGGCAGTCCATCGCACGGTAGCATAGCAAAGACTCGCCTTAGCCTGAGCGTGTATACCAGCAAGTACATGGCTGTGCACCACCGCCTGCTAACGGGAGAGGGGCTGGAACAGGCAGAACAGATGTTGCCAGGTCTGAGCTCCACGCTCACGGCACTGGTGGCCACGCAGCATGCACAGGAAGACATTCTGCTTCAGGTGAGACAGAGAAAGGCCTCACTCCTATATACAGAGACTGGGTTTTACCAGCAAATACACCCTGCAGTGTCTAAACACTCACACATAACTTTTGTCACTTATTTCTGGGTATTTATATTTCTGAGCATATATCTGGGTACCTTCTAAGCTGTTGATACCAATTTTGACGTTTTCTTTTTTTTCGTACGTTTTCTTAATTTTCCAGAGGTTGTCAGTCAACATTTCCCTTTCTCAAGAAATCCTTTAATGGTTTAGTGACAGAAATATTGAGTGGCTACAGTTGGTTAGTTATGCCACTAGGATTCACAACCAAGTCAGCACATTTTTAATGGCTAGAAAAGTGAAGTCACCATTGTGGTAGGGTAGTGGCTAAGTCAAACGATGGTTTCACATTTCCAAAGTGCATAAAATCTCTCACACCATATGGAATTGAAGAATGTGTTAATGGTCAAACTTGGGTGCGACGTTTCCACGTAAAAAAAAACTTGTGATGTCATGTCCAAAGTGTGTGAAATAAAAAAAAACTGCTATTGAATGATACGCATGGATTCAAAGATGTACCCTGTTTTACAAACATTTATATGGGGGAAAAAGTGCATTATAGAATAGAAGAAATACAGTATATGGCAATAATATGCTAATAAAATGAAAATCCCCAGATTCATTGCATTCCAAACATTTTGAACAAGTGATGAAATTCAAATATCCAGGTAATAATTTGTTCAGCTACAATTGTCCCCACACAGAAATATGATGCCAAGAAAATCCATCTGCTACTGTCTCCGGGTGCCTTATATTGTATTGTATTACCGTCTCATTGTATATAGTACAACCTTATGGGCGTATTGCCATGTGGCAATATCTTCCAACCAACAAGAAATATGTTAAAGAGGCCTTAAGGTAAAACTAGACTGGAATTCTTTTTTTTTAAACCTGGGTTCCAGCAGTATTTGAACCCGCAACGTCCAGGCTGGGAGACAAGCGTCTTACCAACTAGGCCACGGAGGTTGTCGTCGATATACGTGGTCTGGAATAATAAATAGTTTAGAATAGACAGTAATGTAGCTTACATGCTGCATTACTAGTAATTCTACACATCTGTTCTGTTGCGAGTTCTTCTCAAAAGTAGTGTTTCATTTTCAGATGTGTTGCCTAGACCTGTACGCAGTGTACTCCATTACTGACGGAAACAAGCTATCTATGTCAGTGCTGTCGGAGGATGAGAAGAAGGCCTTCAATATTGTGTTGGATCTGGTAGCAGGCACCTTCGCAGCACTGCTTCTGCCAGCTCATACAACTGCCGTAGAAGAGATGATTAATTATCCTGCATTGCCTGCAGGTAATATAAGTAGTTTTTTATTAAATATAAGTTCATTGATAACATAGTATATACATTGAGTGACATAAACCTGCGGTAATGCACTGGACTTCTGTGCGGTAGGTTGTCTGGTAGATATTATGTAGTCAAATGAAAAATCTACCATGCTTTCCACTCACACTGGCACTGTTTATTTGTTTTTTTTTTAACCCTAGCAGATATTGAATCAAAATGATATCTACAGTGATTTTAAAAATCATTAATAAGTCATTGTTGAAGATCGCTTTAATTACGATAATAAATCTTGATATGTCAACTTCACTTCATTCACTTTCAGTCAACCTTGCGTTAGATATGAATTTGACTTTAAATAATGTTATTAAAATTTTCTAGTGAAAATATTACTGGAGTGGTTGAAACTGAACCCAGAGATGCTAAAAGAAGCGGCCTTTACGTCTCGGCTGCAGCTATGGCCAGGCCTCTGTACTCTCCTCACTGGCCTGCAGCAGTGTATCAAGGACTTCTCGGGAGATATCTGTGAGTATGATATTCTTAATATTTTGTAAATTTTCAGGTCTTATACGAGGGCAGTACAATAAGTACATTTTTTTTCAAAAACAAATTATTTATTTTACAACATAGTCCCCTTTTAGGGATATACACTTTTCTCGACGTCCCTGCCATTTTTTTAACCCCTCCAAAAAATAGGAATTGTTGAACTCTGCAAAATACGCCTCTGTCTCGACGATGACTTCCTCATTTGAGCTAAATCTTTTTCCTTTGAGCCATTTCTTCATGTTTGGGAATAAGAAGAAATCGCAGGGAGTCAGGTCGGGCGAATAAGACTTCCTATCGCTACACGCATCTTTCTCCTCCACATTTATATATTGTACTTTCTCATAACAGCTCGTACGATTAATCTGACCTTTTTACATTTTTTTATTTCAAAATATCATTCCCTTATCCAACGACACTTTTCTTGATCTTCCTCTACCATTTCTAATAAAATAAATAAATGAGTGTATTCACCATCATCCTGTCGTGTAGCTCATGACGAATCTTCTCCATCCATCTCTGCACTCTGCGGTTGGAAAATCAGTTGTTAAGGGAAGTCCTGTTGTGTCTCTCATTTGGTCAATCCAACGCATTGGGACTCTTAATCCAGCCTCTCCAGACTGTTTTCTTGGCCATGAGCAATATGCCCAAAGAATCAGAGAACTCATCGTAGGAATATTGTCGACAATCTGTCAGTGATTCTCAGTTCTTTTAGAATGGAGGTTTTAGTTCACCTTGCCTTAATAAGTCCGTACACTGATTCAAATGTCAATATGTGTTTTTCATTTTAAATAATTTTATCAAAATAAAATGTGAATGCAAGTTGTTGTTAATTAATAAAATTCTGTATCTTTTAATTTTGCAGATGAGACCATCCCTTTACCAGAAGACGAAGAGCTACAGGGTTACTTACCGATCGATCAGACATTTTCAAAGTTGAAATTTTCTAATAGGGCGACATCACATCTGTTCTCTTGCGGCGACAATGCCAATGTGTTGCCAGAACCTGGAGAGGAAATATCCGAGAAGGAAATTTTAGCAAAAAAGAAGCACTCATACTTCTCTTTGTCTGAAAGTGAAACTTTGAAAAAAGACAAAACCTTTGTAGAATCCCTGAGAGCATACAGACTGATTCAATTAGGAAAATGGTTGGCTGCTCATCAAAAAGATAGTGGCTCCGAATACATTAATATCAGGTTAGTTCTTATAATCGCTCAATAAATGAAAATGTAAACTTTTGTAGTAACATATCGCCTGTTGAGAATTATAGTGGTGAAACTCCAAAAAATCGATGTTCAAGTTAAGACTACCAAATGGCACTAAAATGACTCCTTTTTTACGTGCATATGTGGCGAAAGTATATTTCAGCTCCTTGCCGCTTCAAGGAGTTGAAGTTGGTAGTCAACTCAAAAATCGATTTTTTGGAGTTTCGCCACTATGATTCTCAACAGGCGATATATTGTATTACACTTTAGTTGTATATAGTATAACCTGGCGAGCTTATTGCCATATGGATGACTTGCCAACTAGACAACTTCCTTGGTCTTATTGGATACCTATCTTTCGTCTCAGGGGCTGGGATTCGATACCTGTTGGTACTAATTTTTATTTTTAAATTGTTGAAAATATAAACAAAGCCACTGTTAAGTAATTCTATCTTCTTCTCATTTGTTATGCTCTTTATAGAGCAGTCATGATCCTTAGACTTGATCTTACTAGTGAGTCGTTCGTGCAGGAGAAATAATGAAACACCTCCATTTCTCATGGTCAGTAGCATTCCTACTACACTCTTGGAGTGAGCTGTTGGTTATATTCCTTACCATGTCTGTCCATCTCATGATCTTCTTCTTGATTGGAAATTTATTTTACTTCCTTTTAGTATTTTCCCGTCTGATATATGACTGAATTACCTGAGGATTCGTAGTTGCATTATTGAAGACAAACACTTCAATTTGTCTTCTATATGTGAGGTGCATGGCCGGGCGTTAACATATCGGACTTTCTGTAGAAGGTCGCCGTTTCGGACACCCCGCCATGCTATTACCCTCGAATGACGCAGGCATTTATTCCGCCTTATCTATGGTCATATCTATTCTTTCAAAAACGAGGAAAAAAAATAGAGAAAACACGGTGTGCTCCGTGTTATCGGATTCTGTACAGCGGTTTGGCCGATGGCACACTCACTTAAAAAAAAAACTTCAGCACAGCTTCGCTTTCCATTTGAATTGACAATGGAATAGTGAGGGAATCCTCAACTATGAGGCCCAACAACGGTGATGAGGTCTTCTAGAATTAATTAATTTGTTCTGCTTGCTGTTCATGGTACACATCTCCTACATAGTGTTTATCTGTGTTCCTTTTCTATCAATGTCTGTTTAACCCTGAGAGATCGGCGCACTGCTATAGCAGTGGAAGAAATTTGTTCTACCCTTGTATTCTAAATGAATATCCTTCATTTAGAATACAAGGGTACATATTCTAAAATATATTTATGTTGTAAAAATATATATTTTTTGTTTTTTTGTTGTTTAAAATAAATATTTATCACGAATGTCCGAATCGTTAATATATCTCAGCACTAGATAGACAATTATATTTTTTTCTCGTAGCGCTCTCAGGGTTAAGCACCATAGAAGTTCCTTTTCTATCAATGTCTGTTTAAGCACCATAGAAGTTCCTTTTCTATCAATGTCTGTTTAAGCACCAAAGAAGTTCCTTTTCTATCAATGTCTGTTTAAGCACCATAGAAGTTCCTTTTCTATCAATGTCTGTATCAGCACCATAGAAGTTCCTTTTCTATTAATGTCTGTTTCAGCATCATAGAAGTTCCTTTTCTATCAATGTCTGTTTCAGCACCATAGAAGTTCCTTTTCTATCAATGTCTGTTTCAGCACCATAGAAGTTCTTTTTCTATCAATGACTGTTTCAGCACCATAGAAGATTGGGAAATTCAATGTTCTTACTTGAATAGATTAGTAGTTATTTTCTTCAGCTTACCCATTACCGACTGTGTGATATAATAATAACTAGAACTGATAAAAATAATAAAATAAATATATTTGTGTTTGAAAATTGTTTCAGTATTAAAGATGAACTTACAGTGTTTACTCCTATCCAAAATACGGTAGAATCCAATCCTGATCTTCAGAAGGCCATAGAGGAGCTCTCGCTGCTCAGGGAGAAGAGACTCAGCGAATGTTTGGACCAAGATGCTGAAGCTATGGGTATATTGTAATTGATACTAACTATTTGAACTTCTTCCTTCATATGGTGTCCTTATATTTATGTATGGAGTTTCATCAACCAGTCTGGCAGTGTGTATTTGAAGGGAACCCATAAATTCCTGAAATTGTTTGTAAAAACTTCATAAAGCTAACAGCAATTCTCCTTCGGTTTCATTCAGAGTATTTTTGAAAAGCGTAGCAAAAGATGTTTTTAGAAAACGTTTACAGATATTGTTTGAAGGGGAGTAAAGGGGAATAGAATGAAGTTGTTAACAGTTGGTTCTCGCATCCTGTATATGAACACTGTACACATACACATCACTATACAAAAATACAATTTATATTGCACCGTTTAGAGAGCAGACTCTCCTCAAGGGTGCTTTAACTCAGGATTTGAACCCACTATTATAGACAAATTAAAAATATTACAAATTAATTGTAAATATATTGAGTATAAGAAGGTACAGTACCCGGTGGTAAGTAATACACATCGGGCTTAAGAAATAGACTGTCGCTTTGTAGAGCGCCGTCTTTGTTGCACGGATTGTTAGCGCATCGTGTGACAGAGACGACGCTCTACAAAGCGACAGTCTCTTTCTTAAGTCCGATGTGTATACTAGAAAAAAGAAACTTCTGTAGATCTTCCGATATGTGACAGCAATACATTCGATTTTTGATGTAATGTAGTGTGTTGTGTAGTGTTCATATCCATCCATCCATGGCTCTACAACCCAAGTCGGGTCTTGGCTTCCCGCAGAGCTCGCCCCCATGACTGACGGTCCTGTGCAGCGTTACGCCAGTTTCGGAGACCGATGTTGTTTGCATCCCTCACCACTCCTCCTCCATCCAGCTATCGGGAGTTTCGGCTTTCCCACTGCTCTCCACCCCCCTGGCGCACCATCCATGATTCACCTTGGGATCTCGCCCTCGCCCATCCTCTGAAGATGTCCGGCCCACCTCAGTCTTCCAACTCTAATCTCCCTCACAACAGTAGGATCCTTGTACAGATCATAGAGCTCGTGATTGTACCTAATACGCCACTCTCCGCTGTCATAGATTGGGCCATAGATTTTGCGCAACACCTTTCTTTCAAACGTTTCTAGAGCCTTTTCATCGACCTTACTGATTGTCCAACATTCCGAGCCATGTGTGAGTACAGGTCGGATGAGGGTCTTATAAAGAAGGACTTTGGTTTTTCTTGTACGGTGACGAGATTTCATGTGCTTCAGTAGGCCATAGTAGCACCGGTTTGCTGCCACTATTCTTCGTTTGATTTTGGTGGACATATTATTGTTGTTTGTTACCATAGTGCCAAGATATATAAACTCGCTGACAGTTTTAAAAGGTAGTGTTCATATAACATTATAATTTTTATGATTAGACCTTCCAAGCCGAGGGTTTTGTCTTTAAGTGCTTCCTAAAGCTACGCACACCACCCATATCAACACTAAGAGGTAGACATTTCCATACCACGAGACCTTCAACGGCAAAAGTTTTATCGTAATATCCCGCCCTATTGGATCACTTTGGAACAACCAATTTATTAGTGAAGAAGAAATCCACCTCAAAGTTCTACTTCTCTCCAAAAGAACATGTTATCACAGTTGCATCTTTCTATGCTGATAGGATATAAATCTGACAATGTCGACATGATTGAAATGGAATCCGAAAATACGAGCCTTTCATCTATTCCATGGATTTTTAAATATCTTTTTCAAAGGACAATTTTATATAGTGTCGTTAAGATAGCAAATTCGGGACTCGAACCCGCTAATATTAAACAAATCAAGTCTCTCAGCTATAGCAGTGCCCGAGCTAATTATATCGAGATTACAGATTAAGGCTTATTTCGAAACAAGTGTGCGATGATAAATAGAAAAATTGTTTGAAAACAAATTAGGGCTAAATATTTTCCGTTTTCATCACGGGAAAACATGAAATTCACGTACCATTGAAGTATTTTTTTTAAGTACACAGAGTATTATTTATTTGGTAAATTATATCCATCCTGTCGTGCAGCAGCTCATGACTGATCATCGTGACTCCTATGATGATAACCTTTAATGACTCTCCTCAAGTTGGAATCAGACAAGGCGATAGTCTAAGCCCACTTCTCTTTAACTGCAAAATGGATAATATCATTGCAGAGGTTGCATCTCTCAAGTTGGGGTACACTCTTGGTAAGGAAGCGGTGGGAATTCTCTGTTATGATGACGACGCTACACTCATAGCTGAAAATAAAAATGACTTACAGAGAATGCTCACAAAGTTTGATGAATCCTGCTCAAAGTACAATATGATTATCTCCGTAGCAAAAACTGAGTGTATGACATTCTCCAAAGACCCACTAGAGCGCAGAATTTCAGTACGTGACGAGCCAATTGAACAAGCAATCCAGTTCAGATATCTTGGCAGTGAACTGCTCAGCTCTCATGACCTCCCCAGAGAAGTAAGGCCTCAGGTAGATAAAGCTGCAGTTGTGGCGGGCTGCCTGAGAGATGTCATATGGAGGAATAAAGATATGAGAGCGGATAGCAAGGTACGCATTTATAAGACCTGTGTGCGACCTATCCTTACATATGGCATCGAAAATCGTGTAAGGAACACCACAATCTGAGAGGTCTGTGAGGTCCAAGATGTGGTCAGATGGGGACGACAGCGTCAACGATACTGGTACCAACATGTACAGAGAATGAATTACATACATAGTTCTGCAAGGGGTGCCAGATAGACCCCTGAAATGATGGAGAGATAGCTGGAGCTCAGCATCACAGGAGGACAATCCTGCAGTAACAAACTCTTGAGTCTATAGAAAGTTTAAGAAGAAGACTCTTCTCCATCCATCCTTTTACTCTGTGTTGTTAAGGGTAGCCTTATTGTGTATATCACTCGGTCAGCCCATTGCACTGGGACTGCTTCCTTCGTACGTCGTTCTTTCACAATTATTGTCTCCTCGGCCACGAGCAATTGTTAAACTATAAAATAATGTTATTTTGTGTGTATAGATGATTTCAGTGACGATTCAAAGAGCAGTCGCCAAGGTGGAACTCCCAAAGTGCCTGAATCCAACCAGAAGTCTGATAGTGATTTACTCCCACCAATCATCATCTCAGAAGCTGACTTTATGGAGAAAGGTATAATAAATATTTATATATTATTTATAGTTAAGTCATTAACATTGTGGAGGTTTAAAGACGTTGTAATTTGTTTTATCAAACACTGCTTATTCCGCTTTTGCACGTTCACGTGAACACAAATCCGCCTTAACAAATCCTCTAATTTATTCTGAAATGGCTAATCATTGTCACCGTGAAAACCATACATTTTCTATCAATGATGCAAAATTCTTAAATATCAATAGTAACGGAAATAGATTGGACAGATTAGAGGCCCTAGAAATTTCTAAGTCAGTGCATCGAGGTGAACATCTGTCAAACACATATAGCCCAAGAATCTCTCCGCTGCTCGCCGAGATTGTCTCCCTCCCTCCACCCCCAGTTCTCAACCCGAATGTTTGCCGTTAGAAGCGTGTATCTCGGTACCAGTTTGAACAGATTCAGTCTTGTTTGTGCTCCCCTGATTATAAGGTGAAAGTCTTGAAACCGGTAGGGTTATACCGTTACAAAAAAGTGGAATAAACAGTGTTTGATTAAACCAATTACAATAAATATTAATTTAAAAAAAATTATATCCAGATATATATTACTATAATTCATTTTATATAGACTATAAAAATATTAATGTAATTTAAAGCTAAAAAAATATCTTTGCTGTTGCTATCCCTTTCCATTTAAAATAGATCGAAAAATTGTATAATCTGTCGTCATCCGTCTCCGTATTAAAGAGATCTAAAAAAAATTCATCACTTACCATATAAAAAAGATCAGTAACCCGATCACGGTTACAGTTGGACTCCCCCAAGGATCTGTCCTGAGCCCTCTTCTGTTTAATATTGTCATGAAATGCCTCACTAAGAATCTTCTGAGACAAACCCACAAGAACATATTGTTTGCAGTCGATACTGTTCTATGTGATGAGAATATTGGGATAATCCAAGAACAACTGGAAAAATGGAGACAAATGTTGTAAGAAAATGTATTAAAAATAAGCAGAACCAAGACAATGCATGGTAGGCACACCAGATACGGATATTGGAAGATCCGAAATTAATGAATTCGCAGAACAATCAATGTTGCGCCAATAGTAGATAAAGCCCGGGAAGTATGGGCATGTGCAATGACTGGATAAAGGGGCTACACTAATGATGGTCATGAATTGGGAACACCCATATAGATGCAGAGGGAGACTCACGAAGAGCCTACATAAGAAAGTTGAAGAAGACATGACAAGACTCGAACCATCCCCGATAGATTGAGCGCCAAAATCTAGAGAGATGGAGGAAAAAGGTCCTAGCAGCCAACCCCAAATAGATGAGGCAAAAGCGAGGGAACTGAAGATCATATAACATAGCCCAAGAAATCTCAACTGTCCCTATTTCTCTCCATATAAATTAGTCCCAAAATATTACTACCGCTGCAGTTTGAAAAAAAACATCTACTAACTCTACACATCCCACATTCTGCATATTGGTTAAAGCTGATATTGTTTCTAAGGCTGAATATTCCGATAACTGTTTTTTTGTCTTGGCTGTTATAGTTCGTGAGAAGAAAGCAGGCATACTGAAACCCCAGGGCTCCCTGGAACGAGCCCGGATTGAGAAGGCAGCCTTGTGTAGGATGACGCATGTGGAAACACTTTCACCTGAGTCTCCTCAGCCCCATACTAGCTCCGACTGCACTCCTGATGCAGTGGACAATCAGGTATTTATCATTTCTTGAATCTTCGAAAAGACTTTGGTTTCGCTTTGTAGCAATTTGTTTAGGTGTGTTGTTCATTATTATAGCATTCAATAGATTTCTTATGGAGTATAGACAAGCTGATGGTGTAGAGCAGATCATGGCAGATTGCGTTTCTAGAATATATTCTGTATCCTCAATATCATTGCTGGGCCTCGTAGTCGAGGATTCCTTCGCCATTCCAACATCAAGTCTGAAAGTGAAGCCGCACGGAAGTCCAGTACGTTACCGCACAACTATGCACCTCAGGTGTCAATTAATGTTATCAACTTATCATTGATCACTGGCTGGGAATACCCAAATTTGATTGAAAAGTTGATAAAAACTACAAAATCTAAAGCAAAACAATATATATTTATTTTTATGTATTAGGTGTTAACATAAGTTGTATCTGTTTTTTTCCAATTTAAAAATGAGCACCAAAAGTAAAACAAAATGGTAAAGGTTATACGTCATTCGAAAGAAAATTTTCTGCTCTACAAGATATTGTGTTTGCTTTTACGTTACATACATTATTTTATTTGATTACAAGCCTTCAAAATGGAATGTCAAGTAGATGAAAGTGAGCATTTTCGACACCTCCTTCTGTTCGCCTTCAATCTAAGCAATAAAGCTGCTCGCGATATTTGCGAATGTACGGTGAAGATGCTATGAATGAAAGGACAGCTCGTTGATGGTTTTTCATCATCATTTTCTTACCATTTTTCATCACCAGTAATAATGCAGTAAAGGAACCTTTGCTTGTGGCCATGCGTAGCTCGATGACATGCGAGCAAACCAGCAGAAATTGTCGAACGTTGATTTTTGTTGTTTTCACTCAAAACATGTGGAACCCAAGCGAATCCATTAATTTAAGATGGCGGTATACAGTCATGTGACCACAATTCATCTGCTCAGCCAATTCGACGGTGGTTTGAAGGGGACCTTCATGAATAATATGGTTTAAGCGGTCCTCATCGAAGTTCACTGGTCGTCCGGAACGCTTCATGTCTTTCAGGTCGAAATTACCGTCTTTGAAACGCAAAACCATCGACGAGCTGTCCTTTAATTCATAGCATCTTCACCGTACACTTCGCAAATATCGCGAGCAGCTTTGGCAGCTTTGTTCCCTCAATTGAACGCGAACAGAAGGAGGTTTCGGAAATGCTCACTTTCGGCTACTTGACATTCCATTTTGAAGGCTTGTAATCAAATAAAATAATACATGTAACGTAAAAGCAAACACAATATCTTGTAGAGCAGAAAATTTTCTTTCGAATGACCTTTACCATTTTGTTTTACTTTTGGTGCTCATTTTTAAATTGGAAAAAAACGGACACAACTTATGTTAACACCCAAAACATTTATTGTTTGAACAGGACACGGGTAGCAGTTGTTCAACAGTATCTCAGGATGGCAACATGTGCAGTGATGTGGGGTCCCTGCTGGAGCCGCCTGCTCCAAGGGAGAAGGTACGCCGTGTACGCACCAATGTGGCTATGCAGGCCATCCTAAAGAAGCAAGAGGAGACCAGCAAACAGGTGCATAATTTTTTGTATTTTGGACTTTGTATAAAACACGAACTTGACTATCTTAGTTTTTATTTATTCTTAGCAAATAAATTACTCTTTAAGTTCTTAAAATATCGCAGTAACAATTAAAAATTAAAAAGTAATGTATCAACACCTTCCTTAAACAGTAAGGATACGTTTATCTTTCAAAATATAATGCATGAATATACCAATGTATTAGTTGAATACGGATTTCTATCTCCATGCGTTACCATTATATTATTATTGAAGAAAATCTCTCAAATCACGATATTTTTAGATAAACGAAAAATAAAAGCTTGTACCCATTATAGTTTAGTATTTTTTTATATTAAACATTTTTTACCATGAAACAATAATGACTTTTTATAAAATTCAGGTTAAATTGTGACGAAAAACGCCAGCTGTAAAGTTTGACAGTTTCGCTGTCATTTTCAGTGTTTTGCGAAATGCAACATTTTTGACAGTCGAGGTAAATGTATTTTAAATAGTTTTTACAAAAGCTGTCAGATATGGTTATATGTGTAATGTAAATAACTTGTCAATGCGACGCGACACATGACTCTTCGAATACAAGTTTCACGACAAATAATTACACGCTATTTGAAGTTGAAAAAGTTATTTATTTATTTTTAACGGCAGCAGCTATTACAAAAAAAAACGGCAGCAGCTATTAATGTGTCAAAAAGATAATTGATTTAAACGTCTTCCCTATCGCTTAATCAATTCATTATCTTATGAACAATATTTTGTTTTTGTTTTCAGGTTAAATTTTTAACTCCTGTTACCACGCCTGACTCGATTGGAGAAGCCTCCATCTCGCCTCCGAGCATCAAGGACAGCTTTGACAAAAAGAAAATAATTCAACCTAAAGTCATCAAATCATTAGCTAGCATCCCTACTGACCGTAAGACTGGCGGCATACTTTCTCTCAAAGATAAGTCTGCCGGATATCCTCATTTAGTTAATATCGAACCTCCGCAAGAGACCAAGTCTGACTCTACAGAACTTAGTTCCAATGATGATTCTAAGATTGTTGGCATTCATAAAGGAGATAAGACTGAAAGTAAACAAATTCAAACCCTCAGCCAGCAAGATAAGCATCCCGCTAGTCCAAATAAACAGACTACATCTAAAACAACTGCCCCTAGTCCATCAGGGAAAATTGAAAGTCTCAACCGTTCTGCATATCCACCTTGGAGCGATGGAAATTCGAATGTAAGAACTCAAAATGATATAACTGCAAACCACGGACACGAAAATAAGTTTACAAATCCTTTGATACAAAACAAACCGTCGAATTTTTCGTATTTTTCATCACCAGATCTACAAACTAGTAGTATCACATTACCAGTGGTAAACCCTAAGGAAATCGACGTCCGTTCAGCCGCTTTACAGAAACAAAAAAGTCTTCTACAAGGATTAGGTGAATCAGTTTCACCCGTCGATTCGTTCAACAAAGACAACATGCCTCAGTACAATTATTGGTCAGGCGCTTCCGGAACTACTCCAGTCAATTTGCAAAACCAAGGAAAGAACTACTATCTCACAAAACAGAATAGACTCCCTCCTAGACTGGCCAATTTGAAGAAGGGTGCTGATTTTAAAATGCAGGATCCGCAGAGTGTAGGATACCCTCAAGGCGACGGAAGTGCCAATCCGCAAATTAGTTCAGCTCAGAAGTGGAAGCCTGAATCAGGACAGCCTCAACACACATGGTGGAAACCGTCAAACCAAGACGCCAATTATGATAGAAATTACCAACAAAACAATATTTCGACTCCGAGAAACTTTCAACAAAATTACTTGGGACCGATGCAAAATACTAGCCAACAAGGACTTGATTATCAAGATCCGAAAATATCTTATAATTATAACCAGAATTTAATCCAAGGAAGAGGACAACAAGCGTACGGCGATGCTGTACCGCACAGTCCTCGATATAATCCTGCACCTAATTATCAAGATCAACCGTCTCCTTATATCAAAAATAGTGGAAACTTTTCTCGATTCAATACTACCAGTCAGGGAATGTATCCTCAATTTTCTAGTAAATTCGGAATGCCTCAACAACAAGTACCGAAACCAGCAATGGGTAACGAATACACCATCAGTCCATATCCGTATAGTGCCCATCAATTTGGATTAAACGTTAATCAGTCAGTGCCAAATCCTAGTCAACCGAGTAATTTAAATGATCTTATGATGCCTGGAAACCAATATTTAAGGGACTTTCAACATTCGGTGTCTAATGATATGCCTTTCGTAGACTATGCACCCCCTAGAATGGGTGTGGAAGTACAGAATTTGCAGAATTACGAAGGGATGAACACTCCTGATGCGGCTGATCCATACAATGTAAGTTTTCTTTTTATGTATAAGACATTTTTTAATTTTATTTATTTATGTGACAAGTGACTGTAACCTTTTTATACACGTAAGCTGTTTTTGACACGAGTGACATTTTCTGTAGTCTTGACAGATTTTGCAAAAATAAATATTTGTTAAAATTCAAGTAAAAAAAATGAACGACTCATCTCTGAGCAATAATGGTAGGACTAGAGGAAAGTTTGTTCAATAATAAAGAAGACAAACACTCATTGATAACTAATATCCCAAAGATGTACTCGTCAATCCAAAAGCAAGGTGCTATTGGACTCGTCAATCCAAGAGCAAGGTGTTATTGATTTGCAATACCCCGAAGTGCATTATGGATAAAAACCTTTAAGATCAGATGTGCACCACCCTTATTCACATTATCTTGAATACGCATAAAAATGGCGCAGACCTGATAACTCATAGAAGTTCGTTCTACAGTCACGCCAAGTGGACTGCAAATAAAGATGTGTAAAATGAGGTGTGGTGTGTTGGTATGCAAAGGAGTCTCTCACCGCCTGATCAAAGAGAACGTCTGTGTTCTAAAAGATAGTGGCGTTTTTTATAGATATACAGGAGAATTGGGATTGTTAAGCACGTAAAATAATCTCGACAGATCGTGAAGGCTCTTTTGCTGCCTCATTTTAAGCCATTGAAGTCTGATCCGAAGCTTAGACTCTTTCAATTTACAGAGGGAAGTAAGGTTTCAAAGTGTAAAATGGAATTTAATTTTATATTCTTGTTTTGAACAGTATCAGGGTGACGCAGCAGGGAGGAGCAATATGTACTCTCTCTTCAGCGGAGGTGCGGAGAATTGGGGACCAGGTCCTTTTGCAGGGGCATCCAATGTAGCCACTACGCAGCAAGTTAGTTTCTACTCTCTTAATTCACCAATCAAATCTATAGCTGTTTCTTTTAGTTCTTACATATGCAATAAGAAAAAATATTTTAAATATGAAAATTTAAATGTTTTAGTATTTTTTGTTGTTTGGGTTATTCCAGTTAGCAATTAGAAAAAAAAACATCAGTATAGATAAAGGAATAAAGACTCAGCATTAACAGATGTTAGCATAAGATTACCTTTAGTTTGACATCTTCTACAAGACCTGAAAATTATCCTAGCCCATAACTTGCGGGAGTTATGCTTGTGTTGTCAAATTACTCATTAACGTATTTATATCCAAGAATTAATTAGAGTAATTTTGAACATGAAATGACGTCTACATATCTAGAACAAATTGTTAACTTTTTGAACATAAAATGGTGATTCTTGAACAAAGTGCAAACTTTTTGAAAATGGAATAGTTATGTTCTGGAATAAAGCGCAAAGTTTATGAAAATGGAATGGTTGTGTGCTGGAACAAAGTGCAAACTTTTTGAAAATAGAATAGTTATGTGCTGGAACAAAGGGAAAACTTTATGAAAATGGAATGGTTATGTTCGGGAACAAAGTGTAAACTTTTTTAATATTCAACATTTTAAATTTGTTAATAAAGACTGTTGTATTTTATTATTAAGCAAAATAAACCATATTAGCTGTTAAAGGAAACTATTGAGTGAATTATTGATAAACAGTGAATGCATCATCTCGACTATCTCTTTTCATCAATGTGTCTCTCTCTAGAATGTTGAGTGTATGTTAGTTTTGTTTATGTTCACTTAACCTATCTTAAATATAATTTTAAATTTCTTCTAAAAACGATTTCTCTTCTTGCAGTCTCTGTGGTCAGGTCCCGGTCCTTCACCTCTGGAGAGACTTCTAGAGCAACAGAAGCAGCTCAGGTATCCACCCAACGAGTGAAGGAAGCCGGACCCAGTCATTGATCCTGGATTCATTTTTTGTTGAGATTAAGATATCGTCGTTATCTTCGATCGAGGCTCGTGCCTAAATAACTATCGTCTCTTACGATTCGTTCCGATATTCATTTATTGAATTATTTGAGGAAAGGTTACAGAGAGAGATGTGATATGATTAATCGTTAAATTTTACATCAAAAAGTGATGTTTAGAGCTTCACATATAATGAAGCTCTTACTATTAGGTTGTTGCGATAAAAAAAATAATGTTCTATTAATGAACATTATTTATTACTGTTATTTATGTATTGTTTTAATTTTCTTACAGTAATTTTTTGTTTCTAAGTTTTATTTAAAAGAAATTATATTATTTTTATCTTTTTGTTAAACAAACTCTTTTGACGAGTAATTTTCCCATTTATGGAAACAAAAATTACTTCTAGTATATGTTTTTAAAAAAAAATTACTTCTAGTATATGTTTTTAAAAAAAAAATTACTTCTAGTATATGATTTTAAAAAAAAAAAAAGGACCCCGCAATATATTGTTTATTCTGTATAAAAAATTCAATGACTTTTTGTTCCAAATAAGTGTTCATATAATAAAAACTTCAAAAATAAAATGTTTTTTTTTTTCTTTTTTAAAATTTAAGTGCAGTACCCGGCGGTAAGTAATATACATCGGGCTTAAGAAAGAGACTGTCGTCCATCATCGGCTAACTTCGGCTTTGTAGAGCGTCGTCTCTGCCCCTAGAATGCTTGAGGACGACTGAAAAATCGCGACGGAATACGTGTATTCATGACAGAGACGACTCTCTATAAATCTGAAGTTAGCCGATTATGGCCGACAGTCTCTTTCTTAAGCCCGATGTGCATTACTTACAGCCGGGTAATGTAAGTCAATTTTTGTGGAATACAAATTCATGACTAACTATTATAGAAACATTTATATTATATTTTACTATTGCTAGAAATAAAATGCAATACACTGCAATATAAAATGTAACAGTGATATTAGACATATTTCCATAAATGCAATAAAGAATCTCGTTAGTCATGTACCAGGTACTCTGATATTACCCGGCAATAGTTTCAGTCCCCACAAATTACCCAGATCCGGCAAATATTGTTGGGATCCGGTGTCGGGTATTGGATCCCGTGAAAACTAAAAGGAAGATAAAGAAGTGAATGAAAATAAATTACAAAAAATTTATTTTAACATAATTTTTTTATTTTTTAGAAAAAAAATGCGATACAACAAATTTTATTTAATAATTTATTCTCGATAATGGTAGATTATATTGCGGAAATAATCATTTCTCTGCGTTTCGTGGAAGTAGTGTATTTTTTCTCGTCTCGTAGATAATACCCGCCTCGCTGTGTATGCCCCTAGGAGGGGGTGATAAGTATTGTCTAACCAATTTTGATAGTTTTGGATAAATCAGCATTTTTTGACCAACCTCCTCCCGGGTAACCGGGTACCCGGCCCGAAAAGTTTTTTTTTGTTTTCGTAATACTTAGTACCCGACAGTTTTTAGTATCTGGTACATCACTAATCTATATAAATGATTTGTAAACTTTTTCGTACTTCCGAAACTTTGATTCTATAAAATCTTTTACAGTGTCCTTAAAATATCCAGAGCTGTTTCATAATACCTGTTATTTCAAGAGAATTCCAAGAATCTAAAACTGATAGTTTTAAAAGTATACCTGAAAATTGGAAACAATTGAATGGCGTTTTGGTAAAGAGGTATATGTCATTGATTGCCTGTTTGTCGGGAGAGCCAAATGAGGTTTTGCAACACTTGTATTCCTGAAGTGCGGACCTCAGGTAAATTTTAAAGGTGAGCTTTGAATACATAAATTATTTATGTGATTGATGACATTTACCTCTTTACCAAAACGCCATTCAATTGTAATATAAATTTGATTTAATAGATTGGTTTACCAACCACGATGCTGTGGGTGATAATAGATGCAGCGAGACAAAATTAGTACGGTCAGTTATAAAATTTGTGAAGCGTTCTATACTGTTTCTACCCTTCTTGGCGTCCCCCATTGTGCTTTAAATGCGCCCTAGAACAGTGTACCTCCCACTTTGTAAGTCATTTATAATTTCATTGATTCGGACCTTTTTAATCCCGTTGTCTGTGAGCATTTCGAAAATATAAATAAAAGTATCGAAATATTGCCCACAAGTATGTAAAATATGAGAAATATTGATGAATGCAGTTATTCTATATCGAATTTAGAGGTTATAAATCCTTCATACCATTTGTGTTCTTATAAAGTTTTCATTCACAAAGCAACCGTTTTTTGACTTTTTAAGAAAATAAAAGTAATTGCCAACTCGAAAAAGCCAATAACAAAACCATAGCAGCACACCCTGATTATTATGATTAATTAATCGGTATTGCCAGCTAATAAAATAAGAATATTTCAGGTATTTATGAAAAGTGAAGTAATTAATTAATAGATAAATTTGAAATATCAATTTTGTTTATGGATTATTCATTTATCATAGATGTTTTTAATTTTAAGGGAAAATGTTACAATCTATTTTAATTTACTAACCATAGATGTAAATGTATGGCTGCCAACTGAAAATTATTTTAATTTAAAGTTAATTTAAGTATTTGTTTAAATAACTCAGACATAACTTTGTGGAACTCCATAATTAATATAAAATTAAAACACTGTAACTTTGTTTTAGCTTCAGTTCTCATCTAATCACCTGATGATGTCACAGCAAGTGTTGAAATGCATTGTCATGTGCAAAAAATAAAGCAAAGTAATGGTATTTAAATTTTATATTCATTTAAATAAATCAAACTGATTATTTTTATGGTGTAAAACACAGTTTCTTAACCCATGGGTCATGACTCAAAATTGCATCGATTGTAGTTTTAAATTGGACAACAATAACAATATTTTAATAATTTTATGTAATAACAACATATCTATTATTAAAAAAAAAATTGAGCCACTATATATTCAAAGTAACAGCTTCTCCTTATTCAGAATGTGTATAAAAATATTTAATTGTTATCTACAGGGTATCGCAAAAAATGTATCTACAATTTTAATGAGTATAAAGTCTGTATTTATTAGCGTACAGTTCCCTTTCAAAGTTCACAATAAACTACATTAATGTATTTTTTTATACTTAGCGTCTATTTTCAAACTGATGACTATTCTGGTCTAGACATTGCTGGCAACGCGAAGCAATGGAATCATAAACATCGAGAATCATTTAATTTGGTATTTGGGCACATTCTCTTTCAATGGCTACTCGTAATTCATTAATGGTTTCAGGTTTTTTTAGCATAAACTTTATTCTTGAGAAATCTCCTAAAGAGAGTCTACTGCCGCGTTTTCTTACTTCCAGTAGCACTTCAAAATAAACTTTCTTTGTTCAAAACTTAGTCTAGTTTCAGCCATTATTACTACTCAACGTTTAAATCTAAAACAAAAAAAAATCAGCAAGTTACCAGTGTGGATACATTTTTTTTGTGACACCCTCTTATATGTTATCTTGCGATATGTTATTTTATTAATCTTTACTTGGGTCACGAAACCAAAACTAATATCCTATGTCATGGCTCATAAAGGTTAAGAATCACTGGTGTAAAGGCAACAAGAACGGCATTAAATCAATTTTATCATTCAGACTTAAATACAAAAGACAAACTATGTAAGTTGAATATAAGATGACACCTTGTTTTCTAAAAATGACTTTGAAATTGAAACATAACGGCTTTAAATTTTAACAAAAAATTAACATTATACATACATACCAACGCACCACTTTCTTACGTGAGTTGTGTCATATTTATCTATTACGACATTCAGTTTTAGCTTTTTCAATACGTCAAGCAACTTGTTGAGTTTATCAGAATTCTAACTTTTCCTTTTCCAAAATTTCATTTATTTCCTTTATTCACACTTTCCTCAGCCATCATCTCGCACAAGTTCCTCTCAAGTTCACTCTGTAAATTTGTTTTATCATTCTTTCAACATATCCCAACAAATTGAGAGTAATTTTCTTCATTCTGCTTATTACATTAATCCCTAGTTTACATTAATCCTTAATTATTTTATTCCATATTTTGTTGAAAAAGACTGAGTAAATGATGTAGAAGGCATGCATTGAGAAGAATACTTGGAGTGACAATGTATGGCAGAATACGGAATGCAGTGATTAGGAATGAATGTTAACTTAAGGCTGATGTGTTGAGTAAGATGAAGAATAGTACGTTGAGATGGTTTGGACATGTGGAACAAATTAATAAAGAAAGACTAACAAAACAGATATATAGTGCAAATGTGAGTGGAAGGTCTGTGAGAGGAAGACCAAGGAAAGTATGGTTGGATTAAGTGAATGATATTCTGAAAGTAAGAAATGTAGAAAGTCAGAGAAATTGTAGAAGTTGTATGGATGTAAAAGAGGCTATGGACGTGTGTCAAGATAGGGAAGTATGGCACTCTGTCCTCTTTGCTTATCCTGACAGGGAAATGGCGTGATGGTATGTATGCATGTTTCTTTCTGTGTATATGTATATATTCTGTTATACATTTTGAAAGAATATTAGTATCAGGAAGAGTGAACGGTGGGTTATACAATGTGTTTACGGACTGGAGCATTTCAAGAGAAATAAAAATGTCTGCTCATAATGGGATCTTGGTCCCAACATTAAATATATTCATGTGAAACTTGGACGTGGCCAAAATGCGATGAAAGGAAGATAAATGCAGTAGAATGAATTGAAAAATGTATGATAGTATAAGAAATGAGAACATTAGGAAAGAATGGCGATTGAAAGAAGGTATGTTACAAACATTGAGAACTCTTGTTTGTGTAATCATCTTGCGTACAAAAATTTATCTAACATTTTAACTCTTTAAATGTTGAGCTCAATAAAAACTTAATTTGAATTATCCGAGTATTTCCCAATTACCACAGATAAATGGCGATCTACTGTACATCGTCATGGCACATACGTTTATCAGTGAACACATTTCTGTAGTATTTATTTGGTTCCTCTCCACATTTCACTCCCATACACCAAAGTTGTCACTCAACTGTTATGAACCACCATCTTAGCAAACTTGGATATTGTTCCGTTGTTAAAATTGTGACTAGACATTAACACTCATCAAGTTATGTACATTTTTTTAAATCTTTTGTATTAACAAAATTGACAAGTGGAATTAGATATTAAAAAAGGTGGAATATTTGTTAAAATTTGAGACTGAAAAGAGACAATTGGTTTATTGTCAATGTCTAATGTCAAATTGATGTGCTGATAATAAAAAAATGCATGTGAATACTTGTATTTAATATGATATGATGTATTTATTGACTTATCCTACATTTTAAATTAAACCACATCTTAAACAAATCAACTATCATTCAATTTTTTCAAATGAATATTCAAGTGTGTACAGGAAAACCTCGCTTAAATGAATTCGATTTGCGCGAAAAATCGATTAACACACTTAAGCAAAATTATACTATTTCCCATTTGAAGCGGCTGATTAATCAGTTTATGGCGTTATCGTTTGCCTTCCTCTCCTGTGCTTGCGTCGTGGGAACATTGTTGTCTCTACTCGCACACTCACTGGCAGTTGTCTCCAAGCCATCACCGTACTCAGACGAGCCACTCTTACGATTCATTTGCCCGAGCATTTTCATTCAATTATATTGAAACTTCCGTCACCTTACTTTACACTTGCACATTATATTAAATCCCTGTAATGGGTAAACTAAAGAATAATAAAGAAAACAGTTGTTATAAAAGGAAAGTAATTACATTAGAAGAAAAGATTGAAGTTATTAAAAAGCACGAAAGTGGAGGAAGCAATGCGAAGATCGTACGAGAACTTCTATATAGCGAGTCTACGGTTTGAACTATCTTAAGTAAATACAAAGAACAAGGAAAAGTCGATTCTGTTTCTTGAAGCATGTAAATCACATGAAATAGAAACCATATAATGATAGAGTTGGAACGTCTTCTATCAATGTGGATTGAGGATTGTAACCAGAAACTAATACCTCTTAGTACAAGGAATATCATGCAAAAGCGTTCAATGTCTTTATCATTGAACTATGTATTCATTCTGTAAATAAAAATTCACGCATTGTTATTCTTTGATATTTTTACTCTCTAATTTCACCTATATGTGGTGTATTTTTTTCAAACTTTATCATAGTAGATTAATTAGAATTAATTGATATTGAATTGATCACGATAAACGAGGTTTTCCTGTATTTTCAAGGGAGTAAATAATTTATCTTTTTTTTATACCTTTTATGGAATATTTCCTCTTATATTTTGACTTGAATAAATTCCTGCAACGACAGAGTTTTTACCATTTTTTTTTCACACGCTACAAGATAATTAATTTACTTGGCTTATCTAAAATTCAGAGTTATTAATTTGTCAATATAAAATACATATATTATTTATAGTTAAGGCATTAACATTGTGAAGGTTTAAAGTCATTGTAATTTGTTGTATCAAACACTGGTTATTCCACTTTTTGTAGATAATATAGAAATTAAATTATATAGGAAAGACAGGAAGATCGTTTGAAAACAGATTTCGTGAACACAAATCCGCTTTAACAAATCTTCTAATTTATTCTGAAATGGCTAATCATTGTCACCATGAAAACCATACATTTTCTATCGATCATGCCAAATTCTTACATCTCAGAAGTAACGGAAATAAATTGGACAGATTAGAGGCCCTAGAAATTTCCAAGTCAGTGCATCGAGGTGAACATCTGGTCAACACATATATCCCAAGAATTTCTCCGCTGCTTGCCGAGGTTGTCCTGTCCCTCCCACAACCCCCAATCCCTAACCCGAATTTTTACCGTTAGAAGCGTGTATCTCGGTACCAGTTCGAACAGAATTCAGTCTTGTTTGTGCTCATCTGATGATGAGGTGAAAGCCTTGAAACCGTTTACAAAAAATGGAATTAACAGTGTTTGATAAAACAAATTACAATAAAATACATGGTCGTAGACAATTTACTCGTAATTTATTACTGAAAACATAGAATCCAAATTTAAATTATATTTTATCGCATAAATATAAATAAAAAAGATAAACAAATCTAGAAAGAAATTTAAAGAATTTGTTTTCGTTTCATTAGTCTGAAATTAACTGAATATTTTAGGAGTTGGCTCTTTTTTAGCTTACAAATAAAATGAACAATAGACCCTTTTAAGTACTGAACTGTTGTTTGACAGTTCAGTACTTAAAAGGGTCTATTGTTTATTTGACAAAATACTGAACAGGATATCAGCATTGATACTGTTTGACGCAATGGTATGCTCACATCATGAAAGTTATATATTTAGCCAATAACAAGTAGTAAAAGATTTTTAAGTTATAAAAAAGATGGTTAGGGATGAATGTGAACTTACGTCTGTAGTGTTGAGTAAGATGAAGAAGAGCACGCTGAGGTGGTTTGGACATGTGGAACAAATTAATGAAGAGACAAATGAAACAGATATATAGTGCGATTATGAGTGGAAAGAGTGTTGAGAGGAAGACCAAGGAAAGTATGGTTGGATTAAGTGAAATATACTGAAAGGCGGAAACGTAGAAAGTCAGAGAAATTGCTGAAGTTGTATGGATGTAGAAGAGACTAAGGATGTGTGTTGAAATAGGACAGTATGATAAGCTACCCCGACAAGAAAATGGTGTGATGGTTACAAAACATATATAGTATAGTGTGCAAATGTGAGTGTGAAAGGAAGACGAAAGAAAGTATGGTTGGATCAAGAGAATTATATTCTTAAAGAAGAAGGAATCGTAGAAAGTTTGAAAAATCTTAGAAGTTGTATGATTGTAGAAGAGGTTAAGGATGTGTGTCGAGTTAGGAATGTCTGGCACTTTGACCTTTCTGCCTACCCCAGCAGGGAAATTGCATGTATGTAAAAAATATAGTATTTAATAAAAACACTGCTTATGTATCAATGTAAAATTATATTTGTCATTTTTTAAACATTGCATCAAAAAGGTCACTGAACAGTTGATATAAAATGAAATAAAAAATCATTTTAAATTGTATTGTCTTATGTTAAAGGAGTGATATAGCAAATATATGGTTTTGCACAATAATGCAAGACTAAGATAAATAACATTTAAGTAACAGATACTTTTAATTTTAGTCTCCCTTGAAGGCTACACACTTGGTTAAGTTATTTTAAAAAATTTTCATGCCATCTAAAATATAAGTTTTGTCAAACTCTGTGAAATAGTAATTTACTGCGGCAATGATGTCCTAATTCGACGAAAATAAATTTCCTCCTAGCATTTTTTTTTTAATTTCATTAACACAGGGAAGTTGCACGGGGTTAAGTCCGGGAAATATGGTGAATGAGAAACAAATTTGAAATCCAATTCATGCAATTTTGTAGGATATTTTATTATCCTGATGGAAGAGCAGTGTTGGCGCGCCAATCTTGGCCGTTTTTACTTCATTTCATCTTACAAATGGTCCAATAATGCCGCATAATAGGCTCCCGTTATTGTGATTTTTACCAAGTAGTCAATCATGATGATTCCTTGGGAATTCCAAAAAAACAGTGGGCATCACTTTCCCAGCTGACAAAACGGTCTTTGCCATCTTTGGCATACTTTCACCAGTTTTGACCGCTGTTTGGACTCTGGTGTGTAGTGGTAGATCCAAGTTTTGTCCACAGTTACGAATTGATGTAAAAAGCCCTTCGGATTATGATAACTGCGTTGAAATGTCCTTTCGAGTGCATTTTTAGTGGACACTCAACAATCGCAGCACTCATCATGCAGACAGCTTTTTCATGTTCAATCTTTCACCAGTTTGGACCGCTGTTTGGACTCTGGTGTGTAGTGGTGGATCCAAGTTTCGTCCACAGTCACGAATTGACGTAAAAAGTCCATCGGATTATGATAACTGCGTTGAAATGTCCTTTCGAATGCATTTTTAGTGGACAGTCAACAATCGCAGCACTCATCATGCAGACAGCTTTTTCATGTTCAATTTTTCATGTATGATATGTTAAAAATCTAAATGTCCAGATTTAATTTATGACGAAATGATTTTTTGCTTTTATCAATTGATTCATTTTTATATGAAGGGGACCATTCTTAATTAAATATATTTTCAAAAAAATTCAATAATTTACCATTAAATATATTATATTTATCCTTTACTGAATTCTTCTTGAAATATCCTTTCTCAAATGTTTTTGGAAATATCTACATGACTTTTATATATTTTTTTATTTAGACCAATGGCACATAGGGCCACTCGTAAGGCTCGTAACCTATGGCACTTCATCCACTTTCAACTGGTTTCAATTAAATATTTTTCATGGGGGGGTGTTGCCGCTTTGATGAGAGATATCTTTGAAATATGTTGAACAAAGGTGTAATGCTGTATGTGAGTCACCATACATGTGACCCACAGAGTTAAAGAGATCTCGCCTTGCATTGAAATTCATTACGGGGCATTACTTTAAATTCAGTGGAGTATAGATATGTGATATGCTAGTTGATTTAAAACAGAAATTCCTAGTTAATCTGAACATATAAATTAAACATAATGGGGAAGCAGAACATGTTTTTTTATATGAATTTGAAATACAATGTCTTTTAATGTTATTATATCTTTCATAAAAAAGAATAGACAAATCTTTACAGTTGAAAAAACAATAGAGTTATAATTGAAAGAAATAGACACATCCCTTTTTAAGCATGTATGAGAAAACGGGTGGGGCCTTTGTTGGAAATAATATATTTATTTTATTTCTTTTCACTATAAAAAATGTTCGCTTCGTAACAATATTTGCGCATGCTAGATATACACAAGTGTTTCGTGCCTACTTCATTCGTTCTTAACCCAAAAGCACAATTAATGAAGTTGAAAATAATGTCTCTCGATTATGAGTGACGGTGAGGATATACCTTTCAGTATATCCTCACCGTCAGTTCGGATATGTTGAACAATTGGATTACAAAGCAAGGTGACATATTTGACTCTGAGACATGGCCTTTTGTTACATTGGTCTTAATAACACTACCTAATGTACAAATAATTATATAACTTATAAGATAATGATTCTCTTAAAAGTTGTCACACCGAAAAAGATATGTGATAGCCGTACAAAATCTATTGTCGCATATGATGTTAACTCGAGCATAATCTTAGGATTTTGTTTTTATAGAATATAGAAAGCTGCATATTCTCAGCATTTTTGTACCAAAACAACTAACGTTGTACCGCTGATTTTTTTATGTATAAACAGGGTGGTAGAGTAACCGCTATCGTTACTTCGGCTATTATTATAAACAGCTACGGTTAATTAATACACTCCGCATTAGTTTTCGTATTTAATACATAATTAATACACTACATGTTAACTCCATATTTGAGTTGATTGAATTCTCAAGGAAGTATTACTGTAAATTACAATGTCGAGTATATGACTATGTTTCAGGCAATGCTCTCTCTATTTTTTTACTTGTATGTAATAATATAATTCTGAATATAACTTCACATTTTCTTAAATTCAGATTTAATAATTTGTAAAAATAAAATATGAAGTAATTAGTTACATATTTTTTAATACTAAAACAAGATTTAATTTAAAAAATGACTTACCTAGTTAGTGGTGAATACTTTCCCATTGTGCCGTAGCATTATTATTCCCTTTTAAGTATACAAATGTACTCATAAAATGTCACATGAATTTCAAATTCAAATTCTTGGAAACAATTTATTTATTTTTGTGGAGATTTTGGACATATTTATATTTATTTCGTCAGAACGATGCGCGAAAAATTTTGTACAGCAAAATTTCATGAGTTACGTGGTTACGCACGCAGCCTTGCAGTTTAGAGAGAACACATGTCTCAGGCATAGCACATCCTCAAAATTCCTGAGGACAGGTTGTATGATCAGCCTAAAACTTTGAGTTATCTATTCACATTATAATGTACGGTGAATAAAAATTTCTTAACTTATTTTTCAATCATATCTAACATCTTTGAAAATCTCAAGACTCTCCTCATGATTGATTTTTTGCCACCCATGACTGATTACTTGTAAAATTGAAACTACATTATTTAAGATGTTGAAAGATTGTTGTGTTTTTAGACCTTTACCAACATTTTTTCTATCTTAACTCATGATGAATAAATATGTGTCTGAAATAAATGGGGAGCAAGGAAGTGGTAAACCGAGAAAAGTGGAAAAAGATAGAGAAATTTTAACTGAGGGAAAGGTAAGAAGTATGAGAAACTGGAGAGTGTGTGTAAAGGGGTGAATGGATGTGTATAAGGTGAGAGCTGTTTGCATTGATTGAAAGGTGTAGAGATCTGTTCTCTCTGCCTACCCCAAAATGGAAATGGTGTGTTTGTGTGTATTAAATTTTTTTCAATTACGCTTCACATTAATTAAGGGTCTGAAAATATTAACAATTTTGAAAACAAAAAAATCCATGTAATTTGTTTTTCATTGTTTTCAATATAATAACATTTCAATCTTGAGTTATAATAAAATTTCAATCTTCAAATTGATTTGTATTAAATATATATTAAAAATAAAATTTATTCAAGGGTAACCAAATGTTCTTGAATAATTTAATAATAATAGGAATGTTTTTTGAATGAAAATTATGTAAAGAAAATATCTCGGTGTTTTAGAAATTTTCTGTGTCTATGGAAATAAGAAATGAAATTTTATGTGTCTATTACATTATTGATGTCCAAATAACAGATTTTTATTTATCATCATGAATACAAATATGTTTTTAACATTTTTTTTTAAATTTATGTAGGGTAATTTTGAGTGAAATATACAGCAATATCTTGCATAGTACGGTTAATGTGTGTTGAAAACAACCGTACGATGCAAAACCGTACTTATCAAGATATTATGATAATGTGTTTTAATGTAATGCATTCCAATTTCACTATTATATGCGTCAGTTTGCAAATATATTAAGCCTTGAACTACTCAAATTAATGCACATAGAATTCTTTCACACACTTAAAAAAATTTAAAATACAAAATTTTAATAGCCCCAAAGATTTTTATTAGTAAACGAATGTTGTCTTTCTTCTTCGAGAAACTTTTCCACTTATCAGTTGAAACTTTTACATATTGACTCATAATTGCAAAGTGACTTTAATTTGGTGGTATAAATTATCCTAGTTTGGGTGGATTGCCTGATGTTAAGAAAGTTTTATTTCGAAAATTGGACACACACACATAGAAAAATTATAAAATCAATAGCCGCAAAGATTTTTATTGATAAATATACAATGAGATTAATAAATAATACATTAATCCCTCCATTTACGTGGTCTCTATTTAAATAAATATAAATAAATAAATACGAGGTAAATAAATGGAGACCTCGTAAATACGAGGTCTCCATTTATTTACGTGGTCTCCATTTGTTAATGTGGTCTTAGGTCTCTATTTATTTACGTGGTCTCTATTTATTTACGTGGTCTCTATTTATTTACGTGGTCTCCATTTATTTACGTTGTCTTGATTTATTTACTCGGTTTACATTTTATACAAATTCACTTTAATGTAATTTATTCTGTTAGGGACTTCTTAAGGTGCCGTCTTCTTTCTGAGGTTGCCCACTATCATATCATATATGGAGATATAATTATTTGAGAAATAATGAATGACGATTTCACTGCATTTTCATTATATATATTAACTTGACATTTACATTTAGTGATAATCATCCCTTTTAGGTGTCCTTACGCTCACTAGACATGTTATATTCTGTCCAATTGATATTTTTAACACTAATAAACCCAGTCAACTCAAATTGTTGGCATCAAATACAAGAGGTCAATAAATTCGCAGAATGAAGGGGTTGAGGGAGGGGGTGGTAGCGCGCATGCACATGTTCCGATAATATGACTCACTATTAGTATATTCACCAAGTTTTAGTCTAATTTTGAGAGTATTGTTTAAGATATTATCGGGAAAGTATGTCAAACATTAATAACATCCCAAGTATGGAAAATTTAAGTATCGTGTCATCATTAAGTTTCTCACAAAACAGGGAAAAGCACCTCAAATCATTTTGGAAGAGATATTAGTGGTTTAGGGGGACTGCTGCCTTGGAAAAACGATAATTTACAAGTGGCATAGTTTTTTTAAGCAAGGGAGAGAATCGATTGAAGACAACCTCCGACCTCGTAGATAATTCAGAAATGTAGGGTTTATAATTATATGCCACCTCTGATGGCCATACACCGCTTGAAGCTTCTTTTGAAACCGGGATAGAAAAAATAATCAAGGTAAAAACAATGTAATTCTAATTGAAAAAATTAATATATTTTGTTTTACTTGTTTTCTTATTTGAATGTTGGTATTCATGATGATACTTTACTGTAAGGAATATTATAACCTCTCTGAATGTCTGTGTATCACCCCAATTCCTGATAAATGTGATTGTTGTATCCTGATGTTGACATGTCTGTTTCCATACACTTGTTCAATAGGAACTTAATAAACCAGAATGACATCACTTGTTTTTTATTGAACCTTTTTCTTTAATTGTTTTTTAAGTTTAAGTATGGTAGATCGTTCAGCAATAGTGTAACCGTGCGTTTACAAAAACTTGTCATTTTATTTTTTTAATGAATTGAAAAAGCTAAAATATATAAAAATATTATTTTGAATTCAAACATTGAAATGAACACACACGTTTTTTAAATTAAAAATGCTGTCAGCTTAAATTGTAATAATAATAAAAATAAAATGAACGTAAGTTTATGTTTAGGCATGTCAGATTCTAGGAAACATTAAATAACAATAATGAAATTTTCATGATTAAAAATAAATATAAGTACAAGTAAAGTAAAAATTGTCGTGAGCTTTCATTACATTGCACATAAAAATACAATTATTATTGTATATTAAGATTATTTAACATATTAATGTATCATAATTACAATGCCAAATAATAAAGTTTTAAAATGATAGTGGATGGAGTGATACTAAATTCTAGGAAACTTTAAGTTATAACAAAGGACATTCTATGGTTGGGAAATTTTTTGAATTATTACATTATATAAAAATCGTACTCTTAATTTCGACATGGTAGTGTTTTTCTAATCACCGAGTATTTTAACAACAAGACAAACGTGCGCTCTGCGCAAACCAATTGTGTCATCATCATCATCAATGGCGCTACAGCCCATTGTGGGCCCCGGCCTCCTCCAGCAGTCGCTGCCATTCCCCCCTATCCTGGGATGCACTCCTCCAGCCCCTGATGCCAAACCAATTGTGTGGCATTCTAAAACCAATACCACTATATAAGTTGTGTAATACAGAGTCACACTATTGCAAAATTACTCTTCTGGCTGAACGATCGATAGCGTAATTGCCAATTTTTTAATAAAATGTGTTAGTCTCTCATAAAAAAATTTATATAAATTTAAAAAAACTATGAACAAAAGCTTTCCCCTTTTTCTTTTCTATATATCTATAACTTTACTTTTGTGTACATCATTTTGTGTTATTTATAGTTAAGGCATTAACACTGTGGAGGTTTAAAGACATTGTAATTTGTTAGTCCAACAGGTTTCAAGGTTTTCACCTCATCATCAGGGAGCATAAGACTAGGAATTAATTTTGTTTGAAATGGTGCCAACATGCACGCTTCTAACAGTCGAAATTCAGGTTGGGATTGTGAGTGGAGGGAGGCAGGAGAAACTTCAGTAATCAGCGGTGAAATCTTGGGAATCATTGTACAGCACCGTACAAAGACTGTAGAAAAGGTGGATGACTGCCGCTTAATTATCAGAGATTTCGGCTCACTTGATGCTTTCCGGTGAAAAGTAACAGGGTGAAGAGATTCCTCTTTAGCAGGTAGTAGTTGGTCGTAAGTAAAAGGCAGTAGACTGGAGTGAACTGAGAATGTATTTTTCTGACTTTGGCGCACCTTATGTAGGGCCAATCGCTCATCGCAAGCGCCTGTTTTCGCCCGTGCATGCCGTCATGACTTGCAAGATATCACATTTCTCGCACGTTTTCGCATGCATGGGACGGCTGACTTTTGATACTGTCTCGCGCGATGGCCGCGCATAAGGAACATTTTGGTTACGGTCGTGACACCACACATACATCAACAAACATCAAAATATACATACAAATATTACACAAAACAAATAAATCATGTTTTAGGTGATGCATACGTTCGATGCTCGGGCTCAAAGTTTGGTAGGGTCGCGGTGGTGCATGTTTTGCCGGAAAATGTGTGCCTATAAAATACCGCGTAACGCCATAGTTGCATTCCATCAGCAACACTACCAATAGTCCTACTCCTAGCGTCCACGAGTGGCCTCTTAAGTCCCGCGAGCCCTGGGCAATGTGGTCACTGGCATATTACCATCAGTGCCATAGCAGATAGGAGAGGATGAATGTGCGAGTGTCCGGCGCCATAAAACCGGACCCCCCCGGCTAAGGGAGGGTGACCCCTACAGAAATACCTATCAGGGAAGGCAACGGGAAACCACCCTGATTATCATTCCCAGGATATCACTATGGAGAGAAAACCAATAACCACGGCCCCTAGTCCCGGGCAGCCCTTCAGTGGGCAGGGGGTGCGAAGAATTTCCCGGCTCAATATAGTGAAATCAGAAATTAGAATGGGAAGCTGGAATGTTAGAAGTTTGTATGCCGATGGCAAATTGGACAATGCAGTGAAGGAGATGAATAGATTGAAATTGGACCTTCTTGGCATAAGTGAATTGCGATGGACAGGCTCAGGAATGTATAGACACGAAAATGGAGTCCTATACTACTCCGGCTGCGACCCCCAAGATAGATCTCGTCCAAATGGAGTTGCTGTATTTGTGAAAAAGGAGTTTACCAAATATGTAAAAAAAATTGTGGCCATCTCTGACAGAATCGTGTTACTCCAACTCTCAGGCCAGCCGTTTAACGTGAACATTGTGCAAGTATATGCACCAACTGCTGAGCCCAGATATGATGACGACGTTGAGAGATTCTACGAATCTCTCACCAATACACTTAATAGTTTGAAGTCGAATGAAATCAAAGTAGTTATGGGAGACTTCAACGCTAAAATAGGAAGGGGAAGATGTACGCACATTGTTGGTGATTATGGCCTTGGTCAAAGAAACCAGAGAGGTGATAGGCTCTATGAATTCTGTCAAGAGAGAGATATGATCATTACCAATACATGGTTCAAGCTACCAAAAAGAAGATTATACACGTGGAAATCCCCTCAGGATGGTGTATCGAATAACATAGTGAGGAATCAGATAGATTACATTCTTATAGACAATAGATTCAGAAATTGCATAAAAAGAGTATCAACATATCCAGGCGCAGACATAGGGTCTGACCACAATCCCCTTGTAGCAGATATGTCCCTAAGGCTCAAAACCTTGGTCAAGCAGAAGACCTCAAAAAAGATTGATCTCAGTAAGTTGGATTGTTCTTCTTTTAAAAATGTGTTTGCAAGGGATCTTAACAATGAATTGAGTCAAACTGCACATAATTACAATGACATGACTGTGGAAGACCAGTGGAAGTGTCTGAAAGAACAAATAAACAGTGTATGTAAAAACAAGATGGTGTCCAACATTGTACCAAGAAGACAAATCTGGATGACGGACCACATTCTGGAACTCATGGAGGAGAGAAGATTACTGAAAAACAATCCTACGGGATATAAAAATTTACAACGTACCATCAGAAGAGAAATTAAAAAGGCTAAGGAAGAGTGGATGAAACGAGAATGTGAAGAATTGGAAGCTCTAGATCGACAGCATAACTCTTTCGAGGTCCACAAGAAACTTAAGGAGATGTCAAACAGAACGAAAAGATCAGCGCCTAGTTGCTTGGTCGACAACAATAACAAACTTATATTAGACGAGGAAGACATCCTTAAGGCCTGGGAAGATTATATTCGAAACCTTTTTGACGATCAGAGACCTGAAACTGGAAATGGAAATGGTGAACCCCAAGAGGGACCACCAATTTTACGATCAGAGTTACTTCACGCAATAAAAACATCTAAAAATAGGAAAGCCTGTGGCCCAGACGAAATTCCTGTGGAGATAGTGAAGCTCATTGATGGGGAAAATGTGGATCGTCTCCTGAGGCTGTTCAATAAGATTTACGACACAGGGGTAATCCCCCACGATTGGTTAAAATCAACTTTTATAACTCTACCCAAAAAACAGCACCCCAAGAAATGCAGCGATTACCGTTTGATAAGCCTGATGAGTCACGTGCTGAAACTGTTCCTTAAAATTATCCATGCTCGAATAAGGAACAAATGCGAACAAGATCTCGACAAAACCCAATTTGGTTTCAGAAATGCTTTTGGAACGAGAGAAGCATTAATGGCAGTGAACATCCTCCTGCAAAAATGTCGAGACCAACGAAAAGATGTGTTCGCCTGTTTCATTGACTATGAGAAGGCATTCGATAGAGTCAAACACACTGAATTAATGAAAATGTTGGAGGAGTGTAACGTGGATGATAAGGATAGAAACTTTATCAAAAATCTTTATCAATTCCAGACGGCTGAAATTAAAGTCGGTAACGCCCGCTCGGAGGAGATTGAAATTAGAAAAGGTGTACGTCAGGGATGCATATTGTCACCATTGCTCTTTAACATGTACTCTAACTATGTCTTTAAGAAAGCCCTAGAAAACTCGACAAGGGGAGTGAAGATCAATGGCGAATATATCAATAATATAAGATATGCCGATGATACTGTCATTCTGGCTGATAACATCGCAGATCTTCAGGAACTCCTCATAAGCATTAATAATGCAGGAGAAGAATTAGGCCTGAACATTAATAAAAAAAAGACAAAATGGATGGCATTTAGCAGGACCGATTACTCCCATGTAACATTGAGACTTGGCGGTGAATCTTTGGAGAGGGTGGAACAGTTTAAATACCTGGGCAGTATGATTACAGCTTCTGTGGACCCAGATGTGGAGGTGAAGTGTAGGATCGAAGCAGCCCGTAGTTCATTCAACAAAATGAGATCAATATTCTGCAATGATAACTTGAATTTGAAACTAAGGCAGAGAATGTTGAGGTGCTACGTCTGGTCTGTACTATTGTATGGCGCAGAGACTTGGACCCTGAAAGTGCATACTATGAATAGGTTAGAAGCATTCGAAATGTGGTTGCACAGGAGAATGCTTCGCATACCATGGACAGATCTGGTCAGTAATTCAGTGGTTTTGAGGAGAGCTAACTGCAGTAGACAGCTGCTGAAAGATGTTAAGGTCCGTAAGATCTCATATCTGGGTCACATTCTGCGTGGAGATAAATATAGTGTACTCCAATTAATACTCATGGGGAAAATCGAGGGACATCGTGGTCCAGGTAGAAGGCAGACGTCTTGGCTGCGAAATATAAGAGACTGGACCGGAATGAGACGTGTGGAAGAGCTGTTCCGGATCGCGCAAGACAGAGAAGCCTTCGCCAGAGTGATTGCCAACGTCGGGGGGACCTGACAGGGCACATCAAGAGAGAGATACGTTCGATACATACGTGTTTGCCGGATGTTTATCTCAATGCACTGACTTGGATATTTCTAGAGCCTCGAATCTGTCCAATTTATTTCCGCCTGTTATGCGAGAATTTGACATCATCGAAAGAAAATATATTAATTTTCTGGGACAATAATAAGCCATTTCAGAATAAATGAGAGGATTCGTTAAGGTGGATTTGTGTTCACGAAGTTTCTTTTCAAAAGATCTTCCTGTCTTGCCTAAATATAAATTATCACAGTCAGCACATAAAAGTTTAAACACACCACTGTTGCTGATTATTCCATTTCTGACTTTCCCGTTAAATAGGAGTTTCAGTCAATTGAAATTAGTATAAAAAGTTTGAAATTAGTATAAAAAGACTTGGTATTTTTGTTGTTGTGTCATATGTTACGAACATGTCTTTTATAAAAATAACTTTGCTTTATTAATAGGTATGCTTATACCTGTCATTAGAAATATGATTACTAGTGAGTTTCTTTTTTGTTTTGTTTTTTAAAAGCGAAATAATAAAGTCTACTCTGAAATCTTTAGTCGAGATCACGCTGGATGGGAATTAATTTTGTCACCCATAATAGTGTGGGTGGTGGGATTGAGCTGTTCTTTTAAGCAGTTGCTTTTTCGTTATTAATTAACGCCGAGCTCGTAAGAAACAAGGAAGGTTTCGATCTTCTAGTAGAACTTACGCTAGATTGCGACTAATTTTATCACCCATAACAGCGGGGGTGGTGGTGGTGTGATAATATTAATTTTAGTATTTCCCTTATAATTAAGTGATGTCACACTTATAATAACTTATAAAGGGTGTGGGCTGAAAAACATCAGATGTCCTCGCGGCCAGGCTCGCCCTATATTGGTGGTGTGTATCTCGGCCAGGGGGATGTTATGAGATGAGTCCAGACCATTTGACAGCTTCTCTTTTAAATGTATTTTTCGCTATTTATCTTGAGATATATGTTAAATCAATATTTATTTATTAATATATAGAAAAAAGGGTTTCGATCTCCTAGTAGAGATCACGCTTAATGGAGACTTACTATATTTTGCCCCCCAAAACGCGTGGCTAGTGGTTGGAATGAACTGTCCCTTTAAGCAGTTTCTTCTTCGCCATTAAGGGACGTCGCGCTTATAATAAACAAAAAATATTTCGATCTTCTAGAGATCGCGCTGGATTTAAATGGTTTTGCATCTTCAAAATTACTGTTGCACATCAAGGAGTGACGTTAATGCAAAAAAACACTGTTGCACGTCAAGTGACATTAATGCAAACAATGGCTTGCATGTCGAAGAGTGACATTAATGCAAACAAAGATTGTTGCACATCAATGAGCTATGCTAATGTAAAAAAATACTGTTGTATGCCAAGGAGTGACGTCAATGCAACAAAATACTGTTGTATCTAGAGTGTGACGTTAATGTAAACATGTCATGTCAAAGAATGACATTAATGCAAACAAAGATTGTTGCACATCAATGAGTGATGCTAATCCAAAAAAATACTGTTGTATGTCAAGTGTGATATTAATGCAAACAATCTCTTGCATGTCAAAGAGTGACATTAATGCAAACAAAAACTGTTGCACATCAAGGAGTGACATTAATGTAAACAATTACTGTTACGTCAAGGAGTGATGTTAATACATAAAAATATTGTTGCACGTCGAGTGGCGTTATTGCAAAAAGTTTCACCCATTTGATTTGTTTTTTTTTTATATTCATAAACTACTTAAAAAAAAAGGAAATATAAATAAAATAAAATCAAGGTTCCATACATTTATTAAAAAATCATTCTAGTAATCTCATTACAACTTTACAATATAATTTTTACAATTGTACAGAAGTGATCTGTAAAATGCTTCCAGTATATATTATATCTATTATTAATATTGTATAATCTAAACTATTTAAATTGATATACATTCCTTAATTATTAAAATTGTAAAAATGGACAGTTATAGTTAGTCACAATCTCTCAATACAATAGATTCAAAATAATTACACAAGCCATGTTACAGGGGTAGAAACACACAAAAATTAGTCCAGTTATTCCTATATTTACGCGGATAATTGGTTCCAGGAAAGATTCACAAAATTCACGACAAGGCAAAGGAACACCACCTCTTGATGGATTGAATGCGACAGGGTCCTCTGTGATGTTAGCACCCAAAGAAACCCACAATAGGGGTAGGTGGGGAATCATCGTGGACAGAGTTGAGCTGATGAACTGACTTCAGTCATGAGCAACCGACCAAGGAGAAAAACGCCTTTTCGAACCCATAGTGTACGAATGAACTTTTTTCATTTTTTCACTTCAAATCTACGTTTGTAAGCTCTTAATTAACTGAAGTATGTAGATTATATTCGTCATTCATAGAAAATTCAAACAGTTAGCAATGTTAAGATAAAAAAGACTCGTACAACCGGAGACGACCTCCGTGGCCTAGTTGGTAAGATGCCTGTCTCCCAACCAGGAGGTTGCGGGTTCAAATCCCACTGGAACCCAGATTTTTTTTAAAAAGGATTCCAGTCCGGTTTTCACTTAAGGCCACTTTAACACCTTTCTGGTTGGTTGGAAGAGATTACCACATGGCAATAAGCCCGCCAGGTTGTACTGTATACAACGAAAAATGTTTAATTCTTAAAAACACCACATATGTTAAAGCAGAAATACCTGTATTTCATGTGAATCGTGCTTATTTTTTATAATTTGTCTTTTTCACACCCCCAAGCATGGCTTTTTCACACCCCAAGCATGGCTTTTTCACACCCCAAGGCATTTTTAAATAAATTAGATATGTTATTAAATAAAATTGAGTTATTCTATACACAAAAGTATATGTAACCAATAGAACTTTAAACAAAGTAATTCTAAATATATTTATCTAAATAATAACCTAACAAAAATATAATGTAACTACAAACATTCATGTTTACAAATAATTTGATATTACAAAAAAGTTTGTTTATTTTCGAGTGTTATATACGAATAATTGTAAATTTTAACCAGCTTAATAAATATAAAAATTTTATTTTCCATTAATTGAATCAATACGAGTATGAAGGAAGAACAGATACATATTTGTTAAGAGGTATTGTTGAAATAAAAAATTTCTCCCATAAGAAGAGAAAACACACGATTCCCCATTTCGAAATATTGATATGCCAATTATCATGAGCAACAAAAATCAGTCAAAAGGGAATTTTACAAACAAACCATCACGCCATTTCCCTGTCGGGGTAGGCAGAGAGGACAGAGTGCTAGACTTTCTTATCTTGACAATGTGTGTCAGTCTCAGTCTTCTCCACATCCATACAACTTTTATAATTTCTCTGACTTTATACTTCTTTCAGAATATCATTTATTTATTTAACACTTTTATTGCAATACAATCTGACGGGCTTATTGCCAGGCGGCAATCTCTTCCAACCAACCAGACAAAAGTAAATGAAGTAAGTTACATGGTCGTATAAATCATTCAAATGACTATCCATACCCACGAAATCCATAAACATATACGTGAGCACATGTCCACGAACCCCACAAAAACGGACAATCACCCGAACATTTTTTTTCATATAAAGTGAGATATCATCAATCAAAAGGAAAGGAAGGGATGGTGGAAAAGAAAGGAAGGGATGGTGGAGAGGAAAGGAAAAGAAAAATCAGGAATGAAACACGTTATTTTACTGACTAGAAATTAAGAGTTTTTTCAGTCGCTTCTTAAAGCATGCCAAGGACGGAGTGAGTCTTATATTGGTTTGTAACTGATTCCAGAGTGTCACTGCATGAACAGTAAAGGACGACGTAAATAAAGAGGAGCGGTGAACTAGAAAGGCCAATAAACAATCTCTGTTTGAACGTAGCGCCAATCCATGATTGGAAAGACGCTGAAAACTTTCGGCGAGATAAGAGGGTTCGGCGGGACAGTTAAGGATATTATACAATAGAGACAGTATGTGAATTTGGCGTCTATTTCTTAAATTCAACCAGTTCAATGCTTTCTGGTATGAAGTTATATGATCGTACTTTCGTAGGTTGAAAATGAATCTTAGACACACATTTTGAAGACGCTGTGTTTTGTCCAGCTGTTCATCTGTAACATCCAAGTAACATACGTCCGCATAGTCCAGAATCGGAAAGAGCAGAGATTGTACGAGTAAAATTTTGGTTTTAGTTGGTAGGAATCTTTGCAACACTTTAAGGGAATGAAGGCTGAAGAAGATCCTTCGGCTTACCTCATTTATTTGATCTCGCCATGAGAGAGTGTTATCTATTGGCACTCCTAGGTTTTTAATAGTTTTATGTAATGGTATGATAGAGCCATCAAGTAATATTGGAGGAAGTAAGTCAGTGTTGAATTTACCGAGAAGCTGAGGGCTGCCAATGAGGATCACTTGCGACTTCTTAGGATTTATTTTCTTAGGACATCATTTACTTGATCCAACCATACTTTCCTCTCATACACCTTCCACCCACACCTGCACTGTATATATGTTTTGTTAATTTTTCTTGATTCACTCATTCTAAAGGGTCTTTCAAATTGAGCGGTTTTTTTAATTCAAATTTTTTTAATTCTTGAATAAAACACACAATTTGCTTTGATTTCAAAAAACTTTTTATTGGTCATAATGTATGAAATTTAAACACAAAAAACAATATCCGCCAAATGTCCACCTCTTGCAGCTCCACAGATGTCCACTCTTTTGTCAAAATTTTCGATGACATTTTGGCATAATTACGGTTCTAACTCACCAATAACGCGAATAATTTCGTCCTTCAGCTCAGGAATTGATCGGGGGTCATTATTATAGACCTGGCTTTTCACGTAATCCCAGAGAAAATAGTCTAACAGTGTCAGATCACATGATCTTAGTGGGCAATTAACATCACCATTGCCGGAGATTATAATACATAAATTAATTCAACAATTTGAACGCATTATAGTATTGTATACGATTTTCATTTTTATAAATGTCATACATTAAACTTTTCAAATGTCACAAGACCCTGACAAGTTCGCGACGCCATCTGTGTTTTATCCAAGAATTTAAAAAAAATGCTCAATTTGAAAGACCCTTTACACGCCCAAACCATTTCAACATATCTTATTCATCTTACTTAACACATCATCTTACAAAAAGTTCAAATTCATTCCTAATCACTTAATTCCCTATTCTGTCAAACATTCTCTCCATATACTCTTCTCAATTTATATATCTCTACAGCGTTTCTTCATCTCCTCTTTACTTTTATATAATTACACAGGTCTGTTATAAAAAAAACAAAATTGAATTTTTTTTTCTTCCCTTATGTTTTTTGTGAGCTGAAATATAAAAATACCACAAAACATGGTAACACGTACCGTTTTTATCGCTAAAAAATCAAAATAATTTTCATATACAGGATATCCCAAAAAAATATATACACACTTTGAATGATTTTAAATATAGTATTAATAAAGGTATATTCTAAATAATAAAGAAGATATAGGAAGAATTATTTTAGATATCATCGCATACGCTCAAAATAATGTTCTGGTCCATGAATGACTGATAATGTAGAATCGCAAACATCACTTGTTTTGTTTTGGTATTTGGGCGCATTCTCTTTCAATGGCTGCTCTCAATTCTTTAACTGTTACCAATTTTGTGCCTTAAACTTTATCTTTGTTGAATCTCCATAAACTATCTTGCTGGAAATAAAATACTTCCTCATGAATGTGTGGTATGACAAACTCCTGCAGCAAGTTCAAGTAAACGGCACGGTATAAAAGCGTGTATATATTTTTTTGGACACTTTAATAAATGTACTTATCTTGGGAAGATAGTACGGTGGTTTCCCCTAGCCTGCTACCCTGCAGCAACCTTTTAAATCATTAACTGAATAAAGTGTACACCCTTGTGTCGATCTACACCTAAATTAGGGGGACCTGCATAGACAAGTCATACGACAAGTTCTCTGATTCTTTGGACATATTGCCCATAGCCAAGAAGAAGGTGCGCGAAGAGGAAGTGTTCCAATGTGTTGGACGAAACAAAACTACCCTTAACCGCTTCTCTCCGAACTGCGGAGTGCAAGGATAGATGGAGATGAACCGTCAAGGGCTACGGGCAATATGTCCTCAGTTATGATGCTCAGTCATGAGCTACACAACAGGATGATGATAGCAATAACATATAAAGTAAGGTTCTGATAGTCTACAGCACCCATAAACCAGTGGCAATAACAATAATCCAATAGTTTTTATAACAAATACAGTCAATTCCGGTTATAGTGAACTCGGTAATAGTGACCCTTTGGCTAAAGTGAACCAAAATCTACTACTTTTAGTTCACTATAACATAGGTTTTTTCCATACATTTTTGATATATGGGGTTGGGACAGAAAATTTTGATTCACTATAACCGACTTCACTATAACTGGAGTTGACTATATATCTATACTTCAGAAAGTCTAGGATGAACCGTGCGACGCTTAAAACGTCATATCACAAAGGGATGGGGTAAAATCGTTTTTTTTTTACAAATCGAATAGTTATTTATAAATCGAACAATTGTTTTTCTCTAAACTGACATTTTAATTATTAATTTTCATTATACTGACTTTCTAATGTATTGTATGATTTGTATGTATCTTTAAATAGGCCAAATATCTTTAAATAGTATTAATCCACTATGGATTAATACTACGAGGCGTATCCAGAAAGCAAGTGTACTGAGGCTCTCACGACCGGATGGATTTTATTTTCGACATGTTGGCTACACTTCCGTGTAGCCTGACCCTTCCCCTCCGCAACGAGACCGGTTCGAGGTCAGTACGTTGAGAAGTGTCGACGCGACAACACGTTTCGTGAAAAATGTCAATCCAATCTCCCGCCAAGTGCGAAATACGCGGCGTCATCCGTTATCTCGTTTGGAAGGGAAACCTCCGGTTGAGGTTTATAATGAGGTGAAAACTGCATATGGTGATAAAGCTATGAATCGTACAAGTGTGTACAAATGGTGTCGCGAGTTTAAAAACGGTCGTACTTCTGTGCATGATGATCAGAGGAGCGGAAGACCTTCAATTGTGACTGACGAAATTGTGGAAAAAATCGAAAATGCGCTCCGTGTCGATCGCAGATTGACTGTGGATGAACTTTCTGCGATGTTTCCGCAAATCTCCAGATCTCTACTACACGAAACCATCACAGAAACCCTCGGATATCGGAAACTGTCGGAAACGAGGTGGGTCCCAAAACAGCTGACAGACCAACACAAGTTGAATCGAGTGAAGGCCGGGCAAGAGTTTTTGAGGCGCTGCAAACTCCATGGAGATGAATTTCTCTGCTCCATCGTTACTGAAGATGAAACTTGAGTTGCACATTACACGCCTGAAACCAAAAGGCAGTCTCAACAGTGGCGTCACACCTCTTCACCCTCCGCCAAAAAGTTCAAAACCACAATTTCAGCCAAGAAAATCATGGCATCCGTGTTTTGGAACTGTCAAGACATAATTTTAATTGAATATTTGCCTCAAGGGGAGACCATCAACTCTGCAAGATACTGTGAGACCCTAAAAAAATTGCGGAGGGCGATTCAGAACAAGAGGAGAGGCATGCTGACAAAGGGAGTCTGCCTGCTGCACGACAATGCCAGACCACACACGGCCAACGCCACGAAGGAACTGCTCGCCTCGTTTAAATGGGTTGTCCTGAACCATTCCGCGCATTCCCCTGACCTAGCACCTTCAGATTACTATCTCTTTACCTCCCTGAAGCTGCACATGGGTGGAAAAAGGTTTTCAACCGACGAGGAGGTAAAGGAGGAGGTGGAGAAGTGGACGGAGGGGTTGGCGGGAAACTACTTCGAGGAAGGCATCAAAAAGTTGATACCCCGCTTCACCACCTGCATTGAGAGGAATGGCGACTATGTCGAAAAATAGCTTACATATGTACTACGGTAACCACGTAATTTGTTTGTTTAAATAAAAAAAATTGTAACCTACAAAAATTCAGTACAATTACTTTCTGGATATGCCTCGTAATTACGATTTATGCATAAAAAAATATTGAAAATCCAATTATCGAATACCCCATCCCTACCTAGCCAATGCAGACTAACGTAGTGACTTTTGACAAACGTCATCAAATATTATTTGATTTTAACAAACTGCCACATTTTTGCTAATTTGTGACAAGATGTATTAATTTGTCATTATTGTTAGTTTTATGTAATGTATTTACCTAAATAACTTGCTATTTATTAGAATCGAGGCTTATATTAAAGTTGATAAAATAATTAAAATTACTGAACATCGTTACAAGGTTGTATTGGGGCAAATTTGTGAGCTGTCATACGACTCATCCTAGATTTTCCGAACTAAAGTATTTACCATTAAACATATTTATTTGATCACATTTCCCTATTCATTTGATAACATAACATTCCCTTAGCTAAAAATGTCAATGCAAGCTGTTGGAAAATGATACGTGATAGAGAAAAACTGAACTCAATTTTGGATTCAATACTCCATAAAAAACCTGTGAATTGAGCACAAATTGAAAAAAAAGTTTTTATGAACCTTAATTTTGCAGACCCGTGTTATAATTCAAAGTATAATTTGGAAGTACAATAACCAATAACTTTTTCATTCTTTCTTGTTTTCAACTTAATCTACAAATAACATAATAATGTTGTACATATTTGAGGAAACTTATTACACTTTATAAGCTCATTTATTAAAATCAACATTGTTTCAATTTTACTCGGTTGATACTTTTGTTGCAAGAGTCACAACAAAATCACATATTTAAATACATCAACATACTTCATCTAGGAATGATTACTTAACCCTTTAAATCCCAAGGGGCCAATTATCGGCACCAACTGGTGTATGCGAAAAATCCCACGGGGCTGATCATCGACTTCAAAGTTCTCATACAAGTTTTTATGTTGAATGAAAAAAAAAAATTTTTTTTTATGAAATATGAAAATTACTTATTATTTTATTTTACACTCTACACTACATGGAGGTCTTCACAAAAAATTAGGTTTTAAAACTAAATATTAACTGAGATAAAATATAAACTACTGTTGTTTTTTGCCAAAAAATGCTTGGGATTTTTCGTACATTTTATGCAAAATATGCTGGGATTAAAAGGGTTAACACATTAAGTGCTGAAAACACCTGTTGGCAGTCATACAGACTATTGCTGGGTGCTTAAAACGCCTGTTGCCGATCTATTCCAAATTTCTATAGATGGATTAAAAAAACAAATTGACCCGCAATAGCCTAATGGCACTGATATGGTTTGAGAAGATATACGAAAATAAATTAGAACTGTTTATTTATTTTTTAAGAATTACAAATACAAGTATCCCTCGTTTTACAGGTTGTAAGAAAAATCACGAATATGTTAAGTAAATTGATTTTAATCTGGGTGAGATTGGATTTCGATTGGAGTAGGTGAACAGACAATGGTCCACAAGGTAACATTAGATTCAAGGATGAATATGACTTTGAGGTAATGGAAGAGTTCACCTACCTGGGTTCAACTATAATGAAGGAAAATGAAGAGCATGCTGAGATTAAGAGAAGAATCACAACAGGGAACAAAACATTCTTCTCTCTACTGCCGGTGTTCAAGTCCAGAAGTGTCCATAGAAAAACCAGTCACCCAATACAAAACAATTATTATAACAGTGGTGCCATATGGATGTGAAGCATGGCCACTGACAGCTAAATCTGCAGAGTTGTTGGATGCCTTCGAGAGAAGAGTACTACGTAGGATCCTGGGCCCCGCGAATAACGGCGAAACCTGGCGAATACGATACAACGACGAGCTATATAATATCTACAAAGCTTCCAGGCTATCTGTACATGTCAGACTGAGCAGATTGAGATGGGCCGGACGTGTGCAGAGAATGCCGTCATCACGAGCACCCAAAAGAATCCTGGAAGGACATCCGGGTGGGAGGAGAGTGGGCAGGCCAAGGCTGCGATGGGACGACGAAGTTGAGAGGGACGCAACCCGGCTGCTACAGGCGCATGATACAGGAGGGTCGAGGCGGAAAACAGCAGGAGTTGGAGGCGAAGATTGACAGAGGATGAAGCTCGATATGGGCTGTAAGACCATCGAAAGAGATTGGATTTTAACAAAAAAAAAAATATGTCTTGAATCTTAAAAAAACATTGTTCCACTCTGTGGTGTCATATTTATTAATTTTAAATAAAATAAATAAGATAATTATTTTTTTCTTTTTGTATTCACCACTGTTTTTATTTTGTGAAAAGAGTTCATTTTCACCTGACGAGGAAGACGGAGGTCCTTCAAACTGGTAGTGAACTCACAAAATAAAAACAGTTGTGAATACAAAAGAAAAACATAAGTGTTTTATTTATTTTATTAAAAATAATAAGTAAATTAAATGTGGTAAAAAAAAAAAATTGAATGCGTGCCGCGAATAAGGTGGTAACTAACATTTTTTCAAAATCCAGTTTTTCGTGAAATAACGTGCTACTATATGTGGTTACGCCCTTCGTCCCCTCTATACAAATATTCTCTATCTCTTTCGTTTCTACTGATAAGCCAACTTTGCCGTTGGATTTTTGCGCGCGCTCAGTGAAACAACGTGGTTTCAAGTATCAACATGTCTGGAGAGGCGACCGTTGTTCACTCTGCTAGTGTAGAAAATAAACTTAATTTTGGTAAAAAACGACAAGCAAGGGCTGCAGAATGGTCAGATAATAAACGGAAGAAACTTAGAAACAGCGGACAATCCTATATAAGGAGTAAAGGCAAAGAAGTAACGAGTAAAAGAAGACCAGGAGAGGTTAGTGGAATAACGTGGCAACTTACGTAAATGATTGATTTTTCATATAAAAATTGTAACAACACAACTTGTTTGTTTTATATAAGAGTTGTGGAATAACATTGTAACTGCATTCGCGGACTACGTTATTCCACATGTTCATAGTGTTTTTCATGTTTTTTTTTGTTGTTTTGAATATAGTTTGGTAATTTTTTATTTTTAAATAAAGTGTGTATATGAAAATATATCTTTTGATTTAAAAAAAAAACTATTAAAATATCGACATTGAATAAAAAAAGTGTTTTTCTTGAATACTGTAAAATACAAGTTTTGTTAGTTACTATTCAATTATTATTTATGTTTTCAATTCGAAGATACATAATTTGTTATTTTCAATCAGAAAACAAATCAACCGGGTCTGATAAACCTGCCTTATCATTCTCCTGCTGTCTTAAAGATTCCAGATCAGGTTTTAACGATTTTTTGAAAAGAAGACTCCTTTCAATTTGGTAAATTCAAATCTACTTTAAAAATATTATTTAAATAGCTTTTTAGCTAAATCGCGTATAACGGGGGATACCTGTATGGGTAAATGTTTGAGTATCGCTGTGATTTTAAATGAAATTATTCAGCGGTCAACGTGTTCAAGTATTTATATGGAAAGAAATCATTTCCAGCATATACCGTATTTTCAGGGAAAGAATTAATTCCCAGTCTATATAAAGAAATTATTCCTAGTCTATACTGGAGTATTTTCAGGGAAAGAAATTATTCCCAGTCTTTATAAAGAAATTATCTCCAATCTATATTTACCAAAAAAAAAAGGATCTATCCAACCAGACTCGAATTATAGTGCACTTTAACGTATCTATATATATATATATATATATAAGCTATTAGACTTAAATATTGGAATAACATAGTTATAATTAAGTTTAGTATATCGTCGCCAATATTGTAGGAACACGTAACTAGATTTTTTAGTACAAGTAACATTCTTTATTTTTGTCATCTCTTGTATCATTGACACATTTTTGCATTATACTTCGGAAAGTCTAGGATGAACCGTGCGACGTTTGTCACAAAGGGATGGGGTAAAATCGTTTTTTTTCACAAATCGAATAGTTTTTTTACAAATCGAACAATTGTTTTTCTCTGAACTGACGTTTTAATTCCTAATTTTCATTATACTGACTTTCTAATGTATTGTATGATTTGTATGTAACTTTAAATAGGCCAAGATCCACTATGAATTAATACTAATTACGAACATTTAATTAAAATCGATTTTTGAAAATCCAATTATCGAATACCCCATCCTTAGCCAATGCAGACTAACGTAGTGACTTTTGACAAACGTCACCAAATATTATTTGATTTTAACAAACTGCCACATTTTTGCTAATTTGTGACAAGATCTATTAATTTGTCATTATTGTTAGTTTTATGTAATGTATTTTCCTAATAACTTGCTATTTATTAGAATCGAGGCTTATATTAAAGTTGATAAAATAATTAAAATTACTGAACATCGTTACAAGGTTGTATTGGGGCAAATTTGTGAGCTGTCACAGGACTCATCCTAGAATTTCCAAACTATAACACATATATTTATTTATTTTCAACGCGAAACACATTTATTCGTAACTGCAATACCAAGTGACGTTTTTATTTTATTATATTTTTGCAGAAAAATCATTTTTTGTCTCCCCTGTAAAATTTGGGCAATCCTAGATACGTGTTACCGCAGTATCGATGATGATATACTGAAATTCAAACAAAAAAACCAAGATCCATTTTGTAATATAGCTATGATACAGTCTTATAATTCAAAATTACACCAAGTCATTCTCAGCGTACCGAAGATGTACAGCTGAGTCCCGCCTGTCCAAGGAGCCTGAAGACAATTTTGCATTTCAAATTCATACCATGTTAAAAATTAAGATAAATTAAGATATTGTGTTTTTAAACATTATTATAGTAAACTTAAAGCTATTATTTGATCAAGATTTTGTTAGTAAATATTTATATAGATATGCAATGCAATCATTTGGAACATTGTCACAACTTTACCTTCCCTTATTTTAAGACATTTTTGTGTAAAAAAAACTATTTAATTGACAGCTACGTTAAGAAAAACTCGCTACTAGCAGTGCACTTCGTACTGAGAACAGCTGTAAAGAATCATTGAATTTACTTAGCTGATTCAGTAGCATGCTACTTTAGATTAAAAAGTAGCTATAAAAACGCTAATTATTGATAACAGATATAAATACGACATGTCAAAATCATAAATTTGAAATTTTTTGTAAATTTATCGTATTAAATTTTTGCTGTGTACAGTAAAACCTGGCAGATTTATTGTCATGCGACAATTTCATTTTAAAATCTGAATTTTAACGGGAATTGATCCCGAGTTAGAAGACAGGAATCTTATCAACTGGGCAATGGAGGTTTTAAATGTAAATAAAAAGAAAAATATTTATTTTTAACATGAAAAATTTTTATAATTGTAGTATTTTAAATTTATAAAAAAATATAAATTAACGACACCACAGAGTTTTTTCCAGACACTTCTGGATAACATCAATTTGAAAATTTTTAAATCATGTTATATTGTCTTACACAATGAGACAGAAAGTCGTAACCATTTCCCATGAGTACAACGGAGAATCAACTAAATGTGTGCACGGCAACAGTGGGCACTTAAGACAATTCAGGGCACACCATAATCTTCGTGAGAGATTTACATTATGTATTGGTTATTGTAACGAATTCACGCTACGATAAATAAAAGTTAAAAATTGACATTTTCTTACAGCATTTATAATATTTTATTTGAGAAAAAATAATACGGCAGTGTTTAATTTTATGCATACAATACTTAATAAACATACATGCGCCAATACGCCATTTCTCTGTCGGGGTAGACAGAGAGAACAGAGCACAAGACTTTCCTATCACGACACACTTCCTTAGCCTTCTCCACATCCATATAACTCCTCCGATGACCTCCGTGGCCTAGTTGGTAAGATGCCTATCTTCCAGCCCGGTTGTTGCGGGTTCAATTCCCGCTGGAGCCCAGATTTTTAAAAAAGGATTCTAGTCTACTTTTTACTTAACATCTTTCTATTTGGTTGGAAGAGATTGCTACATGGCAATAAGCCTGCCAGGTTGTACTGTATACAACGAAAGTGTTATACAATACAACTCCTGCGATTTCTTTTACTTTCTACATTTCCTTATTTCAAAATATTATTCACTTGATCCAACCATATTTTACTTGGTCTTCCACTCACATTTGCACTATATATATTTGTTTTGTAAGTCTTTCTTCTTTCATTCGTTCCACATGCCCAAATGAAGGGCTCGGTAGTAAATAATGGTAAGCGATAAAATTACAAAAGACCAGTTTCAAAATTATAAATTAGATAGTTAAGGGTATAATTAAAAAATCTAATACTCAAAACACAATAGTCTTAAAATATCATACTTTTTAAAATTACATTCTTTTTTAATAAATTTTTCATAAATAAGTTTTAAGATTTTATAAAGACTTGTTTTCTTAATATCTCAAAATGTGCTACATGTCGCTTACCATTATTTACACCCGAGCTCTTCAAATCATCTCAACGCACTCTTCTCCATCTTACTCAACACATCAGCCTTAAGTTCACATTCATCCCTAATCACTTTATTCCGTATTCTGTCATACATTGTCACCTCTTATTCTTAATGCGTGCACTTCTATAGTATTTATTCAGCTCTTATCAGTCATTTTCTACGCAACATTTAACATGTTTTCTAATTGAATTATGAAATTAATATGTTTGTCTGAAAAATGACATTATTAACATCACATTACAAAATTTTAATATGTTTTGTTATGTAAAAGATTAATATCTATTATTTAATAAGAGATTAGTAAGTTTTATTTCTTGTTCAATTATTTCTTTATCAGCTATAATTTTTTAAACTATTACAAGCATCTCTTTAAAATACACAGTTTACACATTTTTGGAGTTTTTGTCATGTTGTGTTAACTTCAATAATGGCTGAAATTTTCCAAAACGTTGCAACCTTTATCCTTAGGGTGATGTCGTAAAACCCACGCAGCCATCTGCACTTACGACTGCAACTTGAACATGCTCGAGACAATTCACCTAAGACCCGGTGAGCGCATCGTGCACACCCCATACGGGAATTTTGAATTAATTTATTTATGTTGTCATCTGTATGTTTCTAAACTCGAAGTCATACAGGTTTAAGGTGAATTCCGTCATCTCTCGTGATGTTGTTTGGGTGTTAGTACATTTTGATCTATTGCTTCTTTGATAGGGCATGAATAAAAATAATATTCACTTCCATCAAAGAGGCAATTGAAATTAATAAACATCCAAATAAAATCAACAGAGATTATAGAATCCATCTTAAACCTGCATCTTTTTTTCCTACACCTTATTCCGTGGATTTGGGGCCCACTGGATGGACCTTTCTCCTCCATATCTCTATATCTTGACAATCACTAGGGAATAGTCAGAGTCTCATCATGTCCTCCTCCACTTTCTTATGTAGGCTCTTCTTGGATCTCCATTTGCATCTATTTGAGAGTTCCCAATTCGTGGCTGTCTTTAGTGAAGATCCTTCATCTCATCGTTGCATGTATCCATACCAGCGTAGTCATGCTTCCCTGACTTGTTATTTGTTAATTTCGGATCTTGTCCAATCTAGTGATGCCCAGTGACCACCGTAGCATGCGCATCTCCACAACATGAAGCAGTTGCTCATCTTTTTTCTTAAGAGACCAACACTTGGCTACATGTAGTGAAGCAGGCCTTGTAGATCTTGCTATAAAGTAAGCATTTTGTCGCACATAACCCCCGTAGTTTCCTTCAGTTGTTCCAGCCAATTTTTTTTTACGTCCTGGAACATCTCCACATCTGTTGTGATGGTTAAGTCAAAACATTTGAATGACTTTGTCCTTAGAAGGTTTTCGGATTGAATTGTGGTCATTCCAATGTCCGTATCTGGGGTGTGCCTAGCATGTGTTCAGTCTTGACTGCTTATTTTTAAACTATTTTCCTCCAACATTTTTCGAGTTCTCATTTGGATTATCCCAATATTCTTATCACATAGAAATTCTTGTGGGTTTTTCTCAGGTTTCTAGTGAGGCGTTCCATAACAATATAAAATAGGAATGGGCCAAAGGCTGAACCTTGGCGGAATATTAACAGTTACTGTGATCGGGTTACTGTTTCCGTATATCATCCGAATGATTTGCCTTAAACCTGCATGATTTTCGATTATAGAAAGATATAGAAAACAACATACGTTAATTAAAAATTGCCGTGTAGGGGGCATGCGCAAAATATTTGCTGGGTCCTGCACGGGTCATTGTGAGCGTATTTATGTTGCAGTCATGAAAGCAGGTGGCTAAACGTGCCAAACATGTCGCGATTGCAGATGGCTGAATGAGTGCTCCTTGCGTGCTTGTCAAATTTGATAATGTTTTTAAAGGATGAAGGCTGCAATGTCTTCAAAACAGTATGGCAAGAACTCCTAAACACTTTGTAAACTAGTGGAACAGCCGTGAAAATCTTGGAACATATTTGAAATACACAATTTCTTTGGAATATTTATACATATTATGTAAATATACAATTGTTAAATGAATTTCTTTGTCGAAATATGAAATATACATAGTATTTGAATAAATAATATATAGTTTCATTTTATATACATACTTGATAACAATGATAGAGATGTATGATGAATTTTGGCACTACATTTCAGTTTAAGAGCAGGATTTTGTACAATAAGATCGGAATAAGCGTATAATTGATCTACAGGTATAGAAATTATCACATAGAATAGAACATTATGCGGAAGAATTTATTTTCACATAATTAATTTCATTGAATAAATGTCTACCAGAGTTAAAGGTCTAAATACAAAATATAAATATAAGTAATTCAAATGTTTGGCTCTAAATATTTTCCTCACTAATTTTATTCAAAATGTAGTGAAAGTCACTGGCAATAATTTATAGTGTCTCTTAGCTTTGATAAAGTTTTAGGAGTGTCTCCAGATGGCTAAATTTACTGTAGTTTTCAAAATGGCTACTACACCAAATGTGCATTAAAATCAATAATCTGCTAAACTTAAATTCTTAAAATGAATTAGTTGCCTATCGGACAGTGACCTATTTTCATAATTTGCTTGCACAAGTTTCTTTTGCGGAACCAAAGCTTGATAGGGGTTTTAACCTAGATATTTCTGTAGGGGGGTTAATTTCTCACTGTCAGATCACTCCCAGACCTTTGTGGAACCAAAGCTTGATAGGGGTTTTAACCTAGATATTTCTGTAGGGGGGTTAATTTCTCACTGTCAGATCACTCCCAGACCTTTGTGGAACCAAAGCTTGATAGGGGTTTTAACCTAGATATTTCTGTAGGGGGTTTAATTTCTCACTGTCAGATCACTCCCAGACCTTTGTGGAACCAAAGCTTGATAGGGGTTTTAACCTAGATATTTCTGTAGGGGGGTTAATTTCTCACTGTCAGATCACTCCCAGACCTTTGTGGAACCAAAGCTTGATAGGGGTTTTAACCTAGATATTTCTGTAGGGGGGTTAATTTCTCACTGTCAGATCACTCCCAGACCTTTGTGGAACCAAAGCTTGATAGGGGTTTTAACCTAGATATTTCTGTAGGGGGGTTAATTTCTCACTGTCAGATCACTCCCAGACCTTTGTGGAACCAAAGCTTGATAGGGGTTTTAACCTAGATATTTCTGTAGGGGGGTTAATTTCTCACTGTCAGATCACTCCCAGACCTTTGTGGAACCAAAGCTTGATAGGGGTTTTAACCTAGATATTTCTGTAGGGGGGTTAATTTCTCACTGTCAGATCACTCCCAGACCTTTGTGGAACCAAAGCTTGATAGGGGTTTTAACCTAGATATTTCTGTAGGGGGGTTAATTTCTCACTGTCAGATCACTCCCAGACCTTTGTGGAACCAAAGCTTGATAGGGGTTTTAACCTAGATATTTCTGTAGGGGGGTTAATTTCTCACTGTCAGATCACTCCCAGACCTTTGATCAAGCGGAAATTGATAAATTGATTAAATATTTGTAGAGAGTGAAATGCTCAGTTTGCACATCAATAGAAGTAAAACCTGGGATCCTTGATCACTGATAAGGGTTCCTGCGTAGAGGAGATAAAACCCAGAATCCAAACGGCTAAGGCAGCGATGAATCGCTTGGAGGTGATCTGGAGGGATCGAGGAATCTTAAAAAAACCAGGACTGGACTGTCCAAACCACAGTTTTCTCCATTTTTTGTATGGTGCAAACCCCTGGATATTCAAGGTACGCAATCAATGAAGAACGAATTCCGTCGAGATGGGGTGTTGGAGGCAACTTTTGTGCATTATATAGCAAACCAGAAGAACCAAAAGATCAATTATTGAAAAGCTTACGGTTGAGGTACATCTTTCTGTACTGTGTGTGAGAAGAATCTTAGAATAATTTGGATGCATTGAGGGGGAGAAGGGAATTAGAGCTTTGAGAGGTGAATACTGGTGAAAAGTGTGAATGGAACAAGGAACAGATGCTGAACATCCATCCGATGGAGTGACCAGGTGAAAAAAGCAGGGCGGTGCTCATTTTACGAGGCACTACATAGGGCAAGAGGTCGCTTGTATTGGAGAGGGATGATTGATAACAACCACGGTGATTACGATTCTCAGAACTGAGAGTATGACCAAAAAGACGATTATAAAATGTTATAAAAGCAAGTTCATGACTAAAATTAGTTTTTTCTGCGATATAAATTTGTTAGACATGCAATTAAAGAAAATATAAGATGAATAATGATTCTGTTGAATTTTAAATTTAATCATAAAAATAACATACAATATTAATCAAAAATTGAAAATATACCTTAATAATTAAGAATTATAAATACAAATTAATAAAAACACATAAATACATAGTCAAAGGAATAAAATGATATGGCGTCAATTAATTGGCAACATTCACAATAAATTCATTAAAAATAAAATTCATACAAAAAAAAAATAGAATTTTATAATTTAGTCTTTTGGGTTTGTTGGCTGTCCGAATTCATTACTTAAATAAGACAAAATTTTATGGGATTAAAAATTACAAAATAAAATGATCAAATCTAGCACTTATGGGTAAAACACCATATGACTTATTAACATGCAACGATTGTGTGGCCAAGCACCCAGTAACCTACTCGGCTAAGAAACAAATATTCAATAAGTAATTATTCAAAAGTACGAGCGCCGGATCGAAAACTGATTAAAATCAATTGGACCTATATAATAACAAAATTACAATACAAAAGCTTGTATACCACATGCTCAGAAAGTTTTCGACCTGAACATGCACATATGAACAAATACCATGTCTATTGCATTGACTTGCGATATTACAGTTAAAATTTGGTATCTCTACCCTCAGTAGTCTGTAAAATATAAACAAAAGAAGACTTGTTGTTTCGTTATATTCTGAAATGTTAAAAATGTTATATCGTGTGGTTATGGTCGAGTAATCCGTACATATCAACAAGGCATTACTGGTATTTTTACACGTGTTAATGTTAAGTAATTATCATATATCGCAAAATTGCACATAGTTTTATCAAGGTCAGTGAATCAAATCATATCAAGGGCACTACAGTGGAACCTCGGTTATAGAACGTCTCATATCTCGAACATATAGTATCAATTTGGTTCTCGAACATACATTTTCAATGACAATGCCATGTTTCATTTCAGAAAAAAATTAAAAAGCAGGCAAAAACAAACCTCATTGGACAGGTTTTTAATGAGGTGGAAAAGAAAAGAACCCGGGAAGGATAGTCACCTGACATTTTTACACAAGGTGATTCCCTTTCCTAACAATACTTCTTGTATTACTTCTCGTGTGAAAAATTGATTAGCTTTTTGAACAGCCCTCTGAAATGGACTAAGTTTGAAAACCGAGGTTCCACTGTATTTACTTGGTGACATTGTAAATATCAAACACATTACTAACTTAAGTTTGGTTTTAAAACTTTTCGTTTGAAATCCTTTGAACTTAAACTAAAATAATGTAAAAATTAAGGCCTGAGCACCTATATATTTCATAAAAAATCAAAATAATCTCATATTGATAATAATTAAAACAAACCCATTTGTTAACCTTTTTACGGCGATGGCTCGAGTATCTTTCGTGTGTCCCACAGGCGGCGGTGTTTTACCTCAATAAATTTATATTGTATCTACATAAAAATATGACTCACCATTATCCCGAATCTGATTACTGTGGAACTGTGCGCCGATGCATTTTTTAGCTGACACTATACACACGTAATATTATCCAAATCAAAGCTATAAATAAAGTGCGACAATATAAGAAGCAATAATCGAAGAAAACAATAATCCATAAACAATGAAAAAGGCAATTAATTCAATACGCAATATGCGTACTTACAAAAAAAATATCGACGCAAAATACGTCATATTGATCGGGAGCAATCGTCATTAGAAACATGACCTTCAACACACCCGAAAGTGTGGCGCTAATATTTAAAATGCTTTAAATTTCGACGGCCTCGAATCGGTCTGTTTAAATCCTTCTTATGGATCAAGTACTTGAAGTTTTGATGATTTTAAAAGAGATGTCACTAGAGGACACGTTTTGTCTTATATTCAGGTTAAAATTTTTAAAGAAGATTTAATTTTGACTGAGATATCAACACGCAAAGTTAGTGGCCACTTAAATGGCCGCTCGCCAGGACGGCACGTATTATGTATGGGCCATTTAAGTGGTCCGTAGCCGTGAAAGAGTTAATAATGGCAACATCACAAATTGTTTCCTTTGAATATGTTCTCAAGAACGAAAATAAATTAATAAAAACCGCAATACAGATTTATCTGTCCTTGTTCTGTTACTCGTAAAAAATATTCAAAGAATAAAAAAGTTAAAATAGAGTACGGCATATTAAACTTTTATAAATATAGTAATCGCCTTCATTTACGCAAGTAATTGGTTCCAAGAAAACAGTATGTAAAGGTTACCATTGAATGGTATGTAAAATAGGTAAACTAGGACATTCTATTCTTACTCAGTTATTCAGTTATTTTCTTAAATAAGTTTATAAAAGTAGTTACCCTATCAGCCCAAATATAATATTAATGCAAAAGTAGTTACTGACAACTACCGCATTACTCCGAATATAATATTAATGCAAAAGTAGTTACTGACAACTACCGCATTACTCCGAATATAATATTAACTTTTAAACGCCCAGTGGTCCCGTATGGGACCGCGGATTTGCGTCATTCAATGCCCTAAGGTCCCGTACGGGACCAGTGATTATGGTGCATTTTGCAATTGGATTACACTGATTTATTTAATTTTATTTTATTTAAAAAAATGGGTTCATTTATTTTTTTACCTAGAGAATTAGAAAGCATGCAAGTTTTGGTGCTGGTGTTTGTTTGAAAAAAATACTTTTTTTAAAACAGCTACAGGTCGCGCGAATATTTCGCGGAAAATTGCTTGAGCAGTGGGCTACCTCTATTGCACACGGGCACTTAAAGGTTAATGCAAAAGTAGTTACTGACAACTACCGTATTACTCCGAATATAATTTTAATGTAAAAGTAATTACTGATAACTACTGTATTACTCAGAATATAATATTAATGCAAAAATAGTTACTGACAACTACCGTATTACTCCGAATATAATATTAATGCAAAAGTAGTTACTGATAACTACCATATTAGCCAATATAATATTAATGCAATGTTTTAAGACAACTTTCTTCTTTTTATAACAAGACTTACAATATTACACATACAAACATACTAATCACCCCATTTCCCTGTCAGGGTAGGCAGAGAAGACAGAGCGCAAGGTTTTCCTATCTCGACACACATCCTTCACCTCTTCTACATCTATACACATTCTCATACAACTACTACGACTTCTCTGACTTTCTACTTTTCATTCTTTCAGAATTCCTTCACTTGATCCAACCCTACTTTGCTTGATCTTCCTCTCACACGTTTTCCACTCACATATGCACTATATATCTGTTTTGTTAATCTTTCTACATTCATTAAGTTATTCCACATGCCCAAACCATCTCAGTGTGCTCTTCTTCATCCTACTAAATAAACACATCAACCTCAAGTTTACATTCATCCCTAAAATAGTTATTATAAACGTTAATATTTATTTTTTAAAATACTTTTACATTTTCATCCAAAACTCCTTAACCACTTGACAGTTTTGCCTGAGCGTGACTCGGGCATGAAGTTTCTTTTTATACTGACGAGCCCGAGCCTCGTTCGGGCAAATCTTGTTTCGACTTGTTGGGAGTGTTTCTCCCGAGCGTCGTTTGGGCAGATCTTGTTTCAACTTGTTTTATCCGAACGGAATGTATTTTCGTATAGAATTTATTAATTCACAGTTCGTCATTATGTTACGTCGCGTGTTAAAAATCCGACTGTTAAGTGGTTAATGAAAAAAGTCGCGTTTAATTCGATCCTTCATTATATTAGAGTCAATACTATAACAAAACAAACATCTCTTTAACCGGTTCGCTGCCACGAGTGTGTTGACGCGCTCTCCGATTCAGTGCTCGCCAGGCCGGCCATACAAAATGAACGCGTAAACGCGCTCTCCTTTGAGCTTGTCGCAAGCCAATATCAAATACAATTGTACTAATTTATAAATTGTAACACATAGTGACATCTATTGGGATGGTCAAGAAATACTTAAATATTATTGTACAATTTACCGATATTAACAAAGTTACAGTCATCTTTCTAAAAGCTTTCACTGACAGTCAATACGTGTCTCTGATACAGGGTTAACGACATACATTTTTTTGCGACGTAATTGCGATAATTTATAATGACTTCGTTTGTAGTTTTGTTCAGTGGTTGATTTTTTACTTTTGTGCGTTATTTTTGTTAATTTTTCAAAGTATTTATTTACAAAGTGTGTTTTCATGTATTCTTTGGTTATTGGCGGTAGTTTTGCGGCATAATACGACTTTTATATAGACTTTTTACGGTTTTATTTTATAGTTTATTTACCTTTTGCGCTTTATTATACATCATGCAGATGATTTGTTGATTTTAGTTTAAAATTTATATTAAATTCTACTATATTTATAAGTAAACGTGTTTTCTGTGTCAAGTTGTGACAACCCTGACATTTTGTGAATATTTAAACTGTGTTTTTCTGAGTGAACGGCAGCTCAAACGCCCCACGGTGTATATATTTAGTAAGTTTTCATAATATCCTTTATATCTGTATACAAAAAATATAAAAATTTTAGGTTTTATTTTTGTTGAAAAAATCCCAGCCTGCTGGGTGCGGCCATACTAATAACTTCCGGCACTTAAAGGGTTAAGAAAGAAAAAATCATTGGAATAAATAACAATAACAATTTGCCGTATCTATTCAAAAAGTCACTTTCGCTGAACGACTCTTCCATTTTTTTACTGTTATCGCTCTTGCATTTATAGTGAAACAAGAAACAAAATATGATGTTGCCAGTTGTAATAAATAAAAATATTAATTGATAAGCAAATAATAACTTAATAATAAACATATCAATGTTTTTATTTGGGAAAGCTTGTTTTTGCAAAGATCTTGAAGATTATTTGCTAATCTTATAGAGCACATAATGAATTTTGACAGCCATCACATATAAGAGATAGAAATAACCCTAGTTGAAGTGTACCAGATCTTCAAGTCTGCCTCTCTACCATGAAGGTATATGGAAACTCTTGATCTAATTGCAGCAGGCTCCTCCTTTTTATAACCGGAAACTGGGTCTGAAAAAAATAAACACTTTCAACAATATGACACAAGTAAATTGTTTCCTTTAATTATTTTAATTACGAAGACTCGGTCACAAGATAGATAATGTGTTATTGACATTTGGATAATTTAACTAACAATTCTACCATTGTCTTGATTTTGTAATTGACATTTGGATAATTTAACCAGCCATTCAACAGTTGTCTTATTGATTGTGTTATTGATACTTAGATAATTTAACCAGCTATTCTACAGTTGTCTTACTGATTGTATTATTGACACTTAATTTAACCATTGTCTTATTCTACAGTTGTCTTATTGAGTGTATTATTGAAACTTAATTTAACTACAGTTGTCTTATTGACACTTAGATAATTTAACCAGACACTCCACAGTTGTCTTATTGATTGTGTTATTGACAATTGGATAATTTAACCAGCTATTCTACAGTTGTCTTAATTGATTGTGTTATTGGCACTTGGATAATTTAACCAGCCATTCTACAGTTGCCTTAATTGATTGTGTTATTGGCACTTGGATAAATTAACCAGCCATTCTACAGTTGTCTTATTGATTGTGTTATTGACAATTGGATAATTTAACCAGCTATTCTACAGTTGTCTTAATTGATTGTGTTATTGGCACTTGGATAATTTAACCAGCCATTCTACAGTTGCCTTAATTGATTGTGTTATTGGCACTTGGATAAATTAACCAGCCATTCTACAGTTGTCTTATTGATTGTGTTATTGACAATTGGATAATTTAACCAGACACTATACAGTTGTTTTATTGATTTCCAGCATTAATTTCAATTCATAAATCTGGTTGGATTCTTATTGTTTGTGTTGTCATGTCTGGCTCCCCTGAAGTCGACAATCACTGTGTTGACTCTTGTAAGACACCTGTCTTCCAACTGTTGGTACGCGATTTAATTTTAAACGGGCTCTTGCCTAGTTGTCACTCATGCCTTCTTTAACATCCTTCCGGTTCGTTAGAAATCCACCAGGTTTTACCGTATACAACGAAAGTGTAATAAAACACAATACATGGAACAACTCCTTAACTATCTGGATTTATGTCCATTTATGAATGTTGAATATTGTGTTTTTTACTGATAACCCACCGTCAGCTCTCGATTTTACTGATAACCCACCGTCAGCTCTCGATTTTACTGATAACCCACCGACAGCTCTCGATTTTACTGATAACCCACCGTCAGCTCTCGATTTTACTGATAACCCACCGTCAGCTCTCGATTTTACTGATAACCCACCGTCAGCTCTCGATTTTGTTGTTAAATACTCTACAACTTCAATTGAAGAGATTGTATTTTTCTCCTCTCAATACGTGACTCAGATAGAATTTTTTTGATATTTTATGGTATTTGACAGGTACAATTATATTACGGTTCTGTTTAGTACTTCAGGGTTTGAGATACGTAGATACCATGAAAGTCTGGTCATTCCCCAATGAATCCACTTCTCAAATGTTCTTAACTTATTTAGCATTCGGGATTTCCATATGTCAACACTGTTCAGCAGAATCGAACATACATAGATGTTTTTAATAACAATTTATAGCATGAAAATAACGTCCTTATTGCCAGGTTCATGCATTTCTTCCATTACAGAGAGTTTATTTCTTTCTGTCGAATGGCAACGAGCCCTCTTGGTGGATAAACAGAGTTTAAACAGACATTAAACAGAGTTTCTAAATTCAAAGATTTGGGCGTAACCTTTGATGTCGGATTTACGTTTGTTAACCATGTCTCGTGTTTGATATCGGACTGTTACAAACTACTCGGTTTTATAATGAGAATATCAAGAGAATTTAACAGTACCGATATCCTTCGAAACTTATATAATTATCTAATTAGAACCAAATTATAATATGCATCTACAGTTTGGGCTCCTCATCAGCTAAAATATAAAAACAATATAGAACAAATACAAAAAAAAAATCCTAAGATATCTATGTAACAGAACAAAGGGTGATTATCAAAAATATGCTCACCATGTCGAACTTCTCACGGTGTGTAACTATAGAAACCTCGAAACAATAAGGCAAGAATCCATTGCGATATTCCTACTTAAAGTTTTCCAAGGTTGCTTTAACTGTCCCGCGATTCTAGAAGCACTAAGTTTATATGTACCTAATAAATATAGCCGTGCAAGGAATCACCCTCTGTTCTACATACCAACTTACAGGATGAATATCATGGCTAAACACTCAGTCACGCGTGGTATAGAGATATTGAACCAACTGAATGACACTGTAGATATATTCTCGGTAACGTCTAGCAGTATGAGAAGAATCATGGCTAATATTCATCCTAACGAATAAGCTAACTAGAAGCAGACCCTCTTTGTGTAACAGGAGAAATCCGAACAAAGTGGATAAAAAAAAATAAAAAAAATAAAACAACTTCTTCACTACAACTTATAAAATTCTTGCCAATCGCACCAGATAACTTTTTCCTGCCTTAACAATAACATGTTGTCCTGTCCTATTGATATGTACCATGCCCCTTGACCATACATAGAACTAAACCGTGAGTTGCCATAATCAAGATATGGAAAGAATGAAAAATCCAATTACCATATACTGTGATGAAAATCCTCCCAATTTGGCGTTGAGCACAAACGGCACTCCCTCGACTCCGCTCCACCCGCTCAGGGTATGGGAGCTGCAGGAAGACTTGGGCGGAGAGGACCGCTGTGGCACTGGAGGCGCGGGCGCAGTGCGTGGAGGAGGTGGTGCAGGCCGAACTGGTTGATAAGAAATGCTCAGGGCCTCGTAGTCATGATTCGATGGAGATTCTGTCAGCTTTGGATATTGCTGTAAAGAAGGAAAGTAAAGCATTAATTAGAGGAATATGGTAATGACTATGTTATCTCAACCTGAGAATCACTTGCTTTTTCTTCTCTCAATATTCAGGTTTCTCATTCATAATACAGTCTCAGGGGTAGCCCAAGGATCTTGCTCTTAAAGCTGTTAAAGCAGACGGTTATCTACTGGGAGATATATTATGCGAATTAATTAAGAAATGGCAAAATGTACCTTATAAAAATAACAAAAATAAAAAAAAAACAAGCAGTGAGTTCTTTATACAAATGATAGAATATATTAAAAACAAGCAGTGAGTGATTTATACAAATGATAGAATATATTAAAAACAAGCAGTGAGTGCTTTATACAAATTATAGAATATGTTTAAAAAAAAACTATCTAATACAATAACATTCGTATAAAAAAAAATTGTGTATAAAAAATTAAACAATAACATACATAAATATGCAAGTTCATATCTTACTATTAATAAAAATGCAAAAATTTAAGTACATTTAAAATCATTAATGAAGTCTACATTTATATACCATGGCAACTTTGTGAAATTAGTGAGGAATGTGTGTTGGCTGCCTGAAAACTAAAGACCTGATCCTGTAGGTTAGAAGCTAAACAAACGGTAAACTAACCCTCTCAGTAAAACATTTATTATTTAAAATAATCGAACATATCCTCGGACTTGATACTCTTCATAATTGTGGACAGTAGAAATGCAGCAGGCACCGGACATATGCAATGAGTAGTAACATAAAAAGAGAAGCAGAAACTGTTGCGATAATCCAGCAATGGAATGAGGCTGCATAGGATGAGGAAGTTTGAAGGGCTGAGAGAAAACATGTAAAAAATTTATTACACAACATTTCGTGATCTTTCTCTCAATTTTAATTATCGTGATCACCATAGTTATTAACCATTTTTCTCACCATCACAAGCGATCTCTTGTTCTCAGTAGCACCTAATGAGAGACCTGCTGCCTTTTCACTTATACTAGAGAAAATGTGGCATGGTCTCTGTGACAGTTCACAAATTTGCCCCAATACAACCTTGTAACGACGTTCAGTAATTTTAATTATTTTATCAACTTTAATATAAGCCTCGATTCTAATAAATATCAAGTTATTTAGGTAAATACATTACATAAAACTAACAATAATGACAAATTAATACATCTTGTTACAAATTAGCAAAAATGTGGCAGTTTGTTAAAATCAAATAATATTTAGCGACGTTTGTCAAAAGTCACTATGTCACTCTGCATTGGCTAGGGATGGGATATATGACAATTGAATGTTCGATTTTTTTATATCTAAAATTAAATGTTCGTAATTAGTATTAATTCATAGTGGATCTTGGCCTATTTAAAGATAGATACAAATCATATAATACATTAGAAAGTCATTATAATGAAAATTAGGAATTAAAATGTTAGTTTAGAGAAAAACAATTTTTCGATTTGTAAAAAAAAAAAAAAAACGATTTTACCCCATCCCTTTGAGACATGACGTTTCAAACGTCATAGGGATCATCCTACATTTTCTCTGGTATAGTCAGTCCTTCCACATGGGTATTATCATCTGCTCCTTTATCTATTCAGTCAGAATCCCCTGCTCAATGTCCTAGTTCTTATCTAAACAATATGTCCCAAGAATCGTAAAATTCTTCTCACACACAGCACAGAGAGACGTGTCTCAGTCCCGAGCTCTTCTATACAGTCAATCATTTGATTCTTCTGGATGTCCATAGTATGTGCAAAAGCCACTTTCAACACAACATCTCAAAGGCGCAATACACAATAGTTTATTAAATTTCTATGCTAAGTAGATATTGAGATAATTTACCTTCTTGCTAGATGAAGGACTCTTCTTATTGTCCTGAAGGTTGAGCCTATTCAGTTCAGCCACCAGGGCTGCAGTCTTTGGAGGTCTCTCCGGGGGAGGTCGTGCCATTCTGTTGAAAGATAAATAAATATAACCATAAAATAAACCAAAATTCACAGTACCATAATGTTGAAGAGCTTTCATAACACTTCGACATGATCACCCTCACTTATTTATCGTGTTGTCCATCAGACTGTACAGCCAGAGTTGAATATCCATCCTTACTTTGACCACATTCTGTTCAGTCTCCTCGAACACTTCACTTAAATTTTCTTTGCATTATTTCGGAGACTTCTCTCTAGGTTTGTCACTAGAGTTATTAAATAACCCGGTAAAAGTATTGCACTTTGTTCAATGGTAGCTTTAATGTTTTCAAAGCAGTTTTAATAGCACTGCCTTAATAAAAATAAAAAGAGAATTTATATTATGCCCATTAGAGAGCAGCGTGTCGAGATAAGTATGGCGCTCTGTCCCTTCTGCCTACCCTAACAGGGAAATGGCGCGATGGTAAGTATGTGAAATTTATTTTTACAATTTATGTATCTAAACTTTTTATACAAACTTAGGATACATTCTGTACCGTGTTTGGTGTAAATCAATCTAAAATTGTTTTGACCTTTAGTATTCGAGAATTATTCAATTGATTTTTAGTTTTTAACAATGGTTTTTTAACCTTTCCCTTCCTGTGCTAAAAAAATCCGGGCATTCCGGCGCTGTGTATTCAATACACGTCAATATACATGTAAAAATGAGCGATTTAAAATCGAAAAAATAAGAATATTCATAGCCAATCGCTTGAATTAATTAAATTTGAAGTCATAAGTAATTGAAATTTAATTGCTGAAAACCTTAAAAAAACATCGGCCTACGTTCACAAAACGGGCGAAGTGACCACCTCAAATGGATGCCTGCTGGCTACTGAGCGAGCGAACTGAGATTCTGTTTCTTGCGTTCCCATATACCGAAGTAGAGTGAGAGCGAGACGTGAATAGCGTCGCTTCCTCATCCATAGCGTTTTTTTTTAATGAATATACCTACGTCACACGTTTGATTGTATTGGTGAATTTATTCCCGATTTTCACAAAATATCTCGGATGTGGCCGATAAGTGCTAATTATAATATTAATATTATTTTTTTCATTCAGTGCGTAAATGTATTACGGAGGTATACCTAAAATCTGAACCCAGTATTTATTATATTTATAGAGGTATTAAAGTTTTTAGAAGCAATGTGTACTAAGTACACATCACAGGGAAGGAAGGGTTAATTAACAAACTCAATGAAACTAGAATATTTAACAAATAAATTACTTTGTTATTCCACTAATTATATTAATCAACGCAACACATGTTTCTACCTTCTATCCCTAGGCTCTCTTCAGGCGCAATGATTCTGGTTGGTTATCAGAGTAGTGCTTATATATCAAACTGGTGTATAAATATTATTTTTTTAAACTGCTCTATACAAGTAATTTATGTATTATTATTATTATTATCAGTATCTATAGATCAGTACTAAGTGACTTTGAATAAATAATAAAAAAGCTTAAAAATCAGTGCCTTACAATCCAAAGGGTTTAAATAACGAATACAGTTTATTCAGGGCAGTTCAATAGCTCAAAGGGTGAAGAAACACTTCAATACGTCAATAGCTCAAAGGGTGAAGAAACACTTCAATATATATATTATGATAGATTCTTAAATAAACAAACCACTTAGTGAGCTTCATACCCACTTCAAAGATTTTGTTATATAAATATTTGGAGACTTCAAAATGGATACACATCATCCAGAGCCGGGATAAGGGTAGAGAAAGTAAGATCATGTCATTTCATACCAGAAGACACTGAACTGATTGAACATGAGAAATAGATTTTACATACTATCTCTATTGTGTAATATCCTTAACTATCACGCTACCTCCTCTTATCTCGCCGAAAATTTTCAGCATCTTTCCAATCATGGATGTACGCTATTGCTCAAGCAGAGATTGTTTATTGGCGTTCCCAGTTCCCCGGTCCTTTTTTTTTTACGTCGTCCTTTACTGCCCATGCAGAGAGACTGGAACCAGTTACAAACCAATGTAAGACTCGCCTCTCCTTTTGGATGCTTTAAGAAGCGACTGAAAAAACTCTTAATTTCTAGTCAATAATATTATATAATGCGTTTCATTCCTAATTTTTCTTTCACCTCCACCGTCCCTTCCATTTCCTTTGATTGATTAATATCTCACTTTTATTTTTACTATTATTATTTTTTACTATGTACATTATTGCTCATAAAAATTAATAATCATTTAAATATTTTTAGCGACCATGTAACTTGCTTTATTTACTTTTGTCTGGTCGGTTGGAGGAGATTACCGCCTGGTGATGAGCCGGCCAGATTGTTTTCGCAATGAAGTAAAATAAGGGTGAGACAATCGGGGCATCGGCCCCAGGCACAATATCAAAAGGGCGACAAAATCGACTGGCAAAAATAGGAATTAGGCTATTTCCCTGTTAGGGAGGATGGCAGAGAACAGAGCGCCTGATTTTTCTATCTCGACATACATCCTTCACCTTCTCTACCTCCACATACAACTTCTACAATTTCTCCGACTTTCTACGTTTTCTAGTTTCAGAATATCATTCATTTGATCCAACCATAGTTTCATCGGTCTTCCATTCCCACCCCTTCCACTCACATTTGCACTGTAGATCTGTTTTGTTAGTTTTTCTTCATTCATTCTTCCACGTGCCTAAACCATCAGAGTGGTCTCAAAAAAATATCTTGAGTTCGTGAGTATAGGAAAAAAGAAAAAATAAAATAATTTGTGTGTAAATATAGGATTGTGCTTAGACCTAAGCGTTTCTTTCATAATAAATAATATCAGTCTTCCTGAAAAGATTACATGTGTAATGGTAAATTAGTGGAATACTACAGGGTGTGTTTTATGTTCCATGCCGATTTTGTTTGGCCTCCATTTTGATTTGGCTGTCATTTGTCAGTTCATATTTGACAGTCGTGGAGAGTGGTCGATAACAATTTATTATGGAGCATCTAGCTCCGCAACAACGTGTTGAAGTTATTAAAAAAAAAAATTTAAATAATTGTTCAATTGTGAATACGCGAGAAGAATTGTGTGTTTTTTTTTTGTTTAAATCATGTGCCAAGCAAGTCAACCATTCAGCGTATAATCAATAATTTTGAAAATTTGCATATACTGGAAGATCAAACAAAGTCTGGGCGACAACGTAGCCAACGCACGCCAGAAAAGATTGACGCAGTGAGGCAGAGTGTTGGTGAACATCCGTGCACCTCTCATCAACGCCGTGTACAAGAATTGGGAATATCTCCATCATGTTTATTAAAAATTATCAAAAAAGATTTACATTTTCATCCGCATAAAATTCATATAATAAAAGGTCAATTTATATAGCGCCGTTTAGAAAGCAGACTCTCAAGGACACTCGAACTCGGAACTAACAAGATGAGCTGGTTGGTTGGAAGAAATTTCTGTATAGCAAAAAGCCCACAAAATGTTCCATGTTTAACAATGTACGAATGTAAATGAATAAACAAAATTCCTTAGAAATGGAAGTGATCCAATTGTCTGAAAACACTGAAAGCAATTTTTAGTGCCAGTAAGAGTCTGATCTGATGTTAATATGACCTCTGTGGCCTAGCTGGTAAGAAGCTTGTCTTCCAGCTTGAAGGTTGCGGGTTCGATTCCCGTTGGAACCCAATATTTTAAAAGGAATTTCAGTCCGGTTTTCACTTAAGGCCTCTTTAACATCTTTCTTATTGGTTGGAAGATATTGCTACATGGTAATAACCACATACCAAGTTGTACTGTATACTCTCCTGTATTTAGACAAATAACTGGACTACTTTTCGAGCCTATCTTGAATATTAAATGCTCACTGATGGATATATTTGAGTGTCAAGTCATCCGTATTAGTGATACTTTGCCTTAGATATAGGTCTAAAAAGCACGGTGTGCTAATGAAAGACAAAGAAACCTTTTATCGGGGAAATGATGTCCGTTGGTGACATTCTCATAGTTGGTGTCTCCGTTGGTGTCCTCGCTCCGGAGTGGCGAGGAAAGGATGTTGTTGGAGGGGCCCAACAGGTGGACTGGAGAGTTGTTACTGGAGCTACCACCCACCTTGAAGCACACCATCACTCCGTTGATCTCTCTGAAACAAGACATATTAATCATCATCACTATTAAGAAAAGCACTGGTCAGTTCTTAACAGACAATTGTCTGCTTTAAGATACTATATATCCAACAGGTCAATTTTTGTATTACTAGTAATCTAAAATTATTCAGATATAGTGATTGCAGGTATGATTGAAAACCAGATTTTTTTAAAAAAGGTTTATTCTAGTTTTCACTTAGAGCAGCTTTGACATTTTTCTGGGTGGTTGAAAGAGATTACCACGTGGCAATAGGCCCACCAAGGTGTACTGTATACAACAAAAGTGTAAAACAATACACCACTGAAGCAGGCAAGGAACCTCATAGTTCGATATCCCACATGTTGGCAATACTACAACAAGTGAAGATGCAACAGTACTCATACACGTCTAGCGCCGCACCCAAGTATTGTTACCAGAGAAACTTTTTAACTGGACTGGGAGTCTTGTTTTAATTTTATTTTTGGGGTACATTGGGCCTCGAACAAGAAACCTTCAGTGGAAGCTAGTATCTTACCAACTAGACCACAGAGGATGTCGCACTTAGTGCAATAATTTTCCTTTAAACAAGCTGCACATCCAGTATACTGAATGATTTCAAAAGGTCGACTATAATACAGGTAAAGAATCACTCACCCAGCATACTGGAAGCTTTCAAAAGGTTGACTGTAATACAGGTTACTTACTGATCACTCATTCAGCATACTGGAAGCTTTCAAAAGGTTGACTGTAATACAGGTTACTTACTGATCACTCATTCAGCATATTGGAAGCTTTGAAAAGGTTGACTGTAATACAGGTTACTTACTGATCATTCATTTAGCATATTGGAAGCTTTGAAAAGGTTGACTGTAATACAGGTTACTTACTGATCACTCATCCGGCATACTGGAAGCTTTCAAAAGGTTGACTGTAATACAGGTTACTTACTGATCATTCATTCAGCATATTGGAAGCTTTTAAAAGATTGACTGTAATACAGGTTACTTACTGATCACTCACCCAGCATATTGGAAGCTTTGAAAAGGTTGACTGTAATACAGGTTACTTACTGATCATTCATTTAGCATATTGGAAGCTTTGAAAAGGTTGACTGTAATACAGGTTACTTACTGATCACTCAACCAGCATACTGGAAGCTTTCAAAAGGTTGACTGTAATACAGGTTACTTACTGATCATTCATTTAGCATATTGGAAGCTTTGAAAAGGTTGACTGTAATACAGGTTACTTACTGATCACTCAACCAGCATACTGGAAGCTTTCAAAAGGTTGACTGTAATACAGGTTACTTACTGATCATTCATTCAGCATACTGGAAGCTTTTAAAAGATTGACTGTAATACAGCTAAAAGATCACTCATCCAACACACTGCAAGCTTTCAAAAGGTTGACTGTAATACAGGAAAACGACCACTCACACAAAATACTGGAAACTTTCACGAGGTTGACTGTAATACAGGTAAAGAATCACTCACCCAGCATACTGGAAGCCGTCAGGGGCCTTCTTGAGTCGGGAGCAGAGGATGATGTCAGTGAGTGGGCCGGTGGCGGGGCGCGGCGCCAGCAGATAGCAGAGCTGCCGCCTCCTCCAGCCGCGCGCCTTGCTGTCTGCCGTCAGGGGCAGGGAGCTGAACCCTGCCGGAGGAGGGTCTGATGACGAGATGATGCGGAGCGCCGATACTGTGCGACCGGTCACGCCTGGAGACAAAGAAAATATAATTGAATATGATACATGGAAGTTCGATGTACTTAGTTACGAAGATTCCAGTCTTCGCGGCATACGAGTATTTGGCAAGGTGGCTGTCTTCTAGCATGGGAGTTGCGGGTTTGATTCCTGTTGGTAACGAGTATTTTAAAAAGATGCAGACAGGCGTCCCAGGTTCGAGTATTCGTGGATTCATTTCTGGACTGGTTTTATTCTTAGCTCATTATGGTTTTCACTTAAGGCCTCTTTAAGATATTTCTAGTTGTTCGGAAGATATTGCCACATGGCAATAAGCCCGCCAGGTTGTACTGTATACAACGAAAGTGTAATACAATTTCATACATATCCTGCTTATTATACATTCTTATAGTGCTATTAACCATACACAAATAGCGCTATATAAAACTCTGTCTAACAAAAGGCTGCAGCAGATTAAACCTGCCCGTCTTGGCAGTTTAAACATCTTGCCTATGTAACTTAAGGCGTGCTCTGCCAAGACTGTGTTCTAGCTGAAGTACAACAGCTTGTACACAATAAACTAATGGACGCGCAAGGGTCTTAAACCCACAAAATGGCCGACAATCAAACTCGATAACAAGGAATAAAGTATACTATAACAAGGAATAAAGGAACGCAAATAATAATTAAGAAACGGCGCGCTAAAACTTCAGTAGACAATATACTACTTGGCCGATCACTTATTCGTTGCACTATCAATATATACGATGCCGAAGTATTTGATGTTAACGTCTAGTTGAGGTGGATCGGGCAAATAGACCGGGCTATCTTAATCAGTCTTTTGGAGTTGTAGGTCCAACAGTATGGAATAGACTCTCTTACGACATGGATCCATTAAAAAAACTTGTGAAGAAATTCACACTATTAGAGAAATGTATATTGATACCTCAGCCACCCTTGAAGTGATCTTTGATCACTATACGGTGTCAATTTGACTTCCAACCGAAGGTTTCAGGTTCGATTCCCGATGGAACCCGAAAAAAAAACAACTGATTTCAATTTGGTAAAAAAAGTTCGTAGTTAGCACGCACTAGACGTGTGCGAGTGTCGTTGCCTCTTCACGTGTGGTAGTATTTCTAAACGTGCAATTACGAACAACGCGTCTCGTGCCTGGTCCAGTGGTTTTAAACCCTAAAGGCTTAATAAAGGGGGCGAAGATAATGTTGTATCACGGCCACGCTCTTCAATATGTCTGGATCACAAATTCGGATAAATTGAAGGGAATACGAATATACGAATTAACTGAACGGTGTTAGAAAATTAAATAAATTTAAATATGTGGGATGAATAAATTATGAAATCGTAGGTGTATGGATATATAAGAGGCGAAAAATTTGTGTGGCAATACACGCAAATCTGGCGCTCTGTCCTATCTGCCTACCCCAGCAGAGAAAAGGTATGTACGAGTATGTGTTAAAGAATTAAAAACACATCGTATACATGAAAATGAATGGGTAGGCTATTAACGAAAGGTCACAAAAGAAAGCGACCTTTTTAAGTTTCGGTTCGACCTCCCTCTGAAGTCATTAACGGAGACCCGGTGGGCAGGACACGTCGCTAAAAATATAACCACAATACAAAAATGGATAAAACCTACGGACGCCGCCGGTCTATTGGGTCAAATTCAGAGGCGAACAGTGGCGAAACGAAAAATATTAAATATTTTATTGAAGTTTATTTAGTGAAACACTGTTTATTCCACTTAATATAATGATATATCGAATTCGTAATTCAAACACTATTTATTCCACTTGATATAACGGTATACCGAATTCGTAATTCAAACACTGTTTATTCCACTTAATATAACGGTATATCGGATTCGTAATTCAAAAACTGTTTATTCCATTTAATATAACGGTATAAGTACTCGTATATCGAATTCGTAATTCAATAATACAACAAATAAAAACATGAGATAGACGTTCAGGTATAATTGTCCTTTTTTTAATCCACTTTGCACGGATTTCTCCTGTTACACAAAGAGGGTCTGTTTCTAGTTAGCTTATTCGTTAAGAAGAATATCATCAAGGATTCTTCTCATACTGCTAGGCGGTACCGAGAATATATCAACAGTGTCATTCAGTTGGTTCAATATCTCTATACCACGCGTGACTGAGTGTTTAGCCATGATATTCGTCCTGTAAGTTGGTACGTAGAACAGAGGGTCATTCCTTGCACGGCTATATTTATTGGGTACATATAAACTTAGTGCTTCTAGAATCGCGGGACAGTTAAATCAACATTAAAAAACTTTTTTGCCTCCTTGTTTCGAGGTTTCTATAGTTACAAACCGTGAGAAGTTCGACATGATGAGCATATTTTGGGTAATCGCTCTTTGTTCTTTACCATAGATAACTGAGGATTTTTTTTGTATTTGTTATATTATATTATTATTATGTTTGAGCTGATGAGCAGCCCAAACTGTACATGCATATTCTAATTTAGTTTTTATTACATAGTTACATAAGTTTCGAAGGATAACGGTACTGTCAAATTCTCTTGATATTCTCATTATAAAACCGAGTAGTTTGTAACAGTTACGATATCAAACGCGAGAAATGGTTAACAAATATGAGTCCGACATCAAAGGTTTGAATTCAGAAACTCTGTTTAAAGCTACTCCCTGTATTGTATACTGACAGTGGGTTGGTGAAAATGATATAGGAAACACACACATTTATTTATATTGAACAGGAGATGATTTTGCTCAGTCCAGGAAACTAGAGAGTCTAGGTCCTGTTATAATTGTGCACAGTCGTGAAGTGAATTTATATTTCTGAACATTTTCAAGTCATCAGCGAACAATAAACACGTCGAGTGACTTATAGAATTTTGTATATCGTCTATTAATATGAGGAATAGCAGGGGACCTAAATTAGATCCTTGTGGTATACCAGCTCTGGCGATGAATCCCACAGAAGACTTGTCCCGGACTGTTACGTATTGAGATCGTTCTTTTAAATATGAAGCAAATAGTCCGATTGTCAGATTATTGATGAAGTAAATGTTATGGATTTTCTGGAGCAATATACCGTGATCAACTTTATCGAGAGCTTTCTGGAAGTCTATATATATTACATCCGTTTGGGAAAGTTCGTCTAGATTTGATGCAAGCCGCTGTAAAGAGAGAGATTAGTAGTAACAGTCGATCGTTTTGGCAAAAAATCATGCTGGTTTCCAATAAGCCTTGATGATACTTGGTGGTTCAATCGGTTGGAAGCACGGAGAGAACAGCTACAGGTCTATAATTACGAAAGTCTAACGGGTCTCCCGATTCGAAGATAGGGCAGACCCTGGTTGTCTTCCAGCTTACGGGAAATGTATTGGTGTTTATGCTCAAGTTTAGTATATAGAAAATGGGATCACACACGTATTCCGCACAGATTTAGAAAATATCGGCTGATAACCCATCTGGCCCGATTACTTTGTCGGTTTGCATGCAAGCAGTTGATGCTTTTCAACACTTCTTCCTTGAAAATAGAATAGAACGATATGCTTCTGCTGTCTGATGAACCGTTTGTTATTTTCTTTAGGTCATATTTAGTCGTTGAATCTAGGTATACTGATTAAAAATCTTGCGCAAAGTTTTCTACGATCATTTGAGGATATTTGATTGTACTGTCTCCCAGTTTTATAGGTCTGAAGCTAGTTGTATTCGTTTTTCTATTCTTTACATAATTCTAAAGATTCGAAGTGTTGTTTCGGATGTCGGTCTCTATCTAGGATAAATACTCATAGCGCGATTGTTTTATTTGAGTTTTTCATTTGACTCTCAGCCTCGAGTATTCTAAATAATCCTCCCGATTTCTGCTTTGTAGAATATTATTATGAAGATCGTTTTTTATACATATTATCTCATTTATTCTTCTAAGTTCACGTATTTATACAGCATTATGGGGAATTAATTGATTAGATGAGTATGAGGCTGATGTGACGAACAAGATGAAGATCACTCCGAGATGTTTTGGACATGTGGAACGAATGAATAAATAAAGACTAACAAAAAAATATACAGTTCAAATTTGAGCGAAGGGCGTGGTAGAGCAAGGCCGAGGAAAGTATGGTTGGATCAAGCCAACGACATTTTGAAAGAATTTATTTTATTTTTATTTATTAATACACATGACAAGAAATATACACAATTTGAGAAAAACAACAGATAATTTGATTTGGACATACAATTTTAATGGATCAGGGTTTGTTGCCTTTCATTTGTCGTATCACCAGTAAACTAGGCTTTTGCCTGTATCTCACTGAGGATATTTAGCATAAAAAATAAATCGATACTTCTTTCCGATTTTTAATTACACAAAAACAAAACCCCGTTGCACGCTCTCATCAACCTAACAGTGACACTCAACTACAACTGGAAACATCTTGCGAAATTCATATCCTCACACATCATCACTCCAGAAAGACCAAAAATATTCATCACACACCATACCGCACACAATCATAAGAATAAAAATTAAAACCAAAACAAAAAAAAAATACACAGAAACACAAATACAAAAACAACCAAAATTAAAACAACTAGAAGAAACCCACACTCACGAGCTCACATAAATCCTTTCCACTCGTCATTCATCCTGAAAGCCCAAGTACTCAAAATCCTGTCGCAATAACAACCACGGGATGGTGAACATTTCATTAGTTGCCATGCGTGTCATGTGTGTCTGCTGAGTCTGCATCTTCCCTTCCTCTCGATGGTAGTGCCAGAGAATGGATTTGAGATGTAAATTGGCTATGTTCAGGACCTGATACTCTCTGAAAAGCTCCGCCGTGGGATACCGAGCAGGAAGTTTATTGATTATTTTCACAATCAATTTTTGGGAAACCTGCAATATGTGTTTTTGGGTTAAAGTGCATCCCCCCCAAACTGATATACCGTAAGAAAGTGCTGACTGGCATAAGGCGAAGATATACTTTTTAGGATATTTTCACTGAGCACATTTCGAATCATACGGAATATGTATCCTAGTTTTCTGATTTTTGCGCTCAAAGTGTTAATATGGACCTCCCAACGAAGGAACTGATCAACATAAACTCCAAGGTACTTTATACTATCAACCCTTTCCAAGGAAACACAATTACAGTCAGCCATGGGTGAACAAGTGTGTAGTGTTATGTATTTATTTGTAGGTGCTCGAGTTCTGGTAATGAAATGTAAATAAGTCAAGAGGAATCATAAAAGTTGTATAAGAGGGTGCATTGATGTGGAAGAGACGAAGTATGCATGTCGCGATAAGAAAGTCTGGCGCTCTTTTATTTCTGCCTACCCCGATAGGCAGACAGCGTAATGGTATGTATAATATATAAATAATATAAGGTTACCACTGATCCGCTAAGAATCTATACAATATCACTAATTCAGTGTTTTTCACGAATCGCGCGCGCACTACCACTGCCCGATAGATTGTATAGAAATCAGTGAAAGGAGACTAATCAAAAGGTCGATGTCTACTCCCCCGGGCAGCGGTCGTCAACCCATGCAGTTTATTCACAAAGCCGCGCTAGTCTAGTCGCTGTGTATATTATACTTTCGCCCTCTATGGAATATACCGATGGGTTAAATACAATAGTTTCTTTGAATATACCAGTACTCGATGTGAACGAAACTTAAGTTGACAAAAAGTAAAATGTTCGAATTATACAGATGGTCCAGAATAATGTTCACTTTTGAAAAAAATCGCAATAAAACAACGACTTGTTGTAATCTCCATTTTAATTACTGCAAACATGTAAAAAATATTGGGGATTATTTTTATTAAATAATATCGTCGAGATGACTAGCATCGCGTCGGCGGCATTCGTCTAATCTGGTTCGAAAAATTTGAAGCACACGCCTGAATCCTTCCCATGGGATCGCTTCGATCTCTTGACGAATGTTTTATTTCAATTGCAATGTAGTCTGACGAATGTTTTATTTCAATTGCAATGTAGTCTGACGAATGTTTTATTTCAATTGCAATGTAGTCTGACGAATGTTTTATTTCAATTGCAATGTAGTCTGACGAATGTTTTATTTCAATTGCAATGTAGTCTGACGAATGTTTTATTTCAATTGCAATGTAGTCTGACGAATGTTTTATTTCAATTGCAATGTAGTCGTTGGACTATTTGCGAATACTTCATTTTTTTAGATATCCCCACAAAAAAAAGTCGACAGTACTATTATTTTCACAATCAGGTATGTCGCCAGCAGAGGAGAAGTCCCTTTGGGCAATGTCTTCTTCGTCACTATATGACGTCGCGCTCATAAAAAAAATAAAGAAGATTTCGATCTTCTAGTGTAGATCGCGCTGGATGGGGATTTATTTTGTCCCCCATAACAGCGTGGGTGGGGGTGGATCGAACTGAACTAAACTGAACTGTGGTTCCTCTGGTTTGCATGTTTAAGTTCTTGAGTTGACTGGATGTTGTATGCGTGTAGACCAAGGTCTTTGGTTGAAATTCGTTGCATAGAGTTTCTGGAAATGCCCATTTGCTGTGAACGGTGATTTATTGAAGTTCTTAGATTTTCGGGACATTTTCACTCACTTTAACGATATTTTTGTTTGAACGAACACGTATTTGGCGTCTTTGCACCAAGACCAGAATCGGACGCCTCGAATTTACTGATTTGGCTGTAAATTGCGGTGTCACTTGGCATATAATTTATTTATTTATTTAACGACACAACAGTGTCTTTATATACAAATGAACATGTGACAGGTTATACAAGTACTTAAAATTGTTGAAAAATAATACAACTTTATCTTAAACTAACATGAAGATACAAAAAGCAGTAGTAATAATAAATTACAGTCATAGTTTTAAAATTATTTTATAATTATATGTATATTTAAGTTCAATATATTGTATGTTATGTATGTATACCACAAAATATTACCAAACTTCACCAAGCAGACTTACGTAATTGTCCAAGACTTATTTTATAGAGGTAAAGGACTCAGATTTGTTTTTAATGGAATAACGCATACATAGAACAAATATTGGATTTTTTGGGAATTTTATGGATAGATATTGAGATATAGAAAACACATGGCCTCATTAGTAGAACGAGATGCAAGTTGCTTTGCAGAATTAAAACCTTCCTACATGTTGATGCAGGGTTACTCAACTCCAGAGGCAAAGTATTGTTCTTAATGTTTTGTTTATATTACGTTATTTATATTAATAAAGGAGGAGCACAAAAATAGTAGCTATTTCTAAATATTGTTGTGATATTATGACCAAAAATAACACAGTATTTACAACAGAACACTTTTTTTTTGTAAAACGTTCATAAATTTTGTATACGTTATTCCGTTTTGAAACGCTGCATGATAAATATACTGGTCTTTCATGATAACAGATGTCTAATAAAAGAATTTTAGGTTCGACGGTTGAAAAATGGAGTCAAATTCATATTTCCAAGTTTAAAATTTGACACCTTTATGTATATTCCAAATGTATGTATGTTTTTTAAAGGTGCATAGCCGCGCGGTAACGGACTGGACTTTCGTGCGGAAGGTCGCCGGTTCGAACCCTGCGCTGTGATTCTCCCCTCGAATGACACAAGTATATTTCCGCCTAGTATTTTGGGAATACATATGACTTCAGTCATATCTATTATTTAAAAAAAAAAGAGAAAACATGTCGGTGTGCTCCGATCATCTCACTTCGGTGTGCCTTCGGATCTTGTACAGCGGTTTGGCCGGTGAGTTTATTGGTGAGTAACGGCTCACGTACTTAAAAAAAAAACTCCACGGCACATCTCCAAGGATCCTCGACGACTACGAAGCACAGCAACGACGACGGTGTTATTTTTTAACATATATGTATAATTTTGATTTTACTTCATATTTATATTTGTGCTCGAGTTCGTTGCTATTTTTTATATTAAAAGTCGATCGCAACGACAAACTAGTTAACCACTCCCGCTGTGTGGCAATTTCTTCCAACTTCCTAGACAAGAATTACGCAGGTAAGTGCCGGCTGCTTGAAGAAAGGTTACAACGTTTTTTTTTTCGAGAAGAAAAAATGTCAGTATTAAGAATCAATAAAACTTATATTGTATATTCAGTAGAGTGAAAAAGATCATGTTGAGGGGGTTTTAACTGAATCAACAAATTGATAATGCATTCATGAGGAGTCATAGTAGAGGAAGACCGAAAAAAGTAGGGTTGGAGAAAGTGAATGAAATTCGAAACGGAATGTGAAAAGTATGAATGGAATACAATACACATGAACACATGTTCTTTTATAATATGTTTGGAGGATCCTGTAAATTCCTTATTAACATATATTTGGATCCGGAGACTGTAGTTGGTCTCATGTTCATACGTCAAAATCTTCCAGATCTGATACTTCACTGCACACCGATGACGTGACGCCAAAATATCCATCATAAATCAATTCATGTATATTTTCATTATCTAGATTCCATGTTAGAAATCATAAATCGTAGGACTATATTTTAAACGTTGAATTGTTTACAAAAAAAATGCTAGCTGTGTCCTTTTTGGAAGAGATGTCGATCACGTAAATCATGGGGCCGAGACTCAATGCTAGCTGTGTCGTTTTTGGAAGAGATGTCGATCACGTAAATCATGGGACCGAGACTCAATGCTAGCTGTGTCCTTTTTGGAAGAGATGTCGATCACGTAAATCATGGGGCCGAGACTCAATCCTAGCTGTGTCGTTTTTTGAAGAGATGTCGATCACGTAAATCATGGGACCGAGACTCAACGCTAGCTGTGTCCTTTTTGGAAGAGATGTCGATCACGTAAATCACGGGGCCGAGACTCAATGCTAGCTGTGTCGTTTTTGGAAGAGATGTCGATCACGTAAATCATGGGGCCGAGACTCAATGCTAGCTGTGTCGTTTTTGGAAGAGATGTCGATCACGTAAATCATGGGGCCGAGACTCAATGCTAGCTGTGTCGTTTTTGGAAGAGATGTCGATCACGTAAATCATGGGACAGAGACTCAATGCTAGCTGTGTCCTTTTTGGAAGAGATGTCGATCACGTAAATCATGGGGCCGAGACTCAATGCTAGCTGTGTCGTTTTTGGAAGAGATGTCGATCACGTAAATCATGGGACCGAGACTCAATGCTAGCTGTGTCCTTTTTGGAAGAGATGTCGATCACGTAAATCATGGGGCCGAGACTCAATGCTAGCTGAGTCGTTTTTGGAAGATATGTCGATCACGTAAATCATGGGACCGAGACTCAATGCTAGCTGTGTCCTTTTTGGAAGAGATGTCGATCACGTAAATCATGGGACCGAGACTCAATGCAAATCTAGTTTATCCCGTTAAAACACGGAATCTAGATACAAAATGTTAACGAAACACCTCAAACCGATACATGCGACGTCAGAATTTCTATTAAAAATCAATTCATGTATATTTTCATTACCTAGTGTATTGTTCATGTTAGAAGTCAGGAGACTGTATTTTAAAGGTTGAATTGTTAATAAAAATATTTGGTAGATGGCAGCAATACGTCCTTTTTTGGAAGATGTATCGATCACCAGAAAACACGAAACCGGGACTCGACGCTAATCTAGTTTATAACGTTGAAACACGGGATCGGGACTCAAAGCAAATCTAGTTTCTAACGTTAAAACACAGGATCGAGACTCGACGCAAATCTAGTTTATAACGTTAAAACACGGGATCGAGACTCAAGGCAAATCTAGTTTATAACGTTAAAACACGGGATCGGGACTCAAGGCAAATCTAGTTTATAACGTTAAAACACAGGATCGAGACTCAACGCAAATCTAGTTTATAACGTTAAAACACGGGATCGGGACTCAAGGCAAATCTAGTTTATAACGTTAAAACACGGGATCGGGACTCGACGTAAATCTAGTTTATAACGTTAAAACACGGGATCGGGACTCAAGGCAAATCTAGTTTATAACGTTAAAACACAGGATCGGGACTGAAGGCAAATCTAGTTTTTAACGTTAAAACACAGGATCGGAACCAACGCAAATCTAGTTTATAACGTTAAAACATAGGATTGGGACTCAAGGCAAATCTAGTTTATAACGTTAAAACACGGGATCGGGACTCAAGGCCAATCTAGTTTATAACGTTAAAACACAGGATCAGAACTCAACGCAAATCTAGTTTATAACGTTAAAACACACGATCGTGACTCGACGCAAATCTAGTTTATAACATTAAAACACAGGATTGGGACTCAAGGCAAATCTAGTTTATAACGTTAAAACACAGGATCGGGACTCAAGGCAAATCTAGTTTATAACGTTAAAACACAGGATCGAGACTCAAAGCAAATCTAGTTTATAACGTTAAAACACGGGATCAGGATACAAGTGCTAACGAAGCACTTCAAAGGTGTGTGTACCAATAATATGCACATACTTGTACTAACACATACTCGTACTAACGTTAAATACATAATTTTCTAGAACCCGGCGAGTAGGGTGTTCACCCCGGCTAGCTCATAGCAGACCTTTTTCCGCCGGTGGGGATGATTCAGCCACCTGCTGCTCGGTGGTGCGCAGTGCACTCCCAACATTGCGGTTCATTGCCAAACCGGTTCAATATATGACCTATATTCTTACAACGACGAATGATAAAAGATTTCTGAAAATAATCCATACAAGTGGTAAATACGCCGTTTCCATGTCGGGGTAGGTAGAGAGGACGGAGTATCAGACTTTCCTATCTCGACCTACGATTTGTCTGACTTTTTACGTTTCCTTTTTTCAGAATATCATTCACTTGATCCGACTATACTTTCTTCGGTTTTCCTATCACACGCTTTCCAATTACATTTGCATTACTTATCTGCTTTGTTAGTATTTCTTCATTCATTCGTTCCACATTGTCGGAATTATTTTATATGAGGGGGCTATTGTGTATGCATGCTGCATTGTCAAGGCTGTTTCGACTGGGGATATTGTGCATGCATACTGCATTGTCGACGCTGTATTGACTGGGGCTGTTGTGTATGCAGGCTGCTTTGTCGAGGCTGTTTTGACTGGGACTATTGTATGTGTAGGCTGCTTTGTCAAGCCTGTTTTGACTGAGGCTATTGCTTTGTGCGGGCTGTTTTGGTGAAGCTTCTTTGTCTTTATTTATTTATATAGTTTTTCATGCATTGTTCTGCTTTTATTATAAAAAATGAGATTGTTAATATTTTATTCATTAAACGACCGTGTATTAGTTTATGAACTTCGTGAAACAGACCTCACCCCAAAGGTGTATGAACTAATGAAGTGTTTCACGCATTACTCCGTCCGCTTCACTGGCGGCCCTCTACTCCGGCCAGTGGGGGTGTTCACCCCTCCTGTCTCGTGGTAGTAGCCCCCTCGTCTGGAGGGAGAGTCCCGGCCACATTTTGCTGAATGGTGCACGACGGCGGGACATTCACACCAGCGTTTCCTTTTATATGAATTGCATTACACCGGCGCGGCGCGGCGCGACGGACCGGTTCGATGAACGGAGCTATCTGCATACTCACAAGGACAATGCATATCGAAAGACGCTGTTTATTTCTTAAGTATTCGCAATACAGGCTTAACCCAATTACATTTGAATAACCATTTATGTATTTGAAAAAAATATATATTCAATTGTCACTCAAATTAGTTGACGAGTGCCTATTTCAACGTCTTCAGTCTTAAATGAAACATTTTTTTGTAAGATGAAGAAGAGCACGTTGAGATGATAAAGAAGAGCACGTTGAGATGATAAAGAAGAGCACGTTGAGATGATAAAGAAGAGCACGTTGAGATGATAAAGAAGAGCACGTTGAGATGATAAAGAAGAGCACGTTGAGATGATAAAGAACAGCACGTTGAGATGATAAAGAAGAGCACGTTGAGATGATAAAGAAGAGCACTTTGAGATGATAAAGAAGAGCACGTTGAGATGACAAAGAAGAGCACGTTGAGATGATAAAGAACAGCACGTTGAGATGATAAAGAAGAGCACGTTGAGATGATAAAGAAGAGCACGTTGAGATGATAAAGAAGAGCACGTTGAGATGATAAAGAAGAGCACTTTGAGATGATAAAGAAGAGCACGTTGAGATGATAAAGAAGAGCACGTTGAGATGATAAAAAAGAGCACGTTCATATGATTTGGACATGTGGAACGAATGAATGAGAAAAAAGACTAACAAAACAGACACATAGTGGAAATGTGAGTGGAAGACATGATAACACTTTCGGTGTATACAGTATAACCTGGCGGAATTATGTCATGTGGCAATATCTTCCAACCAACCAGAAAGATTTTAAAGATAACTAAAGTGAAAACCAGAGTGGAATCATTTAAAAAAAAACTAGATTACAACGGGAATCACACGCGCAACCTCCGGATTGGGAGACAAGCGTTTTACCAACTAGGCCACCGAGGTCATTGTGTGAGAGGAAGACCAAGGAAATTATGGTTGGATCAAGTGAAATTGTGCAGATCAAGATCAAGGGATATTCTGAAAGAAGGAAACGTAAAAAGTCAAAGAAATTATAGAAGTTGTATGAGAAGGTGTATGGATGTGCAAGAGGCTAAGGATGTGTGTCGAGATAGGAAAGTCTGGCGCTGTCTTCTCTACGTACCCCGACAGGGATATGGCGTATGGTATGTATGTATTTACTTCTTTTACATAAAATCATCAACTCTCCCCCAAAACGTCCTGAATTTCTTAGCTATTTCAAAGTTTTCTTTTACATTTGACAATGTGATATGAAATTTGTCAATGATTTACTTCTTTTCCATAAAATCAACAACTCTTCCCTAAATCGTCCTGAATTTCTTAGCTATTTCAAAATTTTCTTTTACATTTGACAATGTGATATGAAATTTGTCAATGATTTACTTATTTTACATAAAATCATCAACTCTCCCCTAAATCGTCCTAAATTTCTTAGCTATTTCATCGTTTTCTTTTACATTTGACAATGTGATATGAAATTTGTCAATGATTCACTTATTTTAAATAACATCATCTACTCTCCCCTAAATCGTCCTAAATTTCTTAGCTATTTCATAGTTTTCTTTTACATTTGACAATGTGGTACGAAATTTGTCAATGATTTACTTCTTTTCCATAAAATCATCAACTCTCCCCTAAATCGTCCTAAATTTCTTAGCTATTTCATAGTTTTCTTTTACATTTGAGAATGTGATACGAAATTTGTCAATGATTTACTTCTTTTACATAAAATCATCAACTCTCCCCTAAATCGTCCTAAATTTCTTAGCTATTTCATAGTTTTCTTTTACATTTGACAATGTGATATGAAATTTGTCAATGATTTACTTATTTTACATAAAATCATCAACTCTCCCCTAAATCGTCCTAAATTTCTTAGCTATTTCATAGTTTTCTTTTACATTTGACAATGTGATATGAAATTTGTCAATGATTTACTTATTTTACATAAAATCATCAACTCTCCCCTAAATCGTCCTAAATTTCTTAGCTATTTCATAGTTTTCTTTTACATTTGAGAATGTGATACGAAATTAGTCAATGATTTACTTCTTTTCCATAAAATCATCAACTCTCCCCTAAATCGTCCTAAATTTCTTAGCTATTTCATAGTTTTCTTTTACATTTGAGAATGTGATACGAAATTTGTCAATGATTTACTTCTTTTACATAAAATCATCAACTCTCCCCTAAATCGTCCTAAATTTCTTAGCTATTTCATAGTTTTCTTTTACATTTGACAATGTGATATGAAATTTGTCAATGATTTACTTATTTTACATAAAATCATCAACTCTCCCCTAAATCGTCCTAAATTTCTTAGCTATTTCATAGTTTTCTTTTACATTTGAGAATGTGATACGAAATTAGTCAATGATTTACTTCTTTTCCATAAAATCATCAACTCTCCCCTAAATCGTCCTAAATTTCTTAGCTATTTCATAGTTTTCTTTTACATTTGAGAATGTGATACGAAATTTGTCAATGATTTACTTCTTTTACATAAAATCATCAACTCTCCCCTAAATCGTCCTAAATTTCTTAGCTATTTCATAGTTTTCTTTTACATTTGACAATGTGATATGAAATTTGTCAATGATTTACTTATTTTACATAAAATCATCAACTCTCCCCTAAATCGTCCTAAATTTCTTAGCTATTTCATAGTTTTCTTTTACATTTGACAATGTGATATGAAATTTGTCAATGATTTACTTATTTTACATAAAATCATCAACTCTCCCCTAAATCGTCCTGAATTTATTAGCTATTTCATAGTTTTTTTTTTACATATGACAATGTGATATGAAATTTGTCAATGATTTACTTATTTTACATAAAATCATCAACTCTCCCCTAAATCGTCCTAAATTTCTTAGCTATTTCATAGTTTTCTTTTACATTTGAGAATGTGATACGAAATTTGTCAATGATTTACTTATTTTACATAAAATCATCAACTCTCTTAATTGCCCTGAATTTCTTAACTTTTCTAAAGACTCTTTCTCATTTAGTGCAGCATACTCGCCATATGACTATTTTCTATTGTAGACAAAGTACATCTTATTACCAACAAAATTCCCCTAGAAATGGAATATATCTTTTGGGAAATTAGTTAGCTAAAATTGTCGATATGTTTTACAATAGTCAGCCGAGCTATACAAACAGACTGATAGCAGAATTGATCAAGTATTGAATTTGTACTGTACAAAATTTTTCGCATTAATGTAAAACTGATGTGGTAAGGTGCGGCCAGCTAACTAGAGGGAGCCCCGTATCGTGTGATCAAGTGTGTACAGTACCCGGCGGTAAGTAACAAACATCGTTTGTAGAGCGTCGTATCTATCACATTCATACACGTGTTCCGTCGCGATTTGTCAATCGTTACCGGACCGGACTGTTAGCGCATCGTGCGACAGAGACGACGCTCTACAAACGATGTGTATTACTTACCGCCGGGTACTGTATATTGTTAATTTTTTTGTAATAATTTTGACTCGAATATTATTATTTAATTTAGCTGAATTGTTATAAGTAAATTGTTTTTCTTTTTTTTAATTTTAAGATTATTAATAAACTTTGTAAGGCAATCGTATCGTTGGTGAAAAATATTCCTATGGCTTTGTATCGTTGGTGAAAAATATCCGAAGCAGTCCAGTTCAGAAGAGTTAAGGCCCTTCTAACAGACAGCGACCGAAGAGATCCGTTCTTGCGTGTGTGATTAAGAAAAGTTCCTGCCGGCGCAGACAAGTGTAATTGTTAGGAACATATGAATGGTTGAATTAAAATAGGCACTAAGTACCAAAAAAAAAAAAATACTAAGTATTCAGTTTCATTATATATGACATATAGAACGAAATTGCATACTTAGTTGTTTTTTTTGTACTTAGTGCCTATTTTAATTCAACCATTATATGTTATAACGCTAATATTTCTTGTAATGCTGGACATCTCACAACTCATCGAAGTAGCCTGATAACGTATACCAGGAGCCGAAGACTTCTTCGTACGCATAAGGAATTATACCAAAGCATGTCCAGTAGAAACTGAGCAGGATTCCTTCCGTGGTTGCAGTCCTAAGACTGGTTTGCAGCAATTTGAACTCTTCTCCTCCATTCCCCCTGTCCTGTGCGGCTCTTTTTAAGTCTGTATATGTTGAGCAGCGCACGTCCACCAACAGGTCCTCCAGGTACTCTCGGCGTGGGCGTCCCCTAGAGTTTGTCCCCTCGGTCATACCCTCCATTATGGCATGCAAGAAGCCCTCTTGTCGTATTATATGACCGATCCATCTTGCACGCCTTTCGGACAGGATCCTGAGCAGGTGCTTTCCTCCTTCGATTCGTTGGAGAACCTCTTCATTTGTGATGCGGTCTCTCCAGGAAATTCCTAATAGTCTTCTATAGGACCACATCTCAAAAGCCTCTAGTCTTCGTCTATCTCTTTCGGATAGGCACCATGTCTCGCAGCCGTACATCAAGATACTCCATACATAGGTCTTGATGAGGAGTATTCTCAGTTTTAGGTCTATATTATTTGATTCTATTATTTTCGACCTTTTATTAAATGCAAGTCTAGCCTGATGTATAGGGCTGTCGACCTCGCTCTTGGACCGACCGTCCCATGTTATTTTGCTCCCGAGGTAGACAAACTCCTTGGTGTTCTTTAGTGGTTTACCCGACATCACTATTCTCATCTGGTGCTGCGCTCGGCCTACAGTCAGCAGCTTTGTCGAGCAGGATAAGGTCATGTATATATGGATACACCAAATTCGCTCATACACAGATATCGCAAATATTTTGTTTGCACTTTCCACCATAAAAGAGCTTTGTGTTTCGAGTTTCGAACGACTTCTGGGTTAGATATTAAATGTCGTTTTATTTATAGATAAATTCAATAACATGCTAACACTTCCGTTGATTGTATTGTATTATACAAGATACTATTGACGACCTCCGTGGCCTGGTGGTAAGACACTTGTCTGCCGATGCGGAAGTTGCGGGTTCGATCCCCGCTGGAACTCAGATTTTTTTAAATAGGATTCCAGTCTGGTTAACACTTAGGGCCTATAAAAAACATCGTTCTGGTTGATTGGAAGAGATTGCCACATGGCAATAAACTCGCCAGGTTAATAAACAAAAATTGAATAACCAGTCAAGAACCAAGATTGAGGAAATGTCAGAAAAGGACCCTCTCGAGCTCAACAGCATCTACGTTAAAAAATACACCAAACCAGACATAGAGCTACCCGATTGTTGCATTCTCAGAATTGAAGAATAACAAAGTGTACGTGTTGTTAGAAAATTTGTATTGACACATTTGAATTGTAAAAGATTCCGTGTGTTTCTAGCAGGGACGTGGAAACAAATTTGGGTCTTCTACGAGTATATATGTTACTAGCTACCTAACAGAGGACAAAGCATTTAGTAACTATTAAAATATCTTTAAAAAAAAAACGAAAGTGAAACTCGGTTAACTTTCGTATCCGTTAAATGGAATATGACTGAGTGCATTCCGTCAATTAAGCCGCATGAACCATTCATTCATTATGTATGAAATTATTGTTCTGAATAGGGGCACTCCACTCGCACAGCAAATGAGGAATGTGGCGAATTAGTAACAAACGGACAGCTTGGACACCGCTTGGAGTATGGACAAATGCAGCAGATGCAGTCCTCCTATCGCAGAACGACATCGCGTAGTTTTCTCAGTAGATTATCCAACGAGCGGGCAGTCAAGAATGAATAAAAGTTCAAAACGCTTTGATGTTAAATGAATTAATAGGTTTAATAACACAGTGGTCGACGCTCAGCGTGAATTATTTATGTCGAATATTTATTTTTTCAAATGAACATACATAAATATATACCATCACGCCATATCGGGATAAGCAGAGGACAGGGTGTCATACTTTCCTACCTTGACGCACATCTTTAGTCTCTTCATTCATTCACCAGATCCATTCACTTTCTCATACATTTTCTACGATTTCTCGAACTTTCTAGGTTTCATTCTTTCAGAAAATCACTTCCCTGGGTCAACCATACTTTTCTTGGTCTTCCTTTCACACGCCTTCCACTCACATTTGCACTATGTATCTGTTTTATTAGTCATTCATTCATTCAACATGCCCAAAACATATCTCAGCGTGCTCTTCTTTATGTTACTTAACACATCAGCCTTAAGTTCACATTTATCCCTCTTCTTCCTGGCACTGTCACAACTCATTGCCAATGTAGGCTGTTGGGGTTGGCTCTTCTCGTTCTCAGGCTATATGTTCTTCGGTTCTGGGTATCGCTATCATCTAGGCCGTTTCTCTGCAGGATTTTGGAGCATTGACTCATCCAGGAGTTCTTTGGTCTTCCTCTGGACGGCTGTGGAGGAAGATTCACAGACATTGCCTGATTTACAGTATGGTCTGGTAGTCTCCGTCTTATGTGCCCGTACCATCTCAGCTGTCGCTCTTCCCGCTTATTATTTATGCCAGTGACTCCCAAGCTACCACGAATGCGTGAGCTCTTAATTTTATCTTTCAGTGATACTCCTGCCGACCACATAAGCATTCGCATTTCTGCTGTTTCAAGTTGCCTAGAGTAGGAGCTGTACATAATCCAGCATTCTAAGCCATACATAATCGCGGGTCTAACGATAGTCTGGTATACCTTTCCTTTCAGTTTTATAAGCATTTTTGGGTCACACAAGACTCCTGTTACCGATCTGAATTTCATCCATCCCACACTTATTCTATGGTCAACATCCGCGGCGCACCCTCCCCGTCTATGTGAATGAGTGAGCCCAGATACTTAAATGAGCCACAGCCGGCTAATATTTCCCCATCCAGTTGCATTGAAGGAGTTGTGGCATTTAGGTCTTCAAATGGCAGGTACAGATATTCTGTCTTTTTCCTACTAATTTTTAAGCCGTTCACATTCATCCCTAATCACTTCATTCCGTGTTCTGTCATACATTGTCACTCCGTGTATTATTCTCAGTGCACGCATTCCTACAGCATTTATTCGGCGTTTATCAGTCATTTTCCACGCTTTGTCAGTTTTTCTTCATCCATTCGTTCCACATACCTAAGACATCTCTCAGCGAGCTCTTCTTAATCTTACTTAACACAACAGCCTCAGCCTTCAGGTAACCAAGGCTCTTGGGTTGTAGATATGATGATTATGACCAATCTCCTGTCAATCGCGCGCGAGTGTCCAGCTCTCGGCACCATAAAATTAAAATATAAGTATGGCTTAAAGCAGTGATTCACAGAGTGGGTTACCGCCCCTTGGGGTTAGTATAAGTCTCATGGAGGATGCTGGAAAACAATAAGACGGAAGCTGGGCTGGTGAAAAAGGGGCAAAGAATACAAATAGATACTACTTACAAATAAAATCGTATGTCAGAAAAGTTTATTTGGTAGAAGAGAAAATATTTTCCTTTTTCTGATTAAAAGAATTCTATTAATTTACGTAATAATCCCTTTGGGGGGATACACTGATGAAATATCGTGGGCTCAATACTATAACTAGGTAACTCAAAATTCTCTATTCTGAGAAAATCGCATTCTTAGTTTCGATGTCCTTTTGTCTGGTAACTCCTCTTTAATGATGAGGTATCGCGCTAATAAATATATTTTATGAAACTGTACCTACCTGTATACCTACCTAAATGAATTGTCAAAATAACGAGTGAATTGTTAAAACACAAATAAATTAAATTAATTATTGTTAATAGTAAACATACAGTAAACATACAGGGGCAATGACCGATGAAGAATTCAATGATTGTTACACACTACGAACAACGACAATATTTACTATTTATAGCGTGCAAAGTGGCTAGCCATCTCCAAATATAAATAATTAACCTACCGCCAGTTCATGTGATAGAGCAAGGCAGATATATATCGCCCATGTATTCATTCACTGGTATAAATTGTCCGCACTCTGCGAAATAAACATACTTTTATTGTCGTCCATTCAACTGTCAAGACTTATTATTTATCGCCTGTTGTCACTTTCGTTTTTATACATCCGCATTCCTGAGTCTATAAGTAAACAAATATCAATCAAAATCATCACAACAGTTAAACATAAGCAATCCGCTATAAAACTAATAAAGGAGGTTTCAATAGATCGTAAGATGTAAGTTATATAAACTTCAGATATCTACTTTAAGCATTATTTTGTTCCCACATTTACGACTTACCTAATTATGAAAACTCTAAATAACTCAGTTGAGAAAGAATATTTTAAGATACCTAACATATTTATAGCATTGGAAAGTCCCTTCGATGAGCAATCCATTGATGTAAATAACTCAAAACCGCAAAATTTCGAGTTATCTAGATTTAGTATTGAGCCCACGATAAATGCTTGAAAAGGGGGCGGTAGTCCGGAAAAGTTTGGTACACACTGGCTTAAAGGGACAGATAAAAGCATGGCCGGTGTGACATTGAGAAGCGCAATACTACAATTGATTATCCTTAATCCAACTAACCTACATTATGAGGCGATAACATAATGTGTGATATTCAATACTACGTACATTATATGCTCGTTTATGAGGTTTGTCGTATTCTACTGACTATATCCACTAAACCAATAGGTGATAGTGACAGTATTTCAATTGAATTCTATACATGAGTATATAATGTACAGTACCCGGCGGTAAGTAATACACATCGGGCTTAAGAAAGAGACTGTCGGCCATAATCGGCTAACTTCGGCGTTGTAGAGCGTCGTCTCTGTCATTCATACACAGTTATCTAGTTTTAGTATTAAGCCCACGATATATGCTTTAAAAAGGGGCGGTAGTCCGGAAAAGTTTGGTACACACTGGCTTAAAGGGACAGACATGGTCGGTGTGACATTGAGAAGCGCAATACTACAATTGATTACCCTTAATCCAACTAACCTACATTATGAGGCGATAACATAATGTGTGATATTCAATGCTACGTACATTCTATGCTCGTATACGAGGTTTGTTGTATTCTACTGACTATATCCACTAAACCTATATTGACACTATTTCAATTGAATTCTATACACGAGTATATAATGTACAGTACCCGGCGGTAAGTAGTACACATCGGGCATAAGAAAGAGACTGTCGGCCATAATCGGCTAACTTCGACTTTGTAGAGCGTCATCTCTGTCATTCATACACGTGTTCCGTCGCGATTTGTCACTCGTTGTCAAGCGTTCTAGGGACAGAGACGACGCTCTACAAAGCCGAAGTTAGGCGACAGTCTCTTTCTTAAGCCCGGTATGTATTACTTACCGCCGGTACTGTACGTAGCATTGAATATCACACATGTTATCGCCTCAGAATGTAGAATAGAGGACTGGAAACACCCTTAATTTCTAGTTAGTAGTATAACGTGTTTCATTCCTGAATTTTCTTTCCTCTCTACCATTCCTTCCTTTTCCTTTGATTAGTGATATCTCACCTTTATTTTAATATTCATACGTCCATAAATTTCATAAATATGAATTATCATTCGAATATTTTTTGAGACCATGTAACCTGCTTTATTAACTTTTGTCAGGTTGGTCGGAAGAGATTGCCACCTGGCAATAATTCCGCCAGATTGTATTTGCATGAAGCGTTAAATAAATATAAGTACATCGACTAAGCACGTTGGCATCGTTATGGGCTTAATCGACGTATTCTTGATTTAAGCTTGTATGCGTCAAACAAGTATGTAACAAACAATATAAATATGAATTGTAACAAAAATGATAAAAAATTATTAACATTTACGCGAATCATATAAAAAAATATCAGAATGCAGGACACACATACTACCTACCATACATAAATTACAAACTTGAGACAGGTCAAGGCTCAGCTAATCAAAGGCCATAAAATACAATAAAAAATCAGTTAAATACACAAAAAAAAAACATACATCGAATATTCAACATATTTACAGAAATCTTGAAAGGCTTAAAAGAAACAAAGTCAATAAAAAGAAAGAAAAAACAATTAATGGCGTCAGATTCATGGTAAAACAAAAACAAACGCTCCATAAGACAACTTTTAAAGGCATTAAAACTGTCATCAAATATGTCCGAGACTGCAGCATAGCCATTACCCAGTCGATGCAATTCGAGTAAGAATTAGTTCTACAACTCGCACTGGAATATATCCAGTAATTTTCGAAGGAATTCGAAAGTCAATTAATTCCAGTAACTTAGGCAATCAATTATTCATTTTACTATTTTGAAAAGAAGGATCAAATCAGACATCACTCTACGATCACTTTTATGAAATAAATATACAGTTATTCATTTTAATAAAATAAGAAAGTCAACCGATTCCAGTAACTTATCCCAGGACAGTCAATTATCCCATTCACTGGTGTTGCTCTTCTCACTACTACAACACACGTAATGGATTTTTCTTTGTCTACTAGTGTAATGTATCCCTACCAATGTTATCTTATCATATACTAGTCAAAAAAAATTAAAAGCGAAAATGAAAATACATTTTTTTTGGGGGGAAATCACTTTTATTGCTCAGTATAGTCTCCCATAAGATCAATACACTTGGTCCAACGATCTTCCAACTTTGTTGTCCCATCACGGAAGTGACTTTCTGGAAGGCCTGCAAAATACTCCTCTACGACGGCTATAACCTCTTCGTTTGATGAAAAATGCTTCCCACGAAGGAATTTTTTGAGGTGTGAGAACAGCCAGAAGTCAGAGGGAGCTAAATCTGGCGAATAGGGTGGATGCTGCAACAATTCGTACCCCAATTCACTGATTTTCGCGATGGTTTTTTGAGCTGTGTGAGCAGGTGCATTGTCTTGATGAAAAATGATTTTTTTCTTCTGCAAACCGGGTCTTTATTCACAATTTTTTTCATCCAACTGGTCCAAAAGGTCACAATAATAATCAGAGTTGATTGTCTTACCAGTTTGGAGATAATCTATCAATAAAATTCCTTTTGCATCCCAAAAAACTGACGCTAACACCTTCTTGGCCGATTTCTGGACACGAACTCGCTTCGGAGCCAAAGTGCCTGGTTCACACCACTCCTTAGCCTCTTGTTTTGATTCAGGATCATGGTGGTAGACCCAAGTCTCATCCATAGTGATGAATCGACGCAGAAAATCCTTTTTATCCTTTCGAAATTGCTCCAAATGTTGCTCAGAAAGTCGCATTCGAACGTGTTTTTGTTACATTGTTAGCAAATGCGGCACCCATTGTGCACACAGTTTTTTGAAACCCAAAACTTCAGCCTAAAAATATGCCACGTTGTTCCATGTGAGATGCCTATGGTGTCAGCTATCACATCCACAGTCGATCGATGATCTTTCAAAACCATATCCTGTATTTTCGCTATGATTTCTGGTGTTGATGCACTTTTTGGACGTCCTGAGCGTGGATCGTCTTCAACGCTTGTACGGCCACGCTTAAATTCCAAAACCCATCGGTGAACGGTTGGGAATGAAGGAGAAGACTCCTTTAATACTTTCACCATCTTTGCATGGATCTCAGTAGCCGATAAACCTTCTAAAACCAAGAATTTAATCACTGCACGATATTCGGATTTTTCCATTGTTAAAAAATACACTGACACGTCAACTTCAAATGGCTTGTAAACAAAGAATGAATTGACAGTTCGAAATGAAATTTTGAGTACGTTCTTATGAAAGATGAAATATTAGCGACATCTATGGAGCAGTAGAAAAACCAAAATGGCGTAGAAATTTTGGTTTTCTACTGCTCCATAGATGTCGCTTTCAAAACTTTTTGACTAACCTATTACTCTTATCCACTTCCAATAAATATTACAAGTTATCATGCAAACCAATGTTAAGCTATTAACCATATCTGTACTATGTAATCTAGAACCTATAAATATTAGTGTTATCACATGTATGTCAAACTTAACTCAATGTATTATGTTTAAATTTATTATCTTGTTGGCGGTTTTCTATCCAAATTCAATAAAGATTTGGTATCACTAAATGGAAGTAAACTGCGAACGAGATAAATCGCCTGATATCGCTTTGACCTTAAGGGCATCGATAACATACCCGAAAAATTCCTTCTAAATCTATCGAAGGGTCGTGCGTATGGTTATCTTTGCTTTAAATAGGACGTCATATTAGAGGCAGAATCATTATTCTTAAATCCACTACGATGTTAACATCATCGTTATTATTACTTCTATAATACTGTTAATATTATACTTCAATGTAATTCAACGATTATACAAATAAAATTACACAGTTGAAATTCTAAAAGTGTTTTCGTTGCAAAAGGCCATAACACTAGCAACATTCCAATATTGTTAAAAGGGTGATTATTTCGATTCCGAAAATTGCCTTACCCCACGTCAAAAAACTTCAGGCTAATATTTATCTTGCCTGCATTCGTTTTAAAAATAGTTCATTAGCAAATTAACTCATACTTAGACGAATTAGAAATGTTTAACCACTTGTAGTCAGGATCTTTTCCAGGACATAACACTACAACCGCACTAGTCAAGATCACGGATATTGTAGGATGTGGAATGGGTTTGAGTTAAGTTTAAACATCTGCCCTAGTTATGTCTCATATGCCATGTTTACACGAGCTTAGTACTTATCGTTTGTGCTGAGCTGCTTAGTGAGAAGTGAGAAGAAATCGTTTATGCCATGTTTACACGAGCTTAGTACTTATCGTTTGTGCTGAGCTGCTTAGTGACAAGTGAGAAGAAATCGTTTATGCCATGTTTACACGAGCTTAGTACTTATCGTTTGTACTGAGCTGCTTAGTGACAAGTGAGAAGAAATCGTTTATGCCATGTTTACACGAGCTTAGTACTTATCGTTTGTACTGAGCTGCTTAGTGACAAGTGAGAAGAAATCGTTTACACGTTGGTGTTAGGAAGAGGTATTAGTAGCACGACATGGACAACCGCCGCCACCGCCTTGATTTGAGAAATGTGTTCAAATACCAAAAAAAGAACGAACACGTGCGCTCACTTGCCGTTTCAATTTGTCACTAAACACTTGCTTAGTTGAATTGTGGTGGGGGTAGCTGCTTGTCGCTTAATAAATAAGTCGGCCTCCTATTCACTTGCACTGGCCAGATTTACTAATGCTTAGTACTAATATGCTTGTTTACACGTGAATACAAGTGCGAGTGAGAAGCACTAATAACAAGTACTAAGCTCGTGTAAACATGGCATTACCCACGTCATATAAAGACTTCAGACTAATATTTATCTTGCCTGCATTCGTTTTAAAAATAGTTCATTAGCAAATTGACTCATACTTAGACGAATTAGAAATGTTTAACCACTTGTAGTCAGGATCTTTTCCAGGACATCCCCGGTGGGGGCGCAGAACTCGCTCATGGTGGAGAAAGTACAAAAAAAATATCTACGATATCTCTACATGAGTGAGTTTGGTGTCTATCCGTGGCTATATCCTACGCAGTTTCTTCTGGGCATGCTCGGGTATAACTCCTTGAGCGTAAGAAGAGATCTGCGTCTCCTGGTATACGTTGTCAAACTCGTTCGAGGAGTTGTGAGCTGTCCAGCATTACTACAAAGATTAGCGTTAAATGTTCCTAACAATTACACTAGACTGCGCCGGCAGGAACTGTTCTCAATAACATACGCAAGAACGGGTCTTCCAGCCTCTATGCCTGTTGGAAGGGCCTTAACTCTTCTTAACGGGACTGCTTCGGATATTGACATATTTCATATCACATTACCAAAAGCAAAAGTAAATTTTCTTCTTAGATTAAGCGCGATAGAAAGCACTCATCAACATACTTAAGTGACTGAATATATATATGTAACATACGTTTGTGTGTAAATACTCGTTTGTATACATATGCATTATTTTTTATTTTATATAATTAAAAAAAAAAAAAAAATTCCCTGTAATTTTTCTTCTTTTTTAATGTCTTGTATTTTTCAATGTAATTGGGCTAAGCCTGTTTTGAAAAAATAAATAAATAACACTACAACCGCACTAGTCAAGACCACGGATATTGTCGGACGTGGAATGGGTTTGAGCTAAGTTTAAACATCTGCCCTTGTTGTCTCTTAGATTTTAGCAATGCATTAAATACTGTATGAAGAAATTGCTTTGTTTCTGATACGTGTGTGTTTCTTACGATAAAAAATAATAAAATGAGAACTTATACAGCGCCGTTTAGAGAGCAAACTCCCACTATAATTTATTTATTTAATTAATTAACGACACAACAGTGTCTTTATATACAAATGAACATGTGACAGTTATAAAGTACTTAAAATTATTGACAAATAATACAAAACTTTATCTTAAACTAACATGAAGATACAAAAAGCAGTAGTAATAATAAATTACAGTCATTGTTTTAAAATTATTTAATAATTATATGCATATTTAAGTTCAATATATGTTATGTATGTATACCACAAAATATTACCAAACTTCACCAAGCAGACTTATGTAATTGTCGAAGACTTATTTTATAGAGGTAAAGAACTCAGATTTGTTTTTAGTGGAATAACGCATACATAGAACAAATATTGGATTTTTGAAAATTTTGTGGGAATTTTATGGATAGATATTGAGATATAGAAAACACATGACCTCATTAGTAGAACGAGATGCAAGTTGCTTTGCAGAATTAAAACCTTCCTACATGTTGATGCAGGGTTACTCAACTCCAGAGGCAAGTTAGACGTGGCAATGTGATAGGAAGACGTGGTAGAGGAAAACTAAGGAAAGTTTGGTTGGATCAAGTGTACGATATTTTGAAATAATGAAATTTAAATTATCTCAGTAATCCTAGTAGCTGCATTAAAAGGTGCATGGTTGTTGAAGATTAAATGCTTTTCGCACAACAACGACGATATCATACTATTAATTTAATATCAGCACAAAATTACATGTCTATCGTATTGAGTTCAAGTTATTTACTTAACAAATAATAAATACAACTTGAACTAGATGTGCTATGGCGTAACATTGACTAAGTAACGCGTGAGCTGCACCGGCTTGGTCTCTACGATATGAAGTGATAGCGAAATGCAAAGCAGTTCTTTTCACTCACCTAGCGTGGCACGGAATACCCTCAACAGGTGTTCTCAAAAATGTATACTCACATTTACACCGTACCGTTAACTTAAACATACGAGTACTGCAGGTATTTGCCATACCACGCATTCGTGAGGAGTGTAGGAAGGAAGACTTTTATTTCCAGCAAGATGGTGCACCTTCCCACTATCATCGTGATGTGAGGGCCTATATTGGTGATGATTTGACGAACATATGGATCGGACGTGGAGGAAGCATTGAATATTTTTATTGAGGTTCATCAAAGATAAAGTCCATGGCACAAAACCGGCAACAGTTAATGAATTGAGAGCAGCCATTGAAAGAGAATGCACCCAAATACCGAAACATGTACCGATTCCACGTTATCAGTAGTGTATGGACCAAACGGCCATCAATTTGAGCACTTACGATAGCTAAAAAAAACTACGTCTGCCTTCTTTAATTTCGATTACGCAGAGCGGACAGAGTGTCAAACTTTCCTATCCGACACACACACACACACACCTCTTCTACACCCATACATTTTCTCATACAACTTCTACGATTTCTCTGTATTTCTACGTTTCCTTCCTTCAGAATATAATTCACTTGGTCCAACCATACTTTCCTTGATCTTCCTCTCACACGCCTTCGACTCACATTTGCACTATATATCTGTTTTGTTAGTCTTTCTTCTTTCATTCATTCTACATTTACTCTTCTCCGCCTTACTCAATACATCAGCTTAAAGTTCACATTCATCCCTAATCACTCCATTCCATATTCTGTCATACATTATCACCCCATATATTCTTCTAATTGATCGCATTTATTCGGCTATATTCAGCATTTTTCTAATACATCAAAGTTGGTACTGAAATATTGTTGTGGACTATCATTTTACTGGATTTAATACCGTCTGGTTCAAATTTCTACCAGGAGTGAGGAAATTCTTTCGTTCTACCATAATGAGATTTTATTTTATTTGATTGGATATATTTTATAAGGTTATTCAAAATATCGTTGATAACCGCTTTATATATTGACTCAAATCGATTTTCACACTCGTGCTGGAAACACAACGAACCTTTTGCAATTCGAACGTGTCAATAGCAATTTGTTAAGTCAATAGCACATTTCATTACGGTCGGTACACAGCTAGGACATCAACAAAACATCAAAATAAATCAAACAATCAAGAAAACAAATAAATCGTATGTTTTGGGTGACGCATACGTCCGATACAACAGTGGAAGTCTTTTCTTCTTCTTTGTTTAGGTCGCATGACCTGTTTGTGACGGTGGGCTATCCTGGGATGAAGACATCCAGCTGTCCTTCCACCTTTTCGGCGGCTTTCCCGGTATTCGGCTGCTGTTAGGGTTTTCAGTCTTAGCGATTCTTGCCAGTTTTATATCCTCCATGCGGTCCACATGATCCCCCCAGAAGCGCCTTCTACTTCTTCCTCACCTTACTATGTCTTCAACACCACAGACAGATCTTATCGTCTCATTTCTGATCCGATCTCTAAGGGTTCTGCCTGCGATGGAGGGTAGGGTTTTCATTTCTGCTACTCTGAGAAGGTTTTTTTGTCCTGTTGGTATCGGCTCTCGCTTCTATCCCATATGTCATGATGGGGCGGATGCATGTCTTATATATACTGACCTTACTTTCGGCTAACATGTGCTTGTTTCTCCATATAGTGTCCCGCAGGCAGCCAGCCAAAGCTGTCGCTTTATTGGTTTGTGCTCGTACTTCACTATAGGGGTCACTGTTGCTGGAGATCTCTACACCTAGGTAAGTGAATCGCATGACTTGCTCGATGGGTACGTTATCGATGACCAGTTTGCATCTGAGTGGCTCTTTTGATATTGTTAGGCACTTTGTTTAATTGAAACAGTGGAAATATAAAATATAAATGCTTTGGAATGAGTAAATGGGTAAAACACGCGGAAAAATTAATGTATGTGGGTAATTTACCAAACCAGCTGGCCAGTAAAGTGCATTAAAATATATGGTAATGCGCACAGTTCATTGCGCACCATTCAGCAGGTGGGCGATGCATATGACGCACGGTTCCCCCACAATTAAGGGGTTGCTATGAGCTACGCAAGGGTGAATACTGTACCGCCCTTACAAGAGTCTATTTTACATGCACATGCAGAATTATGCACTTATACAACAATGCGCAATTATCAAAATACGTTTTCCATATGCATATTGCAGAATTCGTGAAATGTTAAATTTGTAGGTTGCAGTATTCTTTGGATTTTAATTTTTTTAAGCATGTCCTTGGAGCTTAGAGATAATTCTTTATATTATATATCTCAGCGATCACGATGGCCTGGTTGCTAAGATCCTGATCTTCCTACCGGGGGTTTCGGTGTCGATTCCGTTTGGCACCCAAAAAAAAATAAAGGGTCTGATTCAAAAGTTCGTCAGGCAAGTCGCTTTTCCACGTGCGATAGTATTTCCAGCACCACAGATGAATTGTGAGTTATTTATCTACGTCAGTTGTTGGATTCTTAACCATTGATCTTCCAGCGCCAACGAACCTATGGATAGAAGACTTGTTATTCATTTTGACGCTCTCTGTAGTGTATTTTACATTCACTGGCGTTTTTCTGCTACCACTTATACGAGTACCTATCAAATAAAAAGCCAAAGCTCTTTATTGTACATATTTTTTATTTTTCATCAACGTAGAACGTACCTTATAACATATATGTATCATGATGTGTCTATCTCGGGGTAGGCATAGATAACAGATCTCCAAACTTCTCTATTCCAGCACACAACTTTCGCCTCCTCCACACTTATAGAGCTACATTTATACATGCACGATCTTCTACTATTCATGCTTCTCACTTTTTCTTCTTTCAAGATCTGGTCCATTAGGTCCAGCCACGTTTTCTTCGGTCTACCTCTTTAACGCACACCTAGCGATTCTAGATGTACACTCGCTAAGTCATTCTTTCTACATGTCCAAACCATCTTAAAGTTCCTTTCTTCGTCCTACTTAGAACATCAATTATATCCATGCATTCATTTCTGATGTCTTCATTTCGCCTTCTTACAAACATTGACACTCCACACTGACATTTTCCTTAGTGTTTAACTAAGATGATCCACACATCGCCCACGCTTTTTAGTTCGATTCGGTTCAACGGGTAATTTTACATATATAGCGCCGTTTAGAGAGCAAATTCTCAAGCGGGCTATAACTCGGGACTCGAACCCACTATTATTCAACATCAGGTCTGGCAGCTATAGCAGCGACCGAGCGGATCATGTATGTATAACACTTTCTTTGGGTATAGTACAACTTTGTATGATTATTGCCATGTGGTCATTTGGTGATAACTTTGTGTACAGTACAACTTTGTAGGAAATTTGCCATGTGCTCATTTGGTGATAACTTTATGTACAGTACAACTTTGTAGGATTATTGCCATGTGGTCATTTGGTGATAACTTTGTGTACAGTACAACTTTGTAGGATTATTGCCATGTGGTCATTTGGTGATAACTTTGTGTACAGTACAACTTTGTAGGATTATTGCCATGTGGTCATTTGGTGATAACTTTGATGTATGAGAGAAAACGTGGAAGTGTTTTTTGAGTATAGCCAAATAAATGCAGAAGAAATGCGTTCATTTATAATAATATATGGGGGGTGACAATGTATGCCAGAATACGGAATGAAGTGATTAGGGATGAATGTGAACTTAAGGCTGTTGTGTTAAGCAAGATGAAGAAGAGCAAGGTGATATCGTTTGGGCACGTGGAACGAATGAATGAAGAAAGAATAACAAAACAGGTATATAGTGCAAATGTGAGTGGAAGGCGAGTGAAAGTATGGTTGGATCAAGTGAATGATATATAAAAAGTCAGAAAAATCATAGAAATTGTATGAAAAGGTGTACGGATGTAGAAGAGGCTAAAGATGTGTGGCGAAATAGGAAAGTGTGGCAGTCTACCATATATGCCTACCCTGACAGGGGAATGGCATAATGGTATGTATGCAAGTGAAAACTAAACTGATTTTTTTTTAAATTTTTAATCAGGGTTTTAGCGGGAATCGAACCCGCATCCTCGAGGGTCGGAAAACAGACGTCTTACTAACTAGGTCACAGATGTCGATTTTACTGGTTAATAAGTATAAATGGGATAACGGCAACGTGACTCGGACCTCCTAAGAGTGGTCACGAGGTCTGGCATTGTTGTTAGAATTGAGCGTAAAGAACAGAAGATTTATTTTAATAAACTTAACCCAGTTTCTCGCATTATTTTGTGAACTGGTGTTCTCGCTGCTGACCACCTGTCACTGTTCGGGGAAATATATTCAACGTATCGCTATGTATTGTCTTTTTTTTATTCAGAAAATACGCTCTTCATTATTAATCCACCCACGTTAGGATTTTTTGTGCCACCACATCAAAGTCACTAATACAATTATACGAGTCTATATAATATAATTGGGATAGTCCAAGAATAACAGGAAAAATTTAGATGACAAATGTTGGAGGAAAATGGATTACAAATCTATTTATTTGTAATTGAACTAAGATTGAAGATATACCAGGCAATTGAACTAAGATTGAAGATATACTAGGCAGTTCTATTGAACTAAGATTAAAGATATATTAGGCAAACCAGATACAGACATTGGAACTCCATCAAACTCCAATCCGAAAACCTAATAAGGGTATATTTATTCAAATATCTTGGTTCAATCATAACAACAGATTAGGAGGTGCTCTAAAAACAGAATAAAAATCGACTGGAACTAATAGAGAGAAACGACGGGGGTTATGTGCGACAGAAGTCTACCAATAAAGCTTAAAAGCAAGATCTACAAGACAATAATCAGGTCCGCTATCTACATGAAAATGAATGTTAGCCTCTAAAGAAAAAAAGAGGAACAACTGCGAATATGTGCACGCTACGGTGGTCACTGGGTGTCACTAGATTGGACGAAATCTGAAATAAACCAATTCGCAGAACAATTAAAGTGGCATCAATAGTAGATAATGTCAGGGAAGTATGACTACGCTGGTATGTACACGGCCAACGGCGAGATGGAAAGTCAACGCTAAAGAAATCCACGTATTGGGAATTGCCAAATAAACCCAAGAAGAGCGTACATAAGAGAGTGAAGGAGGACGTGATGAGACTCGGACTATTCCCGAAAGATTGTCAAGATAGAGGAGAGATGGAGAAGAAAGGTCCAAGCAGCGGATCCCAAATCGATAGGATAGGGTGAAGGAAAAGAATATGCAGTTTAAGATGGATTCTTGTCATCTCTGTTGATGCTTTTTGGGTGTTTATAAATACCGATTGCCTCTTTGATGGAGAGTGAATATTATTTTTATTCACTCCCTATTAAGGAGGCAATCGATCAAATTGTATTAACAACATGAATAGAGATGACGGAATGGACCTATCCCAGAGAGAGTGGCGAGATAGAGAGAAATGGAGGATTAAGGTCCAAGCAGCAGGCCCCAAATGAATGGGATAAGGCATGGAAAAACAAGAAGAATATATAATAACAAAATTTTTTTTTTTTTAAATCAATTGATTCAAATTCAAATTTGTTTTACATTGATATGAGGGTGCATCAAATATAAATGAGACTTGTTTTAGAGCTTGTAATTTTAAAGGGAGCGCGCGGCCGCCTCGAGGAGTGTTGGGTTCTCGGCAGACTCTTTCTCAGACACCATGTCTGAAAAAGAGGTGCACCCGTCGATTGCGCAACACATAATTATCAAGTTTCTCGCTAGTGAGGACGTAAAACAGGCCAAAATTCTGCAGAGTCTGTCGGCACAGTTCGGGGATCAAACACTGTCAAAGCCCCGTGTGTTTGCCTCCTGGCATAAAGAGTTCGTGAAAGACCGTAAAGGGGTCGAAAACGAGAACCACGATCGTGGCCCACGGACGAGCATTACCGAACAGAACATTAACGCCATTCGTGATCTTCTGGAAGGCGACTGACGTTTGACGGTTTCCGAAATTTGTTCTGAGATAGGAATAAGTTATGGGAGCACTCAATCCATAATCACAAAGGACCTAGGATTCCGTCAAGTGTCTGTTCGATAGGTCCCACGTATTTTGACTGCAGAATAAAAGTTGGCACGTTTGCGCGTCTGTGAGCGGCTCTTGGCGCGGTTTGCGCAAGAAGGGAACGCATTTTTGAGTCGCATCGTTACCTGCGGTGAAACTTGGATACACCAATACACGCCCGAGTCGAAACAAGCCAGCATAGAGTGGAGAAAGAAGGATGAGGCAGCCCCTGTGAAAGCCAACACTCTGATGTCAGCTGGTAAGGTGATTGCGACCGTTTTTTGGGACCGGCGCAGCATTTTACACCTCGATTTTTTGCACGATCGTCGCACCATCAATGCGGCGTACTACTGCGAGCTTTTGAGTGAGGTTAAACTTGCTTATCGTTGCAAAAGACGCGACCGACCGATACGAGAAATGATTCTTCTCCATGACAACGCGTGGCTCCATACTGCAGCTGTAACATGCGAACAATTAGAGTAAATGAGTTGGACACGACTGGAACACTCTCCCTATAGCCCTGATCTATCGCCCTGCGACTTTCATCTCTTTGGGCCACTGAAAGAAGCTCTGGGAGGCCAACGGTTCAACGACGACGATGGAGAAGAGGGGTTTGTGCGCAATCGGCTGCTGACACAATCCACTTCTTTATACGGTGACATGATACAAAAACTACCGATCCGCTGGGAAAACTGTATTTCTAAAACAGGAGGTTATGTAGAAATATGATGTGCCCTTGGTCTTTTTCTTTCTGCAAACAAAAAAATTAAAACAAAAGAGTCTCGTTTATATTTGATCCACTCTCGTATAAGCGGAAAGGTTCATCGAAGAAAGAAGAAACGCAATATTCATTGGACGCGGCTAAGTTATAGCGTTTAGTAAATCAAATTTCAAGCAAAGGAAAACAAAAAACCACATGATATATAGTTTCATCATCCTGACCACAATCGCAGCCGGGATCCTCAAGAATACAGGGTGACGAGACACCGCGCAGTGAACCATCCGCAAATGACACATGACAGACACTTTCATCAATTCTACCTATATTATATTAAACCATACTTTCAAAGGGACAGATTGTTGGATTGATTTATATCTAGATCCCTTATTTACACCAGTTATATCCAAATCCAATTCGTTCCCTTATTCGTGGTTATTTATAACAATCATAAGAAGACAAATTATACAGCAATGTTTAGAAAACAAACTATCCTCAGTCCACAGCAACGTTTAGAAAACAAACTATCCTCAGTCCACAGCAACGTTTAGAAAACAAACTATCCTCAGTCCACAGCAACGTTTAGAAAACAAACTATCCTCAGTCCACAGCAACGTTTAGAAAACAAACTATCCTCAGTCCACAGCAACGTTTAGAAAACAAACTATCCTCAGTCCACAACAACATTTTAGTACCAACTTCCAAAAGTAATGGTGATGTAAAAGTGCGAGAGGAAAATCTACAGTAATGGTGATAGAAAAGTATGAGGGGAAAAGTAAATGCGGGTGAAAAATGAAGGATTGCCGCAAATTGAGGAATTCTGCTATTAAGGTAGTATTTTCACAGATGATGTAAGGGTTAAAAGGGATATCGAACGGCGTGTAGCGTTAGGAAACGGCAATGAGGCACTAAAACATATACTCGTATACTCGAATTGGACAGTCTGATGTTTTGAGTAAGGTGGAGAAGAGCGCGCTAAGATGATTTGGGCACGTGGAACGAATGAAAGAAAAAAGACTAACAAACCAAATATATATATAGTGCAAATGTGAGTGGAAGGCGTTTTAGCGGAATACCAAGAAAAGTATGGTTGGATCAAGTGAATGATATTTTGAAAGGAAACGTAGAAAGTCAGAGAAATCGTAGATATATATGGATGAAGCTATGCATGTGTGTCATGATATGAAAGTCTGGCGTTCTGTCCTCTCTGCCTATCCCAGACACGGAAATGGCGTGATGGTTTGTATATACTAGGTGTTAACATAAGTTGTGTCCGTTTTTTTCCAATTTAAAAATGGGCACCAAAAGTAAAACAAAATGGTAAATATTATACGTCATTGGAAAGAAAATTTTCTGCTCTACAAGATATTGTGTTTGCTTTTACGTTACATACGAGGCGTATCCAGAAAGTAAGTGTACTGAGGCTCTCACGACCGGATGGATTTTATTTTTCGACATGTTGGCTACACTTCCGTGTAGCCTGACCCTTCCCCTCCGCA